>OU565270.1:14719290-15046790 GCA_913789895.3 Seladonia tumulorum | reverse complement strand
ATAATATTTTCGTTTGCGCAGCAAGAGTAAACGCATTACGCAGGTACATATTCATAAGACACGCAAACTACACCATGTAAATTTCCTCGATTTCTACTGGATGTGAACGTTTTAAAAAGACGCGTTCTCTCGCGGAGAAATACAGTGTTTGCTCGATATTTGTCCCCTATGGCCGATAAAAGTCCCAAATCTTTCCTCATTGCCTCTAAAGATTTGCTATCAAAGAATAGTATCCAAAAGAATAGAATAAGGTGGAGTGGGCTAAGTGCACCCCAGTTTTTAGTAAGTTTGACTTTCAACCCAAATATCTTGAATTTGTTTTATAATAATTTAACATTTATTGATATCAACGAATACTTGAGTTGATACTCTTTAACACTAGAACTATCAAGCAGTAAATGCAACTGGCATACATCGCCTTATAATAACAACAAAATTGCATTTGTTTAGATTTCGTACCAATTTAGTTCAAATATCCACTTAATAGAAAAGTTTATTAAAAAATTTCCTGAAAACATATTTATAATTTCGTTATTTCCAAAAGAAAAAATTAGAAGCAAATCATTTTGACTCGTCCGGTAGTTCTAGTGTTAATTAACATTGGCAATAATGCCAATTCCACTTGTATATTTTAATTTTTTAAGAACATTGTAAAAAATTGCAACACCTGTGCACTTTCCCAGAAAATGGGGCAAGTGCACAATCGACAGTTAACCCTTAGCACTCGAATGGCGACCGTGAGGCGCCACTAAAAATTGCTGTATCGTTATCCAAAATATTTTTACATTATTAAATTTGTTTGTATGTAATGAATTACTAAACACTTCAGTATCGAACGAATAAATTGCATCATTTTTATATGTACAACATAAAAAAAAATATACAAGGGAAATATTCTAGGTCATAGGGAATGTTTCGTTTTGGAGTTAAAATAGCTTCGAGTGCAAAGGGTTAAAATCTATTTGATGCCTTATATTGTATGCTACGAGGCAAGAGCATAATTATTGATATGTCTGCTACAAAGTGCTTCTTACCGCATTCAAAATATGTTGTTTCGTTTTGGAGTAAAGCAAATAAATAATATAAATAAATGAATACGAAGGGATTAGTAAAATAAGATCAATATAAAAATGAACTTAGAGTAGATTACTACATATTAGGTATTGCAATTTCGCTCATATTATATTAATAAGATTCCGTTTATGCACTTACCTCACTCCACCTTAGTAAAAGAATTGAAAAGAATAGTATCGTGGTATTAGTCTCCTGCCCAATATATATGTCCCTGCTCAAACCCGTATTTTGGACATGTAGACACTGTATTTAGCTCGAGCAGGATTTATAAATTTTCAAGAACGGTTTGTTCCTCGGTATTAATACTTCGAGTGCCTAAGGGTTCATTCACAGGACAGGTTAGCCTAGTTTTTGTCTTTTTGTTTTAAACATCGGCGAAATATGGCTCGGTAATGATCGATTAGAAAAAGATCGTGCTGACGAACGTTTTCTTATTCACCCGGGGCCCCGGGAGTCCTACACTTTTTCTCATTTCCCGGGATTATCATATATGAATCAGCAATTCGTTTTGTTCTTCCGGTAACCTCTCGGCGAATTCTTTCATCGTGGTGCTTTAATCGGCCTTATCGCTCTTGCTCCTTATAAGCAGTGCCTTCTATGCTCCAATAAATTCCCTATTCCATCCAATTTCTCCGACAGCCAACCTCCCCTCCCTCCCCGTACCTTCCGCCAGCAAATTGCGAACGTATTGTGTTTGATCCGACTCGTATAATTAATTCGCGTCCCGGAATAAATAAACGCGACGTACATATACATGTATATTTTTGTGCCGTTACATCTCCTCCCTGGTGCACGACGGGTAAACACGGGTATGTGTGCGAACGTCTCGCGTTGTAGTTGACACCGGGATAAAATCTTCAGCAAGTTTTACGGGACCGATTAGAGTCGCGACCTTATTAACAAACACGAACCATCGAGGGAATTTGCGTGCATTAACGTTCGGTTCAATCTTCCCCGGGAAATGTTATTCGTCTCAATTAGTGCTCGTATTGTTACAGAGAATTAAAAAAAAAAATACCGTCGACAACGAACGTATTTTACTGCCAATATTGTTTACTGTCTCGAAAGTAACAACACAAACTTCCGAATAATTGTTATCAATCATCGTACTTCGATGAAGCCACGTAATTATTTATAATCAGAAGGAAAAGTAAATTTTTCTGGTACAGGCAATAGTTTTAGTATTAAGAGAAAGATGAATATAATTTTAGTTTTAGTGTAATTATGGTCACGAATTAATTTATACATCTGTTCGATAGAAAACTGTGATGAAACTTTCCTGAGTCGATTAGCGGAAAACGGAAATTAATTAAAAATGTGTCTTTGCGTTTAATAATTCTGACAAGTTGAGAATAGTGCGAAAATAAAATAAAATTCTTGAATTATTTTTTATTTACATTTTATTCTGGAATTAAATTCTTTGAATGTCCACGCATTAAATGCGTACTGTTAAAAGTGGTGTAAAAAAGTTTTATTTTGCATAAGAATCTTGAAATAAACTGTGAATAAGGTGATACGAGATTCTTCGGTGCAGAACTAGCACAATTACCATGATTCAGAGAAATCTGAATTCGATTCGCTGGCACGGTATCGGATTACTTATTAAGTATCCGTATATTTATCGAAGTTACAAATAGTTAATAATCGAGCGGAGGGTCGCCCTAGCGATCGAGATAACGGAAAATAACGTATGGCAGTGGAAATTCATGGTAGACCGGGACTATATCGAATCGACACAATTAACCCTAGTAACCACAACGAGGTCGTGCGCGTGTTTCGACTGGTGGTCCGTTCTAATTGCGAGTCGGAACGGGGGAACGTACTTTCATCCGTAACCGCCTAAAAAACCGCTATTTATTATATGTACGTGTTTCTGTTGCACAACTCCGAAGCGTCAGATCGATCCACCACAGAAATCATGCGATACACCTACCATTAAAAGCTAAGTAACGGTCGCTTAGAAATCATTGTACATTTTATCGATAACAGATAGGGTGATGTTAGCGCGTAACAGTTAGGGAAATGTCCGATTTCAGAGTGCAAAACTCTCTGTTTTGATCAAGAAATGCTATTAAAGGGTTTTTACGTCAAACTTTGGACCCAGTTTTAATTCGCATGTCTAATTTACTTTTTAAATCAATTTTGGTTTGACGTCAATCAAGGCAGTTGTCATGTAATAGTGAATTCTCGATATATGTCAACAACATGGGCCTTGTCAGCGTCGTGGTCTCGAGATCTTTTGAGCTTTGTAGCCCCTAGTAATGGGGATACTTCCGCGACATTTATCATCCAGACCTAGGCGACATATATAGAGAAATCACTGTTCACCTTTCATATTTTAATAACTTATTCGCTATTATACGAGTTTTGTTTAAAATCTGGTGATTAATCAACATTGTATTCCTCGACAGTAAAAGGGACTACAAAATGAAGATGATAATCTTGGGAATGAGGGACATGAATCACCAAAAAATTCAATTTTTACCGTAATACAGTCAAGAAACTTGAAATTCATTGGCAAAATCTGTCGATTACAATGTACAACGAGTTCATTTAGCTAAAAAGAGATTGCGTTCGTTTTATGTTACTCTTAGCATGCGAAGACATCGTATGCAAGACCTAATAGTATCCGCAAATCGATATTTTATTTCCCAGGACGCTGTTCCTCCATTTTCCGGTGCCATTCCCACTCTTCCGCTACGTCAACTGACTCGTCTCTGTCTCAATGTCAAATGACTCATCCGGTAATGACAGAGAGGGGGTATTCCCCTCAATTTCCCCGGTCTGGCGACCAAGAATTGTCTCCCCACTCTACCCTTCCCTTCCTCCGACGCTGTTCCCCCACGCTTGTGCCACGGGGCGGTCACATGACGCGTCTCTGTCACATGACTAATGACAAAGAGAGGGTAACTAGGGTAGGGGGATAGTATTCCCCTCAATTTCCCCGGTCTGGCGACCGAGACTTATCTCCCCACTCTATCCTTCCCCTTTCACGACACTATTCCCCCACGGGTCGGTCACGTGACGCGTTTCTGTCACAATATCACGTGACTAATGACAGTAATGACAGAGAGCGGGTAAATAGGGGAGAGGGGTAATATTCTCCTCATTTTCCGCGGTCTGGCGACGCTGACTGCACGCGCATCGAGGCGTGCGGACGAAATTACGCGCGTACCTTAGGATCGGCGGAGGCTTTTTTCGCGTGTGCTCCTTTTTCGCGAAAGAGCCGCGAGCGGAAAACCCGCCGGCGCGGTTTACAGTTCTTCGTGTACGACTCTCGATAGGACTCTCTGTCTCTCCAATCGCTCCTATGTATATATATATATATATATATATATATATATATATATCCACGTATCCCATATCCCAGCTGCAGATAGCTTTTATCGAAGTTCACCGGAGCCCCCGCGACGGTTCTTCACCCTGATGACACGGCCCCGAACACGCCGGATTGGATTTGTCTTCTTTTTCGTCCCGGTCGTTCGCTTCCCTTTCGGAAATTCCACGGAAATATTACGTTTAAGCCCGTCCCGTTCTTCAGGCGAAAATGAAACCGTGTCCGCTGCTATCGCACGTGACGGAACTAAACTGCCGTGGTTTTAGACAGGATTATATTGTACGCCGTGTGTGTGACGTTAGAAGTTGCCGGCCTTGCGCTCTGGAAATTAATGCGAATGGAAAACCAAGCCGGCAGTTTGAATACCGCTATGCTCGAAAAGCTTCCGGGGATCCTTTCAACGAAACTCGTGGGTTCGATTTTCTTCTGATCGTACCATTTCTGAAAATCTTCCGACAGTTCTGTCAAAATTGTGAAACATGCATTTTTCCACATAACTCGTACGGAGTGCAAACAGTAATCGTTGCGTGTCAATATTCGGGTAAGCAGACCATCGTCGTGCTCAAGACATTGCCATAAGCGAATGGCTAGTCCCAGGATTTTGACATTTATTATGTTCATAGGCGATACTATAGGCAATACCCCTGGCCCAATCAGATCGCCGCAGCGTTGTCAAAATGGTGGCAAAAAATCATTCTACAAGCTCTTTCAAGAAAACACTACGTCCACAATTTGGATCACTCATGAAAGATGGAGGTACTAATGATATTGCCATAAGTAAACGGCTAGTCCCAGGATTTTGACATTTATTATGTTCATAGGCGATACTATAGGCAGCATCTCTGGCCCAATCAGATCGCCGCAGCGTTGTCAAGATGGCGGCAAAAAAATCATTCTTCGAGCCCTTTCAAGAGAGCACTACGTTCACGGTTTCAATCACCGACGAAACATGGAGGTACTAATGATGTTGCCATAAGCGAACGACTAGTCCAAGGCTGGTGAAATTTATTCTGTTTATAGGCGATACTATAGGCAATATCCCTGGCCCAATAAGATCGCCGCAGCGTTTTCGAGATGGCGGCAAAAAAATCATTCTACGAGCTCTTTCAAGAAAGCACTACGTCCACGATTTGGATCACTCACGAAAGATAGAGGTACTAATGATATTGCCATAAGCGAACGACTAGTCCAAGACTGGTGAAATTTATTCTGTTTATAGGCGATACTATAGGCAATATCCCTGGCCCAATCAGATCGCCGCAGCGTTTTCGAGATGGCGGCAAAAAAATTATTCTACGAGCTCTTTCAAGAGAGCACTACGTCCACGATTTGGATCACTCACGAAAGATGGAGGTACTAATTATATTGCCATAAGCGAACGGTTTGTCCCAGGCTTGTAAAATTTATAGTAGTTATAGGCGATACTATAGGCAATATCGCTGGCCCAATCAGATCGCCGCAGCGTTGTCTAGATGATGGCAAAAAAATCATTGTACGAGCTCTTTCGAGAGAGCACTACGCGCGTCCGCGGTTTGGATCACCGACGAAACAGAAGAAGAATACCCTGATGGTCCGATCTCGGACCTGTACGAAATAAATCGAACGTTCTGTCGATGAAGCAGGAGGGATGCTGGTCCTCGGCTTCCAACGCCGATGAAGCCCGCGTCGAAATAAAGATTTATATTCTCATTTATTTCCGCCGCATTCTGGTATTCTTCAAAATAGATTACGCCCGGAAAGGCGGAGAGATTTCAAGGCGCCGGGGCAGGAAATTGAAGAAATATAACGGAAGAATTATCGGCGTCAGGTGCAAATAGGTTCGAATAATATTCTCGACTTCCTGCGCGAAAGCGTGACCTCCTAAACGATCGCTCGGACGAATATTAAGAGGACTCGAGAGCGCGGCACGAATGCTCGCGCAAGAAGAGCGTGGAATGGCCAGTACTTTCAATATTCCCGTGAAGATAACAACAAATCGTTGTTGCTACGATAACGATCTCACGCGTGAGTTTATCTTCGCCATCGATCGGAATTAATACTCCGCTTCTTACAGAGACAATGCCATATGCGGTCGCAATTACGAACAACAGGATTTTAAGCGTGTAGTTAGGCTCCTTTAACACTTTGATTGCCCAACTAGAAACCTCAAAAATTCCATGAGATCAAAGTAAGTTTTATAATGCAATAAAAATTGAAAAATGTTATATGTATAATATTGAATAGTCCTCCAACTTTCTTTCATTTTACAGATCCTAATCAAGTTTGCTACAGTAAATATATTAACGTAAAAGTTTATTTTAAAACCTGGACGCGCATATGGGTGACATGGCAGTCAACGTATTAATAGCTATCGTACCGAACCTAAAAGAATATATGTACACTATTCGTGTATCATCATGGATGAGTCGAAATGACTTGCCACTAATTTTCTCTTTTATTGGGTTGGAACGAAAGTTCGTAGCGTTTTTAAATTAAAATTCAAAGATGTAATTAAGGTTCATTTCTTGAATAACATGATAAAAAATGGCAAAAAATAATGGAACAGAATGGGATATGTGTTATTGAATAAATCTACGAATAAATAAATATCCTAATTTTATCTTTGAATTTTAATTTAAAGGTCCTACGAACTTTCGTTCCAGCCCAATAGAAATATTGAAATTCTAAATATGTTTCCGTGAGAGAATTTTTTAATGATGTTCTATATCCAAGTAGATGTTTAAGCAAAACTGATACGAAATCTAAACATATGCAATTTTGTTGTTATTGTAAGGCAATTTATCGAGCCGGATAAAAAACGAGTGGAATCGATTAGAAACGCGAGAGCGACGAACCGAGTGTCGACACCGGTTCGGGGAACAACGTGTATGTAGCTGAGCGTATTTTTCGGCGCTGGTATGGCGTTAACGCGCGCGCGAAGAATGCTCTCGATCATATTTTCGAAAAAGTAGACTGCAGGTTAGCGCGCACGGCCGGCGCACCGCGGGGGCGCGCGCGAGTGTCAACGAGAAATAGGAGATGGCCGAGCACACCCTTGAACATTTTTATTTGGATGCTTTTAACGTTTCTGTCATTTTACTTTGAAAACAAGTTGCGCGGACCGCGCTCGCACACCGGAATGGAATGCATCACCATTCCCCGTAGCGTACGAAAGCAGCGAACGGGTAGAAATTGACATTCCTCGTTCTTTCCGACCCTCGTCTATCTTCCTCTCCCCATCCCCACCCCCATCGTTGTTTAATCGCGAATTTATGCAAGTCTAACCGTCGGATATTTATCGCGTTTCCGCGGATTTATCGTGCGCTCTCGAAAATTATATGATTTTTACGACAGCTGGTCCCGCCACGCCGTTCCCATAAAGCATTAACTATAATCCAACCCCCTGTGGTTCCTGTTCGGTGACTTCCTACGGCTGGTATATGTGCGTGAGTGCGTGCGTGCGTATCATCCGATCGAAATAACGCACTCAATTAATTCCGATGACACGTGGCGAACTTAATTGATTGCCATATGTTCTTACTGTCAGCTGCCATTAAATTCCTGCCCGGCCGCAGTTTACTATCACCCATGCATGTAATAAAATAAATTGGATGTTCCGCCATAGTTTATTTTTACGCTGTCGCGCGTGCTTCGCCGACGTATTAAATTTTCAACGCGGCACGGACGCCGCGTCGGGCCGCGAAATTAAGTGGACGCCGGAAATAGGCGTCGATGAAGTTTTCGAACATTAACATTAAGTTCTATGATGCCTCGCGTGATTTAATACGAAACGCTGACACAAACGATCCGTATATCAGCGATCGATCTGTGCCACTTTTCGATGGATTCTGTTTGATACACTTTTCAAACATTAACGTTGCACGGTTGACAATTAATATTTTTGGGAAATATTTGTTCCGGGACCAAGAGACGCGGCTGACATTTTGTACAATTCTTTCTTATTGGTCACTCAACGCTTGGTTCAGGGTGCACTAAAAATGACCATTTTACATGAGTTTATAAAAATAAGATGAATCTATCTAACCAAAGTACATAGCCACTTTTTGAATAATATGTACTCAGAGAAATCAATTTGTTAAATAATTCCTCATGGTTGCCCCGCGCGTAAATCTAAGGGATCTCCGTTAAACAGTTTAATTTTAATATTGTAAATTATTCCAGTAACTTGACTCCGGCACATGGCTCCAGACATTAATTTTTATTGTGACATATCCAGATATAAACCGAATTTTATTAAGATCTTCAGAATTCAAAACGGTATAATAGTAGTATTATAATAATACACTTAAAATTTCTAGTTTCGGTTTCGTTAATTAAATTACTCTGACTTTGTAAGAATCTCTTGGAATTATATGTGGCCCGTAACGTGTTAACAAGCTTTGCAACAAACCGGAGTGAAGTAGAAATTTATTTTCTGTCTTAATATGCTCAACGGATCGATGATAATGCGATAGTATTTTGAAATTCTCGGATTACATTTAGCAAGCGCGATTGTGCACGGTTATCCTAGAACGCGGGTCCGTTTTGTTGGAGCTTTATCATCGAAATATCACGGAAGGAGTATTAAAGTTGTTCCGACCGTCGAAAACAATATTGCGCTCCATTGTTTCGAAATTTCCTTTGACGCAATATTTTGTAAACCGAATGTGTAATATCTGTTACAGGCACGCGACAGATTTTTCCGATATCCCACGGTGTGTTCTGTGCATGCTCGATCGCTGAACGAAATTCGAAGCTTTTGTTAATCACCGTCCCGATAAATACGGATTAACGATATTAAACTCGAGGCTGCTCGGCCGTGGAGCTCGGGATCTCGAGTTTCCTGTTCCTGAAAGATTTACGAATCGAGACAACGGTAGATAGCGTTTCACGGATCTTAACGCGTTATGGCGGCACGAACCCAGTCACAGTCGCAGCTGCAAGTTTCGAATTACTTACAATTTGCGGCGCGTTCCGCCGGCTATATAATTACACCGTCGGGTTAGAGTGAATACCGGCATCGGTGGGGTAAGGGAGGGTGGGGGTGGAGTCTACTGTCAGTTAGCACGACATTCGTAGAAAGAGCGGGGAATCGAGTGACAAAGCCGACAGAGTCATCGGCGTTCACGACCTTTTCCTCGAGAAAATTTCATTCCCGTTTCAATCGGCCCGTGTCTTCGGAATGTAAATTCATATTTAATTGCCCCTTAAAGACAAACTATTTCCTGGACTAAAAATATATTCACAGGGGTGATAACCCTTAACCTCTTAAGTACGGCGCGCTCGGCCGCGAGTCTATCTCCCAGGGACGACGCGCTCTGTCCGCAACTGTGTCTCTCAGGGACGGCACCCCTGGCCGCGGACGGCAAAAAAGCCACTATAGTGGCTCGTACAGTTCAAACTGAGGCCCTCCACGGAAACCCACTATAGTGGCTCGTACCGTTCAAACTGAGGCCCTCCACGGAAATCACTATAGTGGCATGCAGTCCTTAACACTAGAACTACCGAGTAATAAATACAACTGATGAATATTGCTTTGTAATAATGATAATACTACATCTATTCAAACCTAATATCATTTTCATTCTAACACGTGCTTCAATGAAAAGGTTCATTCAAAAAATTCTGATGAAAACATTTTTATAATTTCAGTAATTGTGAAAGAAAAAATTAGGAACCAGTCATTAAGGTAGTTCTAGTGTTAAGAGTTTCATGTGAAGAAGAAGATATTTCGACTGAAGGTATTCGGCTTGATTGTCCAGGAAAAGTTAAGGAAAATAACGTGTTTATTAATGTTGTTTCTCGATTCACGTGGAAAATATTTTTCATCTATTTTTAATCTCGAGATATTCGTGTCCTGAAGGTCTTCAGTCCAGATCTGTGATCGGAGTAAAATCCGTGAAGCGATTCTATCAATGTTTGGTGTTCGAAAAATCGTTTCTGGCGCAGCGGGAACCTATGGGAACGCATGAAGTGACAAACAGCTCATAAAAAGAGAAGCCTTTGGTTGCATCCGCGCACATGTTGGAAACCATCCTTATTTCGACAAGAAAAAAGAAAAAAGAACAGAGAAGGAAGAGAGAAGCAGAACTGGAGCGCGCGCACACATACTCCGCGGTTGAAGTACTGCGTTTAAGTTACTATCGCGGCTAGGAAATTTCGTATCGTTAATTATTTCTGTCTTTCCGTTTTAACTGGAGCACTAAATTTTCGTCCGCGGAGCGGAAACAGAATGGTGGGGGAAAAAGGACCAATGGGAATTTCGCTCAATATTGCTCTCCCCGTGTTGAACGGCACGGAAAACTTTGTTAGTTTTTTTTTTTTTCTAAAGGGACCGAGCGAGTGAGAGAGAGAGAGAGAGAGAGAGTCGCGACCTCGGTAAAATAATATTGTTGTTGCTTTTAGGAAGTACATCGTCGAAGCATGACAAATGATCGCGTGCAACAATAGATACGTGTCACCTGATACAAGGGAAACCACTGCACTGATCTGAATCTCTCTCTCTCTCTCTCTCTCTCTCTCTCTCTCTATCTCTATCTCTCTATCTCTTTCTCTCTCCCTCTCGCTCTACAGTCCCACTATTGTTGCCAGGATATATCGCGCTATCAAGTGATTTTTTCCTCTTGCGACAATGTAGCCGGCAAAAATCAAGGATTCCTTTTTACACGGGATCCGCCCATTTGTCTCATTGTTATTTCGAGATCGCCGATTTCGCGCGACATTTATTCCTTCCCTTAATAATTCGGATCGAACGAAAATAACGCAACGGTATTTGTGAATTCTTTAGTCCTGCATTTGCTCGTGCCAGGGAATGAAAACAGATTTCCAGGCTGTTAATTTTTAATATCTTGGACATTTTTATGAAACACACTCTTGACTATGTATAGACAGCTATTAACTATTCAGTGCTAACACGAACTGGGTTATTAAGAATTACCTTTAATTTGCCGGGGATGCATTAATCATTTTTGTCATGAATGCATAAAATCCACAGTCGAACGATCGCTCCGTGTTATTTTCTATGTCAATCAACGTATGTAATACCTCTGGCAGAAATTGTTCGATCGAAACGGTGGATATAATTTGTTCAACGAATTGCTTGGACGTGTATTAAATATGAATAATAGTGCCAGTACATGCTTGACAAGTATCGGCCAGGTGGTTGATATTTCAGAAAAATATTAACAAAACGCTGAACTGTTTCGCTCTCGACAAATATAAACTCCCATTTTCACCACTTTCAATCGTTCATAATTTACAAAGCAATTGACCAGTTTCGATGAAATGTTCATACAATGTCTCGTATGAATCTGCAAGACGCATCTTTTAATTAGAAGCCCGAATAAAAAAAGTTGTGAAAAGCAACTTTTACTGTTTCTTTCGTGATCAATGTTGAAACGGATAAACAAATCTGTACACAGGATTGCAACTTTAATAACTATCTTTGAACGCACTTGCCAGGATAATGCAGTCTTTGGCACAACGTTTGTTACAAAACCGCTGGCTCTGACAGCCAAAACAGTGGCAACAAATGGAAATTACAGTGTCACTAGATTAAGAATTGTCTTCCACTCTATCCCTTCTACGGCGTCCGGAGTGGGGGTAAGTATGAGTGGGGGTATCTGTATTCCCCTCTAACTATGAGAGTAGGTAACTGTATTCCCCTCTAAATATGAGAGGGGGTAACTGTATTCCCTCTAACTATGAGAGGGGTCCGGAGAGGGGGTTACTATGAGAGGGGGTAACTGTATTCCCCTGTAACTATGAGAAGGGGTCCAGAGAGGGGGTAACTATGAGAGGGGGTCCGTAGAGGGGGTAACTATGAGAGGGGTTAACCGTATTCTCCTCTAACTACGACAGGAGGTCCATAGAGGGGGTAACTATGACTGGGGGTGACTGTATTCCCCCTAACTGTGAGAGGGGGTAACTGTATTCCCCTCTAACTATGAGTGGGGGTAACTGTATTCCCTCTAACTATGATAGGGGGTCCGGAGAGGGGGTTACTATGATAGGGGGTAACTGTATTCCCCTGTAACTATGAGAAGGGGTCCAGAGAGGGGGTAACTATGAGAGGGGGTATCTGTATTCCAGAAAAACTGTAGGTTGATCAAATTTATAAAAATAGTTATTCCGATTTAAATTCTGTGCCATTAATTACGAGACTGACCGTGTTCCGAGAAGACGGATACTTCGCAGCCGATTATCGCGATTGTCGACGTCCATCGGCAAGCGTGAATAGACTCCCATTTGTAATTCGTAATTGATTGGACGGTCCCGATCGCGGTCGGAGGAGAACACCGTGCGAGATTAAAAAGGGGACAAGGTGCGCGCGGAGACGTTATAATTTAGAGCGATAGCATCGCGCCAAATATCTTGGCGTTAATAAACGTTGCACGCTACCGTGTGCATCGATAACGGGAATCTAATGAGCGGGGGGTAGGGTTCGAGGGTTAAGTATTACGCCGGGGCATAGACGCAAATACCGGCGGCGGCCGGTTCAAACAGTATCAATGCCCGCCGCGGTATAACTCTCGGCCGCTTTCATAAATCTCGGTAGCCAATTGTTAATTTCCAAGTAACAGTGCTGCGCGGGCGTAACTGCGCCCCGCCCCGCCACCGCCGTCGTCCCCTCTGTTTTACGCGTGCAACGGTATTTGCACCTCATTAAAGAGCATCGACCGATCGAGCGTCGCTCGGCGTCGCGTCGCGTCGCGCCGTACTTTTGCGATACGCGTTTAAACGCGGGCAACCCCCGAAAGCCAGCGAAGACATCGTTCGCCGACCGATTTTACGGCTTCATATTGTCCGTCCGGCGAATCGAGACCTCGGATTTACGAGCTCCTATGAAATCGTAAATTCGACGGCGCGTGCGCCCGCCATTGATAAAGAAGACGGGCGACGGAAACCGAACGGTCCTATCCGGGGCAGCGTACTCGATCGGTCTTCGGACAAATATTTCATTAACACATTGACTGCCATGTCACCCATATATGGGTGACGGAATTATTTGTTCAGGCTTTAAAATGAATTTTTATATTAATATATTAATCGTACCAAATTTTATTAGGACCTGTAAAATGCCAAAAAGTTGGAGGAATGCTCAATACCATACATATAACTTTTTCCATTTTTATTTCATTAACACTAGAACGACCAAGCACTAAATGCAACTGGCATACATTGTCTTATAATAACAACAAAATAAGATTTGTTTAGATTTCGTATTAGTTTTGTTTAAATATCTACTTCGATAGAGAAGTTTATTAAAAAATTTTCTTATGGAAACATATTTATAATTTCAATATCTCTAAAAGAAAAAATTAGGAGGAAGTCATTTTGACCCATCCGGTAGTTCTAGTGTTAAATAACTTACATTGATTTGATGGAATTTTTTAGGTTTCTAGCTTGGCAGTCAAAGTGTTAAGCATCGAACAGGACTACCTAATGGTCCACTTTATTCGAAATCCGTGCGCGAGCGCCTCGATTCAATTCTTCCGAAGGTCGAAGAATGAAACCGGTAGGTAGATTTACTGCTGTTACAGTTAAATGACGTCCAAAGGGGAGAATGCAATATTATTCTGCCGTACCGCGAAACGAACAATTACGAATCTCATTCGCGTAAAATAAACATATGTTTTATTTAATACCGGGACGGAAATTTCAAACGACTGTATCTCCCGCATAAACCATGAACCCGGAACGAATTTTTAGGACCGCGACATCTGCCGAGCTAATAGCAGTTGAATATACAGCCCGCGGCGAAAAGATAGCGCACCCCATAAATTTAATGTTTCCATAATTTGCACGTAATAAAATCCACTCTTCGTGCTTAAAGATTTTAATTACGCCGCGCGTGATATACAACTATAAAAACGACATAGCGTTCTCCTAGCATAAAGCCGCCGAAAATCAGCATTCGTTGGAATTTGTCAGGCAAAAGTGTACTCGTAAAATGTCATGCTATTTCTCGAATGTTGTTCTTATAAAATCGAACGGTTTGAAATTTTTATGCGGTAGTATATTCCCGCTCAATTTGAGAGGAGTTTTATAATTACCACTGGACCGTGGATTTTATACGTTCATGGTAAAAATGAGAAGATGAAATTTAAAACTGTAGAGGGATTAAAAGAGTTTATGAATATTAATGTATTAGCCTTATTTCATTGAAATTGTTCAAGGTAGAATAACAATTTTATTTCGCTGCTGTGTTTCACAATCGATGCACACGATTTTTATATTTTAAATAAAATTCCGCAGTCTATTAACGATGTATGGACAATTTTTTAATCGCTAAAGGAGATATCTTTAACAAATACGTTTACTATAACGATACGAAACCGTGGCATACGCGCGTAAAATGTTTAAATTAAATATTTAGAATTATTGTGAACAGTAGCTCTCCTTTTTTCAACAATTACTTTATTTATTCCGGTTCTCTCCTGTCACCAAACATTTTCTCCTCTTTTCATTCTTATTTTTTCCTTCTCTTTGCAGGTTTCAATCCTCGTCTGGAGGAGAAGTGATAATAGCTGATTTAGCTGCTTTTCTTCCTCTGTTAGGAGCTTTTCTCTTTTCTTCTGATATTGGACTCGCATGAAATGGGGCTATAAAACCCAGATTACTGCGGTCGTATGTCAAGTTCGAAGGTGCAACTCCTCCAAATCCTGAGGAACAACTCTTCATTAACTACAGGCTTATATTTTTTCGTCGGATATAAAAATGTCCACAAAATAACCTGTAGCACTCTGTGCTATTGTCTCTCCTCGTGAACTGGTTCATTTGTTCAGTTCTGTCAGGGAGTATGAAAGGGTAAGTCATTTAGAATTTTGAATCTGATAAAAATTATTTTACCGTAATGTTTAATGTATCTATCGTATAATATGATTTTTTAATTCGTAAGGAAAAAGATCAACAATTTCCCCGGTAGGTGTGAACTCTCCATCGAGCATAAGACGAGAAATCCATTAAAGCAGTATACCTGTTTACGTTTGATCGTATCGGACACAGCGGTGCACGCGCATCTCGGCGCCAGCCGTAAATGCATAAAATCCGCGGTCTAATAATTAAACTACTTGTACCGGAATTGATGCAACGCCGGAGCATCTCTGATACAGGTTGTTATGGATGCAGGCAGCGGAATAACAAAAACGGGTCACAGGAGCGTGCATTATGGAAGCGAGGAGAAACAATCGCCTCGGTAACATAATTCCAAAAGGCATAGTGCACGGCGTACGACATGCATACGTATACGTACGCTGACTCGCGAAAGTGTCCGAACCCTCGCCTTTAGAACAACTGAAATACGCAGACTCCAGAAATAATATTATAACTACTGTAAAATACAACTATGTATATATATATAAAATTTGAAGCTGATCGAATGATATTTGTAGAAGTTACAAAACATTTTGTTGGCCCGTTTCAGTATATTATTCGAATTTCCTACAATTTTTATAAATAGTGTTATTATCGTGTCTTGTGATGGCTATAATATTACCCTGACATGTTCAGTGCAACGCGTACATTTTATTTTTCCGATGCTCTCATAGCGAGCGTTCGAACGCTTTCGCAGACCGCCATACATGAAATAGAAGGTGTGGACGCACATAGATGTGTACAGCGAAATGGTAAAAAGCAAAGAGAGAGTGCGCTTCTTCTAATTGAATGTTCCTTGGATAATTTCGATCGGCGGCAGAGGCGAGATACCTCGAATTTAATTAAAAGAGGAAAAAATTTGAAAAGCGGCGGGCATAGTTCCGCGCTAAACCGTGTGTTGTACGTATATGTATATGGTATATCGCGGAGCGCATATTTTACCCGTGCAACGAACTTCCCACTGAAAATCATTGCATTCATTGCAGCGTAATAACCCGTCACGAACTTTGAAATTTCAACGGACGCGAACGAACGCGAGCGCGTCGAGCTCATCGCGCGCGCGAAACCCCGGGCCTTCTATAGCAACTCTTTCAAAGGGGTTCGAAACCTATCGATCGCACTTGAAAATTCTTCGCCCGGCTTCGAGCACCGATTCATGCATTCGAACGCCGTCGGATCGAGACACTTCCCTAGAAACTTTCCCACGTCGGAAACATGCAAAATCGTAGTTTCGTTTAGCCGGTTCCCACCGCAGAAATATTCGGGCGAGGCGTGACCGTCTCGAAACCTCTAGAAAATTCACACCGATGCAAAACATACTCGTTCTACCCCCAAATCCTAACGATCGAGGTTCAACCGCGTTGTTGAACTCCTCTCGACTTGGCTCACAAGTTAGAAATATGCGATACCATTTAAAAAATCATCGATGACCTTCAAATGACCTCGGAGAATTTTCGCATTTGTCTGATCGAACTGTACAACTTTTCTTCTTGACATTTTCCTGTACTTTCCCGAACCACCCGGTGTACAGTTTTTTCAACCAATTTGTTGATCAGGGAGTCGACTGTAATCACTGCGCTGCGGCGTTAAATCCGCCATTTTGATTAACCCTTTGCGGAGATTAGTCGACATCGTCCGACGCTTCGAATACGCGTCTGGTGGAAAATAGAATAATTTTTATCGCCACTTTTGATTCTGTTGGGAATGAAAATACAATTAAAATACAGTTAAAATTCGAACACTTTCGTGGAATGGTTCTCTATTGTAGGGGATATCGTGTGAAGGAAAGCCGCCATCTTGGACGCGTCGGGAGGAAAATCGAGGGATCGGCAATCGGGGAGGAATTTCTGGACAGATCAAGAGATAAATCTCACGAACCTTGAGCGTGGACGACAGTGAACGAGGCGACGATACCAAAGAGGAGGACGTGACACCGCATTTTTCTCCTCTCGTTTCCGGTTTCAGTCCGTGTCCTTCGTTCGTTGTATCCAGTTTTGTTTCACTTTTGCACGGGAATCCAAGCGAGAGGAGCGATCCCCTCTACCCCCTCTGCGAACCGGTGATTTCGCTCCTTGGTCTCGGTGTAAACGGAACAACGGAGAACAGCGACCGCGCACTCGATTTTAATCGCGTTTTCGGCGTGTATCGCGTATCGCGTGCCGGTTAATCGGCGGTATTTGTTTCCGCGTGGCCGTGGCTCGATCGTTTAACGTCACGAAAGATCCTGTATTCATTCATATCACTCGACGCTCACTTTCCGAAACACGGCCGTTTTCATTGTTTACGAATTCCTCGTGTTCCTCCCTTCTCCATTGAATACTGCCCCGGCAATCTGGCAGTCACATCTCACGGTTACCACTGGTCGTCCCTGCTGGTGTACTTTGGCCCGGCTCGCTCGATCATTCTACGAAAAAATATGACATTATATTAGCTCCTTGTATATGAAATTTATCAGAATATTACAGACTATTATTATTACGGTGCCCCAAAAATGTCGGAAAAACTCGCACGGGGTGCTTCCTGAGGACATTCTTTTTCCTTCGCGTAAATGTTCCCCGCGGTTTTGTTCAATAGTCATTCGCGAAAAACGCGGACCAATCAGAGCGCGATTTCGGCTCGGCCAATGGCAACGCCACGCTCAGTGCTGCCGTCGAATTGCGATAACTCTCCCACATATCGATTTAATAATCTTAAATACAACTATTTTAATTGTGAATTTCGGTTATAACATGGTTTCCACAAACGGAGATTTATTAGATTTGCTTAACAACCCCTATGAGCTCCTTCTAAGTTTCACTTAACACAGCTTTGATACACCAAACAAATTCAGCCCGATTTATATCCGCTCGGACGCGGAGCGGTTCCGTTCACTGTACTGATACTTTAATATCTAATTACTTTCTTTACATTAAAGAATCTTTGTCTGATCAGTGCTGTGTCGGAACCGTTCCGTGCCCGTACGGATAATATGAATGTTTAATCGTGTCACAGGATAGCACGTTGTTAATATGTAATTTAGATCGTAAACTTTCGCAAACCCCGGGACTCACGAATAAGGCTACCTCGCGCGCGCATGCGCAGTAGTAGTACTGTCGCCGCCAGGTGGCGGGCGCGTCTCTTGTATATACAATATCCGAGACTGATCGTCGAGATAGAAATTGCTTCTGCTAAACTATTCTAGGTTCCTTTGACTATTACTACGTCCTCGGTACGATCGAATTTGTAAAGTAACGCACAATTACTATGTTAATTGACGACAAGTTTCGAGAATAGTGAGAATAGTGAGGCGGTAGAAGTAAAATGACAACTGTGCACGAGAAGAGAAGTTGCAAGGTTAGTGTAAGAATGTTTAATTATTGAAAATTATTCCAGAAGGCAATAAGTTCTAAATGATGGTCACCTACAGGTACATTCACGCTATGTAATATAGGTGTAAACAGATGAATTTCGGAGGAACGTTACAGGGGTTGAAATCAGTGTAACAAACGACGAATTCCTCTCAAAATTTCACGACGGACAAAATGGAAAGCTGTATCACACGATAAATCAACGCGATTCCGTTAGCAGAGCATCGGCGAGCCTAAAAGTTCCCTGTCCCACGCCAGTATTTCACTTTTCGGGGCCGCCGGAAACTTTTATGTAGATCCCCGAAGTTGTTTAAAGTCCCTCGTGGGGCGCAGACAAGAATACCTGTCACCTGTGGTCTCCGGCCAGGTTCCCGAAGATTTTTCCAATCGCGTCGAAAAGTATCGATGAAAGACGCAAACCAGACAGAGAAAGTTAGAGAGAGAGAGATAGAGAGAGAGAGAGAGGAGGAGGAGAAGGAGAGAGAGATAGGAAGAGAGCAGAGGAGAGAGTGGAGAAAAGTTGGGCAGGTAAGCAAACCCAATGGAGTCAAAAAGTTAGGCGCATCGCGGTGCCACCGATCTCCGGCTGCAGTCTTTCCGTTCGAGCGAACTTGCCCGGGACTCGAGAAGTTCGGTAAGTGAGTAAAGAACAAGGAGTCGAAAGGAGCTCGGGCCTAGAAGAGAAACGGATACTTCCTCTCTCCGCGGATGATTCGCGGCGGCATCGGTTGTTAAAACCGGAAACATAACCGACGAACGATGAGAGGGAAGAAAGAGAGGGACAGAGAGAAGAGAGGGAGAGAAGAAACCCGCTCTTTCGGTGCTCGATAAGCCGCCACGTTTCCTATCTTTCCGTGGCGGAGTTTTGCATTCTCTTTCACTTTCCGCTTCTTATCCGGCCGTCCCCGATCGCATAGAACACCACGGCGAAATATGCTAACGCCGTCCTGAAAAGCTGCGCCGACTTTTTGAAGGATTTTATCGGCAATGATTGATGAACCCCCGACACGTAGTACCTTCTTCTTCTTCTTCTTCTTCTTCTTCTAGCTTCTACGTTCTTCCACCTTCGTTTAGGGTATTGCTCTCTACGAGTTGTACCGTCGCGTACAAATCAAATAGCACTCGAGCTTGCGCTTCCTGTTGAGAGAATGGAGTAGACAGAGAGAGAGAGAGAGAGAGAGAGAGCTCTGTCACTTTGCCTGCAACTTTCCTTTCGACCTACGCCATTGTCGCCAGCCATCCTAAATCCTCCTGCTACCAGCGTTCCTCCTGGCACTCTGGACCCGCGGCAACGCATAATTGAATAAAACCGCTAAGTGATTAATTGCATGAACCATCGCGGTGCTCTTCCTTGCCAGCTAACTTCGTGCTCGACTTTAAAGGACGTTCACTGGACCCGTATTTTGCTTTTTATGCGACATCGGCCTGCAAATCGCCCGCGAGTCCACCGGATTTTATGCTGGAATTTGGTGATTGATGGGGGTTGAAGAGATTGGGAGGTTTGAACACTTTTGCGAGAACATGTTGTTATACAATTGTCCCGAAGAATCCCCTCATGGACGAATTAATTTTGTTCAAGTCAGCTATTCGGTTTTGTTCAACTTAAAGCACGCAGGCATTGATTTAAGTTGTCAAACGTTGAAAAATTCCTACGGAAACCCATTGTAAAAATTGCGTCCGAAAACTGATTTTTCTAGAGTCACCTGGAAACCATCTCGGCCACCCCGCTCAAAGACTATTTTATTTTCCAGAGGACCGAGACTTGATTCCACCTTGCCCGGCAAATATTTACGAAATGGATTACGTTGTTGGGCAAACACGTAAACAATACTTGACCAATATTATGGCCCGCGAGCCGGTACATGTAAATCACAATGGGTTTATACGGTGTAGCGCTATACATAGCTCCTCCCCCTACCCCGTGTTGTATATAGGTAATCACTTAGAATGCAGTAATGTATATCTAACCCACTTCACCGTCGGCGGAATTTAAATTTTGATTCTGGGGTTGTTACTGTGACGCTTCCTAGGCAAAGAGAGAGAGAGAGAGAGAGAGAGGAGGTTCATTTGCAACGGCGCGGCGGCGTGGCAGCCCAAAGGCTGACTGATTAGACTGCCATGGACGTTACCGTTTTTCGTTCTTTGGAATGTTTACCACGTCTTCGAAACGACGCAAGGGGAACGGTATTTTGACATGCCAAGTCCTTTCTGCAATTGGAAACTCTGACAAAAGTTCCAAGCGAGAAAAGTTTTTAATGAGGTTTCCCTGTCTCTGGCGAGGTAATAGGAGCTCGGGAGATATCGTAAGCGCGATTATGTACAGTGAATAGCAAAAACGCTCGTACCCTCTTCGCTCCTGGCTGAATCTGCGCCTCACGTTTTTCGGGGAATTGTTAATCAGATTTTTAATGATTGTATTTCAGCAGCAGTTCAGAAAACTTTTTAGTTAGACAAAAAGTTATGTTACCGAGAATATTTTCTTGGTTCACGATTGAGATTGTTATTGCTATTCGGAAATGTATCAAGAAATCCTTCGGTAAGTGTGAGAGGTTTCGAAAGAATAATATAATAATCGATCGGTAATGTGTTAACAGGAATATGTACAGGGATGAAACGATGAGATACTTTGCATATTCGTGTAGAATTTATATGGAACATGAATTAACAATTGCATACGTTATTTGAATTTAAAAGAGAATATATGCGTTTATATTCGAACAAGAGAAAATTACATGCGTTGTACTTCCAACTCCAAAGCTCGTACTGATACTCACATTTTAGCATAATACTCGCACTTCTTAATTGTTGTTTTACACATCGTGCTTCGTAACACGATTTTATACGAACGTCAAATTTCGACTCTTCTTTTGCCCTTAGTTCCAAATTGTTCGTTAACTCAGTTGAATCATTTATCTTATTCACTGTTACATGAAAAGACATTTCACTTTTTAACAAGATCTCAAGGTCATTGGTATTCTTTATGAAATAAAGTGGAAACGACCAAGCAAAAGAACAGAAAGGTGCAAGCTATCCGCATGCACGCGTCGACATAATAAACAAAAGTCGAAACGAAGAAAAAAATCGTTTAAGAAATAAAGGAAATGCATTTACACAATAATATATTTTATTAACGGAAAACAGTAAGGTTGTCACAGAAATACGGTCGATTACGGGGATAGTTATAAACATGTTACAAGTGTAAAAATTGACCGCAGATTTTTTAGCAAAATGGTCAATTGTTACGAAACAGTAAGTGACAATAAATTTTCTCTTTTAACGATTTTAAAAGGTTGATTTTCAGTTGAATCTTAATATTTTTATATGTATTTGACAATTTTTGTCACGAATCGGTAAAATCCGCAGTCTACTTATGCCATATTCTAAATTCATACAACCGTGACTAAAATAAGATTAAGAAGTCATTGGTAGACCTGCCAATAATAATCTCCGCTTTACAAAGAGAAGACTCTGATTAATAAAAAGAAAAATCGAGCACAGCGACTGTACATTACGATCCAATATTAACTGTACATTACGATCCAATATTTCCCTCTATATGGTGCTCCTTTGTGCCACGATTTAATAAACATCACTGCCCCCCTCCCCACCACCACCACCACTCCCCACCACTCACTGTTAATTCTAAACAAATACTCTTTAATATTTCAATTTTATCGTCCATGCGCAGATTTTTATGGTCTTTCACGGCTCTATATCACAAACTAGTCGAACCCTCGTGAATAAAAACTGATAAATTCAAGATCCACTTTATCACTGTTTTCGAATTACACCCAAAGGATAAATGGTCGGCAATTTCGCCTCTTTTTCAGCCCGACGCCGATAAAAAACAACCGGCCGACAAAATATAATTCAACGGCGCAAGGATCCGAGAGAGGGAGAGAGGGAGAGAAATACGTGGTAATTCGATTCGTCGAAACATTCGAGGATTTTGAAAAATTTTAATTACATTGATTTAAAATGTTTAAACTCTTCTCCCCCGCCGGACGTGAAATTAATTACACGGCGCCGTTATTCATCCGTATTATACATATAGAACATTTAATTAGAATCACGAGCACCAGTCCCAGAAATATAATTGCATTATGGCACTCGCGGAGAATGGAGGAAAGAGAGAAACAGAGCGAGAGAGGGAGAGAGAGAGAGAGAGAGAGTGAGTAAGGAGTCTGCACGTTTGTCTACGTAGATCGATATTTCATACCATATTTAGCCGGCTAAATTAATAGACGCGGCTCGACGCCGCGCCGGCTCGGAGAAGATTGAATTTTAAAACTTTCACTCGCGGCCACTACTTGAATGACCCGCTCCACTGTACGACAAATTAGTTTCCGGTTCTGCGCGAACGAAACCGCAAGTATTCCGAATCGCGCGCTATAAATCATTCGCTCGCGAATTTTCAATATACACCCGCCGATTAACGAACCACGGCACCCGCAAAATCACGGATTCCAAATTTTCTGGATCGATTTGTATCACTGTGAATATACTATATATGTGCTCAAGTGCAGTCCAAATATCTGTACATGCGCGTGTAAAATACTAAAATGTGAAATAGTTGTACTGAAAAAAATTCCTTCAGAAAAAGGAAACCAAAGAATATAAAACCCGTGTGAGTTACCCATAAAGTGCAAAATTCGATTCAATTTCCTTAAGAACAAGAAGGAAGCCTACCAAAAAATTTTTTCAACTCATTTAATTTTGATTATTTTTACTTGAAAAAAATCGGGTATGTGCCTCAAATATTCCTGAACATTTGTGCAAAATCCTAATGCACAAAATTTAATAGTTCTCTGAGAAAAAATTCCTAAAAAGTGAAAAACAAAGAGGCAGGTCCAATTTCCTTAAGAAAAAGGAAGCCTACCGAACAATTTTTAGCTCTTGTAATTTTGATTATTTTTACTTGAAAAAAATCGGGTATGTGCCTCAAATATACCTGAACATTTGTGCAAAATCCTAATGCACAAGATTTAATAGTTCTCTGAGAAAAAATTCCTAAAAAGTGAAAAACAACAGAGGCAGGACCAATTTCCTTAAGAAGAAGGGAGCCTACCGAACAATTTTTAGCTCATGTAATTTTGATTATTTTTACTTGAAAAAAATCTGGAATGTACATCCAATATTTCTGAATGCGTGTGCGAAATACTAACGCAAAAGGTGTAACGGTTCGTAACGTAAAGAAATCGGAAACAACGGAGTCTCTCCTTACTCGTCTCGCTGTGGTTTAATTTTAGAAATGGGGCGCCTTGGCGAAAAGGAGGGGGGTTTCGATGGGAATCGATGAACAGGGTTTGCAATAAGACGACGCGTTTGTAAACGTTCGCGGTTAATAAGTTGTTGGGAACCGGAGTGTTTCCCTCCGCCGTCGAATAACCCGGGAAACGTCGACGAACAGAGTCCCTCTGGGCAGCTAGCCGTATTAGCAAATTCGATTCCGCGCGGTAACTTCCGTCGATGGAACACGAACCAGTGGGATAATGCAAACGACGCCGATGTCGCCGTTTAATAAG
Source organism: Seladonia tumulorum (assembly GCA_913789895.3). NCBI lineage: Eukaryota > Metazoa > Arthropoda > Insecta > Hymenoptera > Halictidae > Seladonia > Seladonia tumulorum. Next base: position 15,022,653 of record OU565270.1, on the reverse strand, counting down.
GTTTTTCGCCCCCGGGAAACCGACTCCGGGACCCTCGGATTCCACTTATGACGTTTCCCGCTTCGTCGAAATAGAAAACGAGCGAACGGATTTTCCGTTTTCGCGGATTCTCGCCTGTCTGAAGCACTCTCTTCTGCAACGATCTTGCACACTTTCGAACAGGGAATCTTACTCCCAAAGAAAAGTCTCTGTGACGAGATTCGAGTCGATAACTCTAGCACAGGGGTAGTTACAGAGTGAACATTGTTTAACGAAGCAACCTGTTTCTCTTCTGTTCTGCTCGACTTACAATTATTAAAAATTCAAGAACATACTACATGATGACGTACACGACTGTGAATTGTTTTCAAATTTTCGGCGGAACAGTCGATTTTTAATAAAATTCCGGAAGTTTAAAATTGCTGATTTTTCCGGACTTTTGGAGATTTTTAATTTTTAAAGCATGTTTTCCCAATCCGAAAAATCTATAAAAATTCACAGTGATGTATGCAATCGAGTGGAATGTTTATAAATTTTTTCGTAACTTTTCGTAGAGTAGAACAGAAGAAATAGAGCAAATTCATTAAACCGTGTCCACCCTATAACTACCCTTGTGGTAGGGGTGTCGGCTTGAAACTTGCCACAGAGGTTTTTCTTTGGGAGCTCTATCGAATGGTGGGTAGGGTCATCCAATCAATTTGGAATGGGGCACATTTGACCCCCTCGTCCCGCTATACCCTTTAATCTAAGTTTAGAACAATGGACGAACCGAAAGAATTTCAGAAAGTAGTTGGATCACTTTCGACTTATTAAAATCCGAAAATAAAGGTGGAAGTTTTTCGTTCGGCTTCTGGTATTTGCAATCGAGATAGAACATTTTCATTTTTCAAGATCCACGTCGTCGTTGTGCATTCGTATCAAAGCGTACAGCGTGCGCATAGGCGTCGATACGAAACGCGACGTGCGGCGATCATGGGCGAACGGTATGCGACGCTCGGAAAATTGTCGAAAATTCCATCGGCGAACGCGGGGGTGTGTCGGCCGGACATTCGCCGCATATTTTAACGCGGGGGAGAACACGCGGAGAGTTTCGGTGACAAATCTTTCCGGCGGCGGGAACGACCGGGACGAATTGCTGTTTCTCCGGTGGAACAGGTTGCCCTTTCTTCCCCCGAAAGAAGCGTGGAACTTTCTTGGGGAACCAATAAATTCATTGGTTTCTACTTTCCGGGAGGGGTGGGAGAATGTAAACCCTTCTTCGGCGGCCGTTCCGCGGGCTTCGGACCAGTAAAACTCGTCCGAGCCGAAACGTGAGGAGACGTACAAGTAAATTCGATTTAATAGCGGCGAACTTGGATCATAGATTATGGATAAAGCCGAGCAACTTTTTCCTCCATGGGAAGTTCGCAACGGGCCGGGCAAAAAGCCCGAGTTAAAGGGGTGTTCTGCTTTTGAGTGCCATTTTTTCAACGATTTTCTCGAATTTTTTCTGGGGGAACCGAGAAACCCACCGCATTAGGATTTTGCATATACATGCAGGAATATCTGAAGCACGTATCTGAATTTTCTCATGCAAAAATAATGAAAATTATATGAGTTAAAAATTGTTTAATGGGCTCCCTTTTTCCTAAGGAAAGTGAACCTGCCTCTGTTGCATTTCACTTTTTAGGAATTTTTTCTGGGAGAACAGTTAAACCTACTGCAGTTGAATTTTACACAAACATTCAGGAATATCTAAAGTACGTATCTGATTTTTCTCAAGTAAAAATAATCAAAATTATACAAGTTAAAAATTGTTTAATAGGCTTCCTTTTTCCTAAGAAAATTCGACCTGCCTCTGTTGCTTTTCACTTTTTAGGAATTTTTTCCAGAAGAATTATTAAACCATCTGGACTAGTATTTTGTACACACATCGGGGAATATCTAAAGTACATACCTGATTTTTTTCAGGCGAAAATAATAAGAATCACACGAGTTATGTATTCTTTTATAGAGTACGTTTTATGTATTTACACGTATAACGTGTCGTCTACTAATCGGTCGCGTTAATCATTCCCGTTGGTAACTAAAATGACTAATTAGTCAGAGTTGTTAAATAAAATATCTTTCGGTGGCGGAAGAAGACAGGCGTTTCGTTGGACCGTGCGAATCGAAAATTCGGTAATTTTCGCGAGCCTGGGCTGCACGCGTTATTTGTGAAAGCGAAGCTTCGATAGGATGAATTTCGCGAATCGCGGCCCCGATAATTTGTCCAATAATATTTGGTTACTGCGTGAATAAATTAGGTACCGTACATTTCACGACTCATTACATTTTCATCGCGCAGTAATATCAATCGGGTTTCTATCTTCGCGAGACTCGTCCCCGCTCCGATCCGGCCTATTAATATTTCCTATTTAATCACCGGGAAACCTATTAGCCGGCCCCGTCGTAATCATTTTTGCGGGAAAAGAAACGGTCAATGCGTACGCTCGGCGGAACTTGCGGACGGACCGAGAGAAAATTTATAATCGTTAAAAGTTACCCGGACCCGCTACAGTGCGCTCATTCGGGAAACTTTTGTTCGAGAATATCCAGCCGGGAACTTTTCGAAATTCGTTTCCCGGCGAAATCATGGCCCGATGCTCCGGGAAATACACTGCCATAAGTGTCCGACCACTTGGTGATTTTTCGATGAATTGATCTACTCTAGATGCACACGTACAGCCGGTCCAAAAAATGCTCGGAGTTTCCACGATGTTTAATCCGTTGTAAATTCGTGAAAAATAATCGTAGATCAACAAATCCGGTCTCGTTTGAAAGCTTGAAGACTCTACTTTCGCACACCGTTGTTCATTTTCTTCCACGAAAATGTTTACACAATGTAGTGGATGATAAACTGAAGACCCTTTTTCGTAAATAGTTCTATCAATTGAAATTTCTGTAGCAATTTCGAAAAATTTTTTTCCTCGGTAAATCTTCCACAGATTTGAAGACCGAAGCCTCCTCTTTCTTGCGACACCTCAAAAATTGATGTACGATTTTTTCTCGCCATTTTACGCAACAAAAATGCGGAACAAGTCAAATCTCAAGTATATTTTTCAATTTTTCCGTCGTATCCAACAGTTTCGCAAATATCGTCGCATCTTTTTATTCATGCGATTTCATTCTTCCTTCGTTCGCAATTTTTCCTCTTTTTCAAGATCGTGCAAATAATAGCCGCCTTCGAGCGTAAATCTTTTTTCCATCCGAGAACATAACTGTGTTCCAACTTTTCTTCCGTTATCACACGAATAAATTCCGATCGTTGATGTGTTCCTGCATATTAAAGATGGTTCTCTTTCCAATTTTCCTCCACGAATTGTTGCAAAATGTTCTCGGATTGTTGCAAAACGAGTTACACCTTCGCAGACGCACCTGTTCCCCGTGTAACTCGCCGCGTTACCGTGGAATTCTCCGCAACTATTAAAATTTCCCGCACTGCGCGATCACTTATGGTCCCTGGACGATCTCGCGCCCTCTTTCTGCCATAATCTTCTCAGGATGTTTTCGACACATCTCTGATTATAGGCTTTCAGCTATTTTTAGACTTTCGGTCAACTCAACTTCTTTTCCGGAGCTCACGGTTCTTTTTATTTCTGGTTGTTCACACTATTGCATATTAAACATTGCAATTTATTTAATGCACTATTGACGAAACACACGGTTACTCACGATTCCAACTGAACCCATCCCACAGTCTTTCGAGCATCGATTTGACACTAAAAGTGACTATTTTACATTACTTTATGAAAATAACTAGAATTTCCTGCCCGAATTTTTAACCTATTCTTGTAGTAACGTGTACCTAAAGAAATAAATTTTTTAAATAATTCCTCGTGGATGTATCTTTAGAATCTTAATAATTGCAAATTACAAATATTAGAACCCGCCATTTTTAGGGGTACCGTAAACCTAGTGTTAAGATCGATTTTTAATTAAATCAATTTCTATTTTATAGACATTTGCATTTTCATATACTTTTAGATGATCTAGTAGTTAACAACATATTTTTGTAGAATTCGTGCAGGAGAAAGATGGAGATGGAAACTTTGCAACAAATTGCATTAGAATGTAGACTGTCAGTTTATTTAAAAGAGATACGATGGAAAAGCAATACTAGTCAAGAAATTATAAAATTGATTAAAAATAACCTACATATTACCAAAAAATATAAGGATATATTTATATCATTTCGAATCTACTCAAACGAATAAAAAAGGGAATAAATTCTCATGTGACACCTGTTTGTTGCAATCGGGGTAGAAAAATGTCGCATGTAGAGCTACAGTATAAATATACAAAGGATACATTTATATTATTTCGAATCTATTCAAATCAATAAAGAAGGGAACAAATTTTCATTTAACAACTGTTTGTTGCAATCAGGGTAGAAACTTTTTCGCATGAAGATTCAACAGCGTGAATGATTCAGAATGCGCCGGGGCTGGATGCCCCGAAACAACCGGATTCGTTGCAAGAACTGAAAATTGTTATTCAAGAAGGGTAGAGCTCGATTTCTATAAAATTTATAAGAAACACCATACGGAAGCTTACTCGGAAAAGTATATAGAAACTAACCGAAAGAAGAGAAAAATGAACGGGCCGAGTGAAGCATGAATAAAACATTTGTTTTCGAATGAAATTATCATTTTTCTTCGCCATGACCTATCATTCTGTCGCACCTCTTTCCAAACGTAAACGAATATGATTCCCGCGGGACAACCTGCACCGTTCCCGAGTATGTTGTAAAGAAGCGATAATGCTCTTCATTATTACATGCAAAATGAGAGCCAACGGGAGTCATTTCTTCGGGAAATAATTATTTACCGAGTTCACAGAAAACTGGAGAGATATCAATATTCGACGATATTTTCCATTTTGTCGAAACACCGATCAGCTGATCGATTCGGATAATCGAGGTTCCACTATATTGCCAATTAAACGCGTAAAAGGGATCCGAATGGTACCGTGTTTGGAGTCGTTTAAATCGGGGAAATGCCACGAACAGTGACAAAATATCAGTGCCTCAATATGGCACTATACAATGATAATAATTTTAATATGGCACTAGATCATCATTGCTTGCTGGGAGGACACTTTCGGTGGATAATCGAGGAATAGAAGACTAGACACGCGACAGAATTTATCAGCTGAAGTAAAGTCACAGGCTTCTCCGAGTTAAAAACTGTCCCCAAATAAATAATAATAATAAATAACGATTTCGGTGTTTGGGGTCGTTTCAATCGAATTGTGCCAAAATATGAGTGCTATAAAATGGAAGAGTAGAAGACTAGACACGCAACAGAATTTATCAACTGAAACTGAAGTAAAGTTACAAGCTTCTCCGACTTAAAAACTGTCCCCAAATAAATAATAATAATAAATAACGATTTCTCTGGGAGACGGGTCCAACCAATTCGGTAACGTGTTTGGTGTCGTTTCAATCGGCAAAAAAGGCGACGAATAGTGCCACAATATCAATGCCTAATTTTCAAGACACACTGTAAAATATGTGATCAGATAGTCATTGCTTGCTGGGAGGACACTTTCGGTAGAATATCGAGGAATAGAAGACTAGACACGCAACAGAATTTATCAGCTGAAGTAAAGTCACAGGCTTCTCCGATCAAAAACTGTTCCCAAATAAATAATAATAAATAACGATTTCCCCGGGAGTCGGTTCCAACCGACTCGCGGTAACGTTGAGCACAGGGCCCGGCGTGTATAATCAAGGGAACGACGTTAACAAACAGTTAGCGTTCCTGAAGGCCCGTCGAAGTTGCGCGATAAAAGCGGCGACGCGTGTCAAGGTACAATGTCAAAGATTCCGGGCGATAGCGTTCGAGGCTGCAAGAGAGAGAGAGAGAGAGAGAGAGAGATCGTTAGCACTCCGGGTTAACGACTGGTTTCGCGAAGTAACTCGAGCCATCGATCTCCATGAACGCGGGGGGAGAAAAAAAAAATAGAAGAGAAGAAAGAAAGAAAAAAGGAAAACTGTGATTGGTCGCGTTTCGGGGGTTTGGATGGCAGTATAGAGCAGTAGCAGCAACAGAGCATCGTCGGCGTCGAAACTTTCAATTTCTGTTTATCCGCGCTCTTCGTTCGCGTTGAGAATTCAAATTGATTTATCCGCGGCCGAGGGGGAGGGGAGAGGGGTGGTGTTCGTCACTGAACCACCCCTCCCCCGCCCCGCCCCGCTATCCCGAAATTGAGATACCGGAATCGAGGTCTGTGCCGGGCGTGTTTCGAAACACCTGTAGGCCAGGGGTGGCGACGAGGGGTGGGGTCCATGTATGTATGTGTGTGTGTGTGTGCGTGCGTGCGGGAGAAAACACGCGCGAAAAGAAAACACGCACGCTTCTTTTGTCCCGCAGCCGGCACCCCCCCAACGACCAATCGACGCGGATTAATTTGTCGATAGAAGTATCCGGATCGACGGAAATTCCGCGCGCCGCTGGATCCCCCAATTACTAAACGGTCGACCGGGAAAAAACTCGTTGAACTCGTTAAGCCGCCGGGCCCCGTTACCGATCCCAGGCATAGCGTTCGCGGACCTTGCGTCGGTATCAACGGCCGGAGATTTTCGAGCGGAGTCACGTCCCTCCTGGCCCCCGGGAAAACCTGTTCGCGGGAACCCTTCGGCTCGTTCTGCGGAAGAAATCGAAACGGAAACGACCCAGAAACGCCCGTCTGGGAAGCCTGAACTCGCGAGCAGATCGCTAACCGAACGCCAACCGAGCAACGCACGCTTCTCTCGCGGCGAATGTTCCATGATCTGGCAATTATTTTTAAATGCCCGATTTTCGATAGTAAAATTGTACAAACGCAACTTTGGTTCTTGATACACTTCTTGAGAATTTTCCTGATCTTGTGGTAAAAGTTGAATTTTTTTGTGGCCATTTTTCCAGTCAAACAATTGCACGGATCTTTAAAATTGTTAAAGCAGAAAAGAATCCTCCTGTTTCTCACAAAGTGAAAATAATATATCAATCTTCTGAAGTTTTTCAAATTTTTCTACTGTCTTATGGTTCACTCACTCCTATTTGTCACGAATGCTTAAAATCCAGAAATGAATTTTATATGAATTAGTTCAGCCTTCTCTCTGTGTACTGATATATTCCACCGTTAACTACGTACGAGGGTGTAACTGTGCCAGATACATTTTTAGCACAGACTATGAAGAAATAATTTTGTGTTTCTATGAATTTTGATTTTTAAAAGATGAGTATACTTAAATATTTCGAAGACAGACCCTACTCCCAGAAAATTTTTATTTCCGATTTAACCAGCCCGAGGTGCACCCCAAAGAGAGGGGGAGGGGGTTAAAGATTGAGGTGTCGATAGTGCAAAGTCTAGAATTGCGAGTTTCTCGGGGCGTATCGTCTTAAATTCGACAAGTTGACGTAACAGATACGAAGAGGATTGTTGAAGTGACGTTCGTTTTGGGGATTTTCAGCGAAAATTTTTAGGCGTTGAGAGCGCAAAAAACCCAGGGCCGGCGCGCGATAATGTCCAGGATCGCGGGAGCGAGCGATCGATTCGAACAGTCCCGTTTTACATATGAAATTAGTCCGTAGATTTATTACAACGATTACGCGCGAGTTATTCATGGCAAACCCTTAACACCGTTCCCAGATTTATCGATGGACTACATCTATCCGTTTCCCGCGGTTGTTGAAAAGGAGACGTCGAGAAACGGAGACCGCGGGGTTCGGAAGAGCGATACCCTTCTATCAGGGGTGCGGACCGTGCCAGCCCTTCCCGTTCTTGTCATGCTACGGCTGTCTTAATTGTCTCTCATATTCTTCCGGAGCTGGTATAAAACATTACGCTGCGCGCCAATTGGACCAACGAGTAACAAAAAGTGAAACGGTCACGGAAGAATCGAGGTAGCTAATCAGCTTAGCAATCAGGCTAGAACCGTGCATAGCCGGGTTCAAATGGCCCGGATCGAATAGCGAGAGCCAGTACAATTTTATCAATTCTATATACAATTCAAAAATTTAGTTTGCCACTTGAAACAATAGAGAGAGAAAAAGGAGGAGGCAGCTAATCAGGTTAGAGCCGCATAGTGTCCAGTTGAAACGGCGAACCAATACACCTCGGTCAATCCTAACAGGTGATTCGAAAATTGATTTCGCTTTTGGAATATACAATTCAAAAAATTCAGTTTGCCTCTTGAAACAATCAGGAAAGAAAAAGGAGGAGTTGGCATGAAGGTACCTAATCAAGTTAGAGCCGCATAGTGAAACAGCGAAACAATACACCTCGGTCAATCCTAACAGGTGATTCGAAAATTTATTTCGCTTTTGGAAACAATCGCCAAAGAAGAAGCTACGATAGAGGTAGCTAATCAGCTTAGCAATCAGGCTAGAGCTGAACATAGTGTCCAGTTGAAACGGCGAACCAATACAACTCGGTCAATCCTAACAGGTGATTCGAAAATTTATTTCGCTTTTGGAAACAATCGCCAAAGAAGAAGCTACGATAGAGGGAGCTAATCAGCTTAGCAATCAGGCTAGAGCTGAACATAGTGTCCAGTTGAAACGGCGAACCAATACAACTCGGTCAATCCTAACAGGTGATTCGAAAATTGATTTAGCTTTTGGAAACAATCGCCAAAGAAGAAGCTACAATACAGATAAGCTAATCAGCTTAGTAATCAGGCTAGAGCTGAACATAGCCGTGTTCAAATGGCCCAGATAGAATAGTGAGATCGAGTGGCAATTTTATCAATTCTATATACTGTTCAAAAATTTAGTTTGCCTCTCGAAACAATCGCGAAAGAAAAAGGAGGAGGTGACATGGAGGTAGCTAATCAAGTTAGAGCCGCATATTGTCCAGTTGAAACGGCGAACCAATACACTTCGGTCAAACCTAACAGGTGATTCGAAAAATTGATCTCGCTTTTCGAATATACAATTCAAAAATTTAGTTTGCCTCTTGAAACAATCGAGAAAGAGAAAGGAGGAGGTGGCATAAAGGTAGCTAATCAGGTTAGAGCCGCACAGTGAAACAGTGAACCAATACACCTCGGTCAAACCTAGCAGGTGATTCGAAAATTTATTTCACTTTTCGAATATACAATTCAAAAATTTAGTTTGCCTCTTGAAACAATCAAGGAGAAAGGAGGAGGTGACATGGAGGTAGCTAATCAAGTTAGAGTCACATAGTGTCCAGTTGAAACGGCGAACCAATACACCTCGGTCGAACCTAACAGGTGATTCGAAAATTGATCTAGCTTTTGGAAACAATCGCCAAAGAAGAAGCTACGATAGAGGTAGCTAATCAGCTTAGCAATCATCTTGCACACATATCTGAAATAATCCATTTGAAACAGTGAACCGGTGCAATTTTGTGAATCTTAACGGTTGATGATCGGCACCGGGTAGCACCGTAAGAGCTTGGGGGTTGTTAAATCAAAAGAGTTGAACGGAACGGTCGCTCCCACCCTCGGCAACATTTTCGCGACCACGGTTGCGCGCACCCCCGAAGTGTCCCAGCAAGGTAACAACGATAAACACGGTAGATCCGTGTGTAACTTTCAAGGATACCCGCTCGGTCCCTACGACTATGTCAATAGATTCGACCAACGTTGTGGAATGGTAACAATCTTCGTGTAACAACCTTGATCGAGTTAGCGTTTTCCAAAGGAGCGCGCGCGCGCGCGCCCTGACCGAAAGTTCCCAGCGTTGTTTGTCGTTCGCACGTGAAGAACTGTGTTAGCTATTAGGATGATCGCCGATGATCTGTCCGGACGAATGAAAAAAGCACGCGCGATACTGCGGGTTTATAGTTGTCACACCGGATAGTCGCGGACGCGCGAACGCGATGATGTAGTACAAGCCCGGCAAAAGGTACGCGTACGCTCGCGACGATCGCGGGCTGAACACTGGCACGTCGCGTCGCCCGGACTTTTAGTTCCTGGCGCTACCGAGAAGCGTCGCGACGCTTCCCGCCGCCCCACTACTCCGGGTGTTCAGCCCTTGGTCCGTGCAGGCTAGCCGGCTCCTTCGAATCGTGCGGCACGTTTCATGGTATCCCTCGTTCTCATCCTCTCTCGCGCTCACCCTCTCGTTGTACTCACTCCTAGTCTCTCTCTCTCTCTCTCTCTCTCTGGGTCTGCTGTCTCTTTCTAATCTTCTCTCGTGCTCTCGTCGTCCTCTCACCCTCGACGTGGCATCGCCCTCGCACACTAGCCCCCGCGCCATGGCCCTCGACCCGATCCTTCTCGTATTTCTATTATCAATCGCCGTGACGCCTCCTATCATCACCTGCATCTACTCTCTCTCTCTCTCTTTCTCTTTCTCTCTCGCTCTCTCCCTCTCTCTTTAGTCATACGATGCGACGATCCAAACTCGGTGACGAAAAGGTGGCAGGCGTTTATGGTTTTGTGGGAACTTCCCAGGGGAGTTTGTGGGTCAGGGTTCGGTAGAGTTCGTGCAGCATCTGTAATCCCTGCAGAGGTAGAAGAGGTGGTGTCGTAACCGGCGCTCAAAAGTATAGGATGGTTCGATTCAACGCTTGAAAACTGTTATACCATCGGTTTCGGTTCTTAGAACAGGATATTTCGGATTACTCTCACGAAGAATCCACGTTCCCGTCATTTTCAATACGCGGAAGCTTGAGCCGATGTCCCGCAACTCGAATAATCGCCAGTACAACAAAATTCTCGATATATGTCGCCGAGCCTTGGACGATAAACGTCGCGGAATTATTCCCACCACCGCGCGGTACACCTCGAGATGTGTCCGAGGCCTCTCGAGTTCTAATACCCCGCCGTAGTGGGGATAATCCCGCGACGTTTGTCATCCAGGCTTCGGCGACATATACAATAGAGAAACCACTGTACTATTATCTATCTAAATATTATGTGTACTTATCTATCTAAATTTACGACATACGAAGGTCAATACATTTGTAAGCGGAATTTAAATCCTGATATATTGTTGTTCTATTTTCTTTTTTTTTTATGACATTTAACTGAGAAATTCAGTGTTCAAATACTTTTTGAATCCGCTGTTCCTCATACAAGAGAAATGCTAGTTGTGATTGTTAGTAACCGCGAATCTTTATGTAAATTCCAACTTCCATTAATTTATTAAAACCTGGGACCAAGTTCAATTTATTTTTCTTTTTCAGACAATTTCTCACGGTAAGAATCGAGTATAAATATCGTCAATATTTGTTAGTACATGTCTTCTAGTATTTGTATTATTAATGAACGTATAATTTGTGCAGAAGGTGTAGCCTAAGCTCTGGTCGAAATTCAGCTTCTCTTTCATATAGTAACCCTTTGCACTCGAGTGGTGACTCTGAAGTGCCACTAAAAATTGTTGTGGCATTATTTCGAAGAAATTACATAATATTACACAATATTTGTTACATTACAAAATTTGTATGTAACAGATAAGTAAACATTTGAATATCATATATGGAAATCGGATCAGCTTGAATAAAATGAAAATACTCTAAGACGGAAGAAAAATTTAGTTTTACCATTAAAATAGCGCAAAGTGCAAGAGGTTATGCGATTGTTTGCGCGTTAGACTTTATTGACGAAATAATCAACCAACGAGTTTATATATCGAGGCTTGAAAACGCAATATTCTTTCCGACGGCGGGGGAATGTGAATTAAAGACAATTGTACTCTCATGCACGATAACGACCCGTGAGCATACTACGTTCAATACAAGAATGTGGATCTTACACAATGCACCAGCATATTTAGAAACTCCCCCGCAAACGCCGGATATTAATCCTATTAAGCATTCGTGGAATTACCCGGGACGTAAAATTAGAAAACACCGAAGTTCTACCGAAACGTGATGGAGAAAAAAATATTCTCTGGAGTGGAATAATATTCTACGAAACATTAATTTTTGCTAGCAAACATTATTTAACACTAGAACTACCGAGTAATAAATACAACTGATGTATATTGCTTTGTAATAACGATAGGACTATATCTACTCAAACCTTATACCATTTTTATCCTAACATCAGCTTCAATGAAGAAGTTCGTTAAAAAATTTCTGATAATAACATTTTTATAATTTCAGTAATTGTGAATGAAAAATTAGGGACCAGACATTTTGACTGGTTCGGTAGTTCTAGTGTTAAATTATTCTTCTCTCGTTATCACGCAGAAATACTGTTCATATATTTCTATTAATTTCGCAAATTTCGCTGGTACTTAATATTCGGTAAATTGAACAATTTATTGTTCGCGAAGAGTGAGCAATGTAATCGAGTATGTCGCTTGTTTTTATCACAAAAATAAATATTGTTTGAAGACACAAATATTCTTTTTATTATTGTTCCCCTCAGGGTTACAATCCTCGCTATAGGTTCACACCTAACCTATGCGTTCACCCATCTTTCGACGGGCCCCAACCAACGTCGCTTAACCTCCACGATCACCATTTCACAACACCACCGAACGAGCCACCACTCGCCGGCGAAGACACAAATATTAAACAAACTAATTTTCTTCTATATTTTCTTCATATTTTCTTCATCCGAAATACGACGAAATCCGGTCCCGAGCGATCGACTTATATCGAAAGAAAATTCTAGCGACATATCAGCGTGGGTCGAATAATCAAAGAATATTGAATATTATTATAAAAAGGTCCAGAGATTTTTGAGCTCTGTATCACTTTTGGCTCGTTAAAACGGAAACATCTGAAATAATTGATATCCATCCCAGATAGCACAGAGACGTCTTAAAGACGTCTTTAAGACGTCTGTCAAAGACGTTCAGACGTCTATTAGACGTCTGAATGTCCTACGAACGGCTTCCGAACGGCTTCTGAACGTCTCTGGAACGTCTTTGTGAAAAAACTGTACGTCTTAAAGACGTCTTTAAGACGTCTCGAACAGACGTATTCAAGACGTCACGAAACAGACCCCTAGTACCACAAAAATATTAGATAGATATGTTTGTCAAATATTGGAAAAATATTTTTTAAGCCACATTTTTTCTTGTGAGAAAAATATTGTATACATGTACAAGAAATATAAATTGAATGTTTGATATAACAAAAAAATTAAATAAATAAAAAAAAATAAATTAAAAGAATGTTTTTCAGCATATCCGCGCACATTAACATTTTATGCTTTATTTATTTATTTATTTATAAATAAAAAAAATAAATTAAAAGAATGTTTTTCAGCATATCCGCGAACATTAACATTTTATGCTTTATTTATTTATTTAATTAATTAATTTATTTATTTATAAATAAAAAAAATAAATTAAAAGAATGTTTTTCAGCATATCCGCGAACATTAACATTTTATGCTTTATTGATTTATTTAACTTATTTATTTATTTATCTATTTATTTTGATATATTATTTTGGATTTTGGATTTGTGATATATAATGTATAGTTTTATTATTAAACAATATTTATTGCTAAATTCTATTGCGAATATATATGTAATATATTATAATAGTACTAAATTAACAATTTAGTTATTTAACTTTCCTAAATAAATAAACGTCTATTGGAAGGATGGAAAACTGCGTTATATTGTGTTGCGTGTGTACAGTTTGTAAAGCTTTTCTCTAACAGTTTAGAATGACTGAAACGTCAAGAAATGAAACGTCTTAAAGACGACTCGTAAAAGACGTCTTAAAGACGTCTGAAATGAGACGTAAAAACGACGTCTTTTACGAGACGTCTTTAAGACGTCTTAAAGACGTCTTTTCAGGACGTAAGACGTTCAGACCAAAAATGGACGTAAAACAGACGTCTTTAAGCCGTCCAGTGCTATCTGGGATGTCTGATTTATAATTTTTATTTCGCATTGTTTAACGACTACATTGTTCGGTCTATATGTATGAGCTCATTGTTTTCTAATTATCGAGTAAAGTAGAACTTTGCGAAAACCTTGTTCGAAATTCATCTGTATGGGAATACTTTCTGCGTCCACTGTACGCGAACGGTGCTCGCTCGATTTTGGTGTACGAGTTTCATTAATCTTCCCGCGGAATAAGATTTCCCTTGTTCGTAAATAGAGAGACCTGGCCTCGTACGTTTAGCCGGTAATGTATCTGAAGGAAATTATTCGGTCAGCGATTTCGATTTAGGTGGGCACATGTATTTCCTTCGCGTACACTTGCGTGGCAGTCGATCCCTTGTTAATGCTTTCCTTCTTGCGCACGTGCGACATTATTATTCCTTAACCCTCGTCCGTCTCCCGATTTTCCCGGCGTAATTTGTCCGTCGGTGTCAAATTGACAAAATGGCAAAAGACAAATGCGACGGAAATACGTTACAACCCAGCGAATTTCTTCGTTACAAATGGTACTCGAAACTCGAACGAGTCCATCCGTTCGCAATTAACAAAATGTATATATTGTTCATTCAAAGCTGGCGTCAAATCGATGCGAAAATATGAATAATTATTTTCGTGGATTTCTGTCTCGAACATATCCGCTAAAGTGAAATAAGAATATTCGCGCCGTTTATAAATAATCAAACGAACGGTAAAACGCGTTATTTATTCAGAGCCAGTGTCAAACTGACGCAATGATAATGGCTCGATGTGACGGAAAGATGAATAATTAACCATGCAACTACCTCCCTTGAAAATGGCACTCTGGAATAAAATAAGGCTCCGCTCGCGACGCGCACTATCTATTAGAATGACGCGCGGAGCGCACTATTTATACGGCATTAATGAAAACTGTGTCAAATCGAGACAATGGCGTAAGATCAATGCGATAGAAAGACGAATAATTAACTCTGGAAATGCTCTCTTTAAAAATGGCATTCTCGAGTAACATCGAATTATTGGTGCCGTTAAAATTGATCGGACGACATGTAGCACACGCTATTCATACAAAATCAATGGACAATGTGTGAAATTGAATCGATAATGGAAGTTCGATGTTGGTAATGGAGAGATGAATAATTAACTTTGCGAATTTCTTCTCTGTGCCTCAAGTAAAATAATAGTATTTCTAAACCAATGAAACGAAATGTAGGTCATAGTATTTATTCAGAATCTTTGACAAATGTGTAAAATTGATACAATGGTAAAAAATTTCTAAATTTCTCTTTTGAAAATGGCTCCCTACAGTAAGCACAAGCTCATCGATACAATCGTAAATAGTAAATTGATGCAATGGTAAAAGAGCAATATTACAGAAAATTGAATAATTGTCTCCCGTAAGTTCCATTTTTGAAAATGGCACCCTACAGCAACCACAAGCTCATCGGTACAATTGTGAATAGTAAATTGATGCAATGGTAAAAGAGCAATATTACTGAAAATTGAATAATTGTCTCCCGTAAGTTCCATTTTTGAAAATGGCACCCTACAGGAACCACAAGCTCATCGGTACAATTGTGAATAGTAAATTGATGCAATGGTAAAAGAGCAATATTACAGAAGATTGAATAATTATCTCTGCGAGTACCATTTTCTGAAAATGGTACTCCACAGTAACCACAAGCTCATTCGTTTGCAAACTAATGAAACGATGTACGAATGGTACTATTTATTAATCGGTGAAAAATGTTTGAAATCGACATAGGTACCGAATAATGGCCAAAACGTGGAAATCATTTCGAAATTGAAAGAGATAAAATTTTTGTTTCGCCACCGCTTCTTCGCAAAGTCAGCGGTAGCCGAAATTTCGTTTTACGTTCGAGTTCTCCGAGAATCCCTTTGTGCAAAAATTTTGTAACGTGATACAGTCTAGTTTTCGAGACCACTTCTACACACGGTGGTGTTGCCTGTATATATGCGTCTCTGTGTCTATGCGAAGTTTTATGAAATTCCACTTACTTGTCTTCGCTGAACGTTTGAACTATTTGGCGCGAGTAAACAAACGAAAATTCCATTTTTAATCCCCGGAACATCGATACGTCGCTGCGACCGGGGCATATTAATTTCACACGATTCGAATCCAATATTTTAACTAACAAATTTCGAGAAACTAACGCGCAGTTTGCCATTGGGAGACTTGTGAAATTTAATAGTAGAATTTACCGGCGGAAACTTCGGTTTTTGATGAGTTTCGAGGGACGTTGTGCAACGGACTACTGGATTTAAAAGGGCTTGTAAACGACGAATCCTATCCACCGGAGTTCGGCATAGTTCGGCATAGTTCGGCATTGCCAAATTATGTCGGCAAGTCCGAATTGCATTATCACAAACGATGGCTGGATGTCTGTTCGAACCTGCGGTTAAATCTCACGCGCACGCACCTTGTCAATCTTTAGGTGGACATATACGTATATGTCATTTCGGCGATCGTTATTCAATTTTCCATTTTTACTGCCAGATCCAACTCATAGCCTCGTTTGGATAACTCGGACTATACATTTTCTATATTTTTCCTTTTTATGTTCCTTCCTTCTGGCATGTTTCTCAAAATAGCCGAAATTTTAATACTATAGAGTTGAAGATGTATCATTAATTATTTCTTTGGGAAACTTTTACGAGCATGTTCGGGCCGTTTCGCTGATTAAAATGATTCCAAACACGACGTAATTTGGATCATTCGAACTTTTTCAATCCTCAATATTGTGGAATCTCGATTATCCGAACTAGTTAGCGGATGCAAGCTATTTTGCTACAGTTTCAAATTAAGTCCTTTCAGATGCATATAACAAATCGTGTTGTACCTGTATCTTCAGATTACGTTTATGGTATAGTATAATATAGTATAATATAGTATAGAATAGATAGTATTGTATAGTATAGTATAATATAGTACAGTAAAGTATAGTATAGTACAGTACAGTACAGTACAGTATAATATAGTACAGTACAGTATAGTATAGTAACGTACAGTATAATATAGTACAGTATAGTATAGTACAGCACAGTATAATATAGTACAGTACAGTACAGCATAGTATAGTACAGTATAATATAGTACAGTATAGTATAGTTTAGTGTAGTATAATATATTAGTATAGATAGTACACCGTTCGCCAACAATTTCAAAGTAGTGAAAACAATATATTAATACTATCTCAATCTTCTCGCTGTTTTGCATCCACAGATTTCAGTCGCAAATGCATTAAAAAAACCGGTCTAATTATTAGTTTTCGAAGGTCGTCCAATTAATTTCGCCGCCGACTGTTCAGTCTATCACGATCGAGTCTTAGCTCGAACTTTTTTCTACGACACGAAAATTTTTCAATGAGGTCCACCTATTTTTTTAGAAACGGTCCACCCGTGCCAGGACGAGGCGGGGAAGGGAAGAAATTCGCGGGTCGTCTTTCCGCGGCGTTTACCGTTAATTGACATCGTTAATAACGGCTGTTTTCAATAGTTCGGTACACACTAAAGATCAAAGAGACTTCTATCCTTGAAAAAAAATCTTGAAATCTCTTTTTCCCCGATGCTGTTTCTTTTCGAGCCCATCCCGTCCCTCCCCTCCCCCCTCCCCTCCGCCAGCGGACCAAGGACATCGATTTCCTGTTTGACGACAACTTACGATTTAATGAGTGAGCGACGAGGCAGCGGAGGGAGAAAAAGTAACGAGGCTCCGCTCTGGCATCCCTTTCCTCTCGCGACGATCTTTCTATACTTTTATATTGACTACGTCATTGCGGTAAAAGGAAGCTTATAGGGATTCTCACTACCGCCCCGCTAGTCCACTGTAGTTTCCCGGCCGCGAGTGGAAAACGGTAAGAACTCCTTTACCCCGGGGTACGCATCTCTCACTGTATCGAGAGAAAGAGAGAGAGAGAGAGGGAGAGAGGGAGGGAGAGAGGAGTGAGTGGAGCCTTTCAGCGAGATCGCGTCGAACGTTTCACCGACTATGGGAATAACGAATAAGGAGGGGGCCACGGCAAAGAACCGGGAAAAATCCCGCCAAAGAAAATAAATGCTCCTCTCCTCTTCTGTCTCTGTCCCGTTGTACCGGTGCCCGTATCTGTCTCTGTTCACATTTATCGATATCGGTACCCTCGCGACCGTTGTTCCCTTTTTTTTTCTTTCTTTTTTTTTTGCACCGTGTTATCGGCTCATCGAGCGTCCCTGCTTCGAATTGCTACTCAGTTCCGACACGTTCGCATCCGCGCAAACATCTACCGTGACCAATTAAGAGTGTAAGTGTAAGTGTGTCGAGGAAAAATTTCAAGACGAAATCTCGCTTGCCAGCGTCGAACACGGAGAGCGTTAGTCAGTGAGTAAAATTTCGATTCCATTCTTTTGTTTTCAATGATTATTTTGTCAAACTTTCACTGTCGCGTTTGTGACATTTTTCCGGTTAAAACGATACCAAACACGACACAATTTGGACCATTTTTGCTCGTTTAATCCACGATGAAGCGGAACCTCGATTATCCGAACTGAACAGTCCATGGGTGGATAATAGAACGGTTATCTTGCTACATCAAGTTTTCACTAACTAGTATAGTGAATCGTGTTGATTGCTTCACATTTTACTTATCTACTGTTTAATTCTGAAACACGTTTCCGGTTCGGATAATCGAGGTTCCATTCTGTGAGGAATTAAACAAGCGTGTAGAATGCAGAGTATATCGTGTTTGGTCTCATTTTACCCAGAAAAATGTCGTGTATATGTCGATAACAATTTCATAAATTATTTTAAAAAAAAATGTTAATTTATTCAGAACATAAAAATAAATTAGATAATAATGTCCAAGATTCCTCGGACAAATCGTAACTGCGAAAGTATAGATTGATGCAGCATTGTCTAGACAATATAGGCATGGTCGATCGATTTCGCGATATTTTTAGAGGAGCACGAAGAATAGCTGAGCCAATTATGGCAAACGAGTTCTCAGATACACGGGGAATAAAACAGTTCGATCAAGTTTGCAAGAAGGTGTCCGCCAACAAACGAATTTGTTCGTACCGTCGAGTTCAACAGGTGATAGAGAACGGTTTAAACATCGACTAGCTATTTCTAATATTAAACTGTTTGCTATAGCGGCGCGCACCGGTTTACAGCTATAGCCCGCCCCCCTTTCGGTAAATAACTAACCCGCCGCATCAAGTTGCCAACTTTTCCATAATTTCTGCCAATTAAACAGCGATAGTTACTTATTCATTAGTGTAGAGAACGAAGAGGATTAATTAGTTCGCAAAAGTAACTAATTGCGCTTGTGAATACGATCAAACTGTTTCTCGGCTCTAGCGCGTGTCGGCTGCGCGGCGTTTTGCGAAAAGACTGTGTCAGAGTTCGGCCGTCGAGTTTCGCCGACAAAACAAACGGGAAAAAAAATGGAGAAAAAAAAAGAAAGAAAGAAAGAAGAAAAATTCAGGCGCGATTATGACCATGGAGCGCAAACGACCGTAGTCACGGATAAGCTATTAAAACGATCTCGAAGATTACTGCTGAAAGAATTACAGGAGAAGTTTATAAAATTCCTTGAATACTTTATTGCGGAGATAACCGGGGGGAGGGGGCTCAGTGTCGCGCCAAATAATTGCGATTTTCCACGACGATATTTCAAATTGTGTAACTTTGCACGGAACAAACGTTAGTCGAAATGAAGTACATGGCAATTCACGCCGGTTCTGTCGCGGCACAGTTATCGGGCAGTAGAAATTTTCGGCGCGCCTCACCCTGCGCTGTTACGGCGCGAACGAAACTCTTATTCTATATTTTTCGATCGACTGGAAAACTCGATAAACAATAAAAAATAACGGAAACGATTGCCGCGTAGTGGAGATCTGACAAAAAGATATATTACTCACGAAATTTTTTATATTTTTGCTTCAAACAAATAGTTTATGTACTTCAAGTATCCGTGAATTTGCGTGCAAAATTTTAATGCACAAAGTTCAACGGTTCTTCGGGAAAAAGTTCCTAAACAATCAAAAATAAGAAAGCCACCAAAAAAATATATCACTCATGAAATTTTGAATATCGTAACTTCAAAAAAAAATAGTTTATGTACTTCAAATATCCATGAAAACGTGTAAAAAATTTCAACGCGAATAGTCCCACAGTTTTTTTGAAAAAAATTCCTAAACAGTAAAAAATAACGGAGCCGATTACTGCGAACTAGAGACCTGACAAAAAAATATATCACTCATGAAATTTTTAATATTGTAACTTAAAAAAAATTGTTTATGTACTTCAAATATCCATGAATACGTGTAAAAAATTTCAACGCGAATAGTCCCACAGTTTTCTTTTTTTAAATTTCTAAACAGTAAAAAATAACGGAGCCGATTACTGCGAACTAGAGACCTGACAAAAAAATATATCACTCATGAAATTTTTAATATTGTAACTTCAAAAAAATTGTTTATGTACTTCAAATATCCATGAATACGTGTAAAAAATTTCAACGCGAATAGTCCCACAGTTTTTTTGAAAAAAATTCCTAAACAGTAAAAAATAACGGAGCCGATTACTGCGAACTAGAGACATGACAAAAAAATATATCACTCATGAAATTTTTAATATTGTAACTTCAAAAAAATTGTTTATGTACTTCAAATATCCATGAATACGTGTAAAAAATTTCAACGCGAATAGTCCCACAGTTTTCTTTTTTTAATTTCTAAACAGTAAAAAATAACGGAGCCGATTACTGCGAACTAGAGACCTGACAAAAAAATATATCACTCATGAAATTTTTAATATTGTAACTTCAAAAAAATTGTTTATGTACTTCAAATATCCATGAAAACGTGTAAAAAATTTCAACGCGAATAGTCCCACAGTTTTTTTGAAAAAAATTCCTAAACAGTAAAAAATAACGGAGTCGATTACTGCGAACTAGAGACCTGACAAAAAAATATATCGCTCATGAAATTTTCAATATTTTTATTCTAAAAAAATATTTCATGTGCTTCAAATATGCACGAATCTGCGTGCAAAATTTTAATGCGAAAAGTTCGGTAGTTGTGTTGAAAAAAAATGGCTAAATGTCGATAACAAAATGGTGTTCGGAATATCCCGTTATTATTTTAAACAGTGCTCGTTCGCAGGTTGAACTGCGCGTGACTTCAGAGTAATTGTCAGTGTAGCGATCTTTATTGCCAGTTTGGACGGGGTCGCAGGTATTACATCTGCAAACATTAACACAGCAAAAGACTCGACAGTATCGGGGAGCACCGCAACTGAAACTAACAAGCGTCATCGGATTCGAGAACGTTACATCCGGAACACGACGGCCGAATCGGATTCAGGAAACACGACGGCTGCTGGTTATCCGTGTAGGCCATTGTTGCAGAGGCCGAAAATCCAAATTATACCGGAGTAATTTCCTGCTTCGAATCCATTCTTTTTGCGGGCCTCCTTTTTTTTTCCACTGCGCAGTTTTATAAAAGCAATTTTCATACGAGTCCCTGGCCGCGTCTTATGCGCTTCTACGTAATTTTTTGAGTGCGTTTCAGTTAGACTTTTATGCAGTTTTATGTAGCACGTTTCATTTATTTTTGGTTGGCTTTTAACATGTTTCTCCACTGTGCAAGGAGAAACTCGCGTGTATTAGGTCGTTTTATACAAAATGTTTATTTTTAACTGTAACGTTAAAGAAACTATAATTCCTTTAAATATATTAACTTATTACAATATATACATTTTGTCAATGACTTGTAAATTTCTTGATTCTATTATGGTAGAAATGGAATTTATTTTATATACATTTACTATAAATGAAGAAATAGTAGTTTCATGAAGCAGTCTATAAAATACACAGCAAAAGAAAAAATTGTTAACTAGCAGGAGACGATGACTTCTTTTGTCATTTTTTGCTGCTCATAGTGAATAAATTTATGAAGCAAAATAAATTATTTTGGCCATTAAATGGATACTTTTGCTCCACATGGACGTTCATAAAATTCTGTCAGGAATTTAACATTGGACAATATTAATTGTTACGTTGACGTGTAAAAATTTCGTGACACAGAGAATATTTTTATTTAAACAGTGGATTTGTTTACATTAAATATTATACCGAGGATTTTATGCATTTAGGACAAAAGTTATGAGCAGCTGTAATTTAAATTAGTAAACAGATTAAATGAATTTATATAATACAAATCGTATATTTAAATAATTAAATGAAGGAGAAAATGTCTATTTGGCGCTTGTAAAAATCCGCAATCTATTAATTCGAAAGAACTGATTCGTGCAGCTTATACGTTGCCCAGTTTCGCCTGAGCGAGAGCGCTCTTCGTGGTGTTCGAGTAACAGTTATTTTACTATCTTTATGGACTTAAAAAGCGCCCTTGAAACTATTAACGAGCGGTCTCGGTGCTCGACCGTCCAATCTATTGCAGAAGCTATTATCGAACTGAAGAATAAAGCTAAAATTATGAAACTTCTATGAGCCACGCAAGAATCATCGCCAATGAAAGCTGCCATGAAACTAACCTTACGCGAAGAAAACTTTCGGATACACTCGCGAGGCATCGTCCGTGGAATAAAACTCGGAAAACCAATGCAAATATTCGAGACATATTATTCTTAATAAATCGCAACGAACATGTACTATTGTTGATATTTAAATTGTGATCATTTCGCAAAAACAAATACAATTACCGGGCTCGATTTAATCATAACACGGGGCTCATTTTTCTCGAAGATATTTTCGCAGAATGTGGCAGGCACGAAACTGAGTTCTTTCTAAAAAAATACTGCAAATTCAAACGTCTCCAAAAACTTTCAAACATTTTTCTCGTAAATGAAACTACCACAGGACTGAAGCCTACTCTTTACGACTCTTTGAAAATTGAAGTACGATTTTTTCCTGGTTTTCAGGAACAAAAATGAGCAGAAAATATTTGTTGTAAAGAGGTAACTTCAATCTTCAAATCTACGGTGGTTTAAGTCACGAGAAAAAATTTTCACAGTTCTACAGACGTTTCAATTTGTAACGTTTTGGACCAAAAAACGGTTCTTTAGTTTCCGTAGTCGCTGTATCGTGCAAAAATATTTTAGTATATTCTGACATATTCTGGTATATTCTGGTATATTGTGGTATTTTATGGTATATTCTAGTATATTTTGATATATTCTGGTATAGTCTGACACAGACTAGAATATTGTAGTATATAATATTGTAGTATATTGTAGTTCTGGTCTATTCTGGTACATTCTGGTATATTCTAGTATATTTTGCTATATTCCAGTATATTGTAGTATATTATGGTATATTCTAGTACATGCTGTTATATTCTAGTATATTATGGTATATTCTAGTACATGCTGTTATATTCTAGTATATTATGGTATATTCTAGTACATGCTGTTATATTCTAGTATATTATGATATATTCTGATATATTCTGGTATATTTTGGTATATTCTGGTATATTATAGTATGTTCAAGTATATTCTAGTACATTCTGGTATATCATAATATATTCTAGAATATTCTAGTACACATACAGGTATATTCTAGTACATTTTGGCATATTCTGGTGCATTCTATTGTACTCTAGTATACTTTGACATATTCTGGTATATTTGGCAAAACGAGTCCAGGTATATTGTACTATTTTTTTCAACAAAATTGTCGCAGTTCAAATATCGAGAATTCCACGAGAATGGGCAATTGTTCGAACACCTTTCGGACTGTTTATTGTTTTATGATATTGTCCAGGACTGTAGGTGGTGACGTTCGGTCACCATCTCTCGCCATTACGTCCGGTTAGTTTTATTAAACATTCTGGTCGATTGATGCGGTCGTGGCCGTTTTTTTTTTTTTTTTTTTCGAGGATCGTGGAAGCCAGGGAGGCTGTCTCATACCGGGACGATTCTGCGGATTTAATATCGCACGGCTTAAAGACAAAGGAATTCATTACCAACGAACGCTCTCGTGTGTGGCTGGTGGCTGAGGTACGAGAGCGCAATGGCCTGTGTCCTACCTGAAAACCGATCGAGATACCTGACACGCGACCACTTATTGCCCCCGACCGACCTGCGCCCAACTTATATGTATACAATCGCGAATTGGAACGTTTTCAAATGATTCCCCGTAACCGGTTGTGCTGGCAAACGCGTGCAAACCGCGCTCTCTTCGTTATCGCTTGCGTAAACGAAATCGCAAAGAGTGGTCGTCGCCTGTAACCCCCCCCCCTCTCTCTCTCTCTCTCTCTCTCTCTCTGATCCCAGATACGAGAAAAACCCGTCATTTCCACCGCCATAAAAATATTTGCTCGCATTCAGAATATCTCCTTGGATCGATCTGTGGAAGTGTGAGCGATTCGCGAGCACCGAGTTTCACATCGTTTCGAATAGTAAACGTCGTCGCGACAGCCATGCGAGCTCTTACTGTACAAGCATTGATTACCATTATATTACCATTATTATTAACATTGATTACACCGTTAAACGAAATTCACAGGTCGCTTACCATATTATCCACATTACCTTCGAAAGTCCATAACCGTTTGGCTAAACTTCACCTTGGAAAACCAGAAATTTTCAACTTTTTTTTATGTAATCCTTTAGATTTTGACGTGAGAATGCCGGGAATCGAAGTATTAACGTTAGGAACTCTCGGGTTGGAAAGTTATAAATTAACCATCGTGATTCAGCAACGTTCAAAACGAAGCACCTTGTATAAATGTAGTTTCATAAGGTTTGTTTTCCATCGTAGTGAAAAACTAACACCAAAATCGGGTTTCACCGACTAATAAGTTCCTCGGCACTGATCCATCTGCATCGAACAACGCGTAACTAACAAACACGTGTGAATTTTGTTCCGATTTTCCGGCGAAATAACCGCCCCGCACCGTTTCTCCAGCGTTCAATAGCTGCAATTTACACGGGTTGTTCTCCCTCTTGCTCGATAGTATCGATCTCCTCTCCATATCGATTCGGTTTCGAGTCAATTCGGTCTTAAATAGTGCTTCATTTTTCGCGTACAACGTATTCGACCGCAGTCGAATATCGATTCTCCGGTTACACGTTCTGTGGAAAATCCCGTTTAGCTTGAAATCAGGGGCCACAATTTTTCCAATTAGATACAGTTTGTTGCTAGCCTGTTGATCGGAACCAACAGCCCCCCCGTGAAACCTGTTTGCGTTGAACGACGGGAAATACGGGCGGCAATAGAAATATTGTTACATCCGCGAGATATTTCGCGAATAAGTACTGAAAAATACGTGTACACACAAACACACATACACATGTATATACACCGCAGTGCTCGGCAACACGTCGACGCGCAGAGTGTTTCCTTCTTTTGTTCCGTTACCAGAATGGAAAAGGCTTTGAACCGGTCGCTTTTGTCGTCCGTTTTGATACACTAGTGGAAGGGTGAGGGGGTGGAGTGGGGGGTTAACGAATGATCCGAGATTATAAACCGCTGTATTCCAGCTACGAGATTAATTCCTGTGTTAACTTCTTAAGCGGATTTGAACTGCCACCCGGATGCTCTTAGCCCGGTAAAGATAGGTTCTAAATATGCATCAGACCACGGGGCTGCGACAAGAAAATCGAGCACGAGCTACCGATTCCGGGTTAACCCCTCGCAAAACTCTCTCTGCTCGATTCCTGTCGAGGCTGAACTTTACAATTGCCGCAAAACTTCGCGAATTTCGGTGCCGAGAAGACAGCATCTCCGGTTGTTTAATTTCGTTTCAAAGAAAAACGCAGTCATCGTCTTATATCGAAGGAAATCGATCTCGACGATATATGTCCACAACTCGGGTCTTGCCAGGGACATGAATCGTCCAGGAGACTCTATTCTTTGATCAGGGCCGAACGTAGAAAAGGACAGCCATCCTAGCCGTCGAAGAGTGTAAACATACCTGTCCTACACGCTACATGTCAAAGAACACGGGCCCTGCAGCGACAAGTACCGTCTAGGAGATTATTGTACTATTCTTTGATGCCGAATGTAGAAATGCCACGAATATGTTGATGAAAGTCTCATAAAAAAAATAGTGAAAAATTAACAAAGTTTGTTATTGGATTAGAATTCATGTTGATGAAAGTGCCATGAAAAAAAAAAATAGTGAAAAATTAAGAAATTTTGTTATTGAGTAGTGGTTCCCTGGTCGCCCTGGTCTCACACCGATATACTTAGCCCGTGTTATGTTTACACTCCTCACGGGGTATACTCAGCGGTAGTGGGGATAATTCTGCGACGATTATCCTCCAGGCCTTGGCGACATACAGTGACTCGCAATAATATTCGGACGCTTTTAAAAATCGTATAACTTTGTTAATATTGAACCATGCGACTTGGATTTTTTTTTTTTAAGTTAGCACAATTGATTTGCCGTATAAAATGAAAGGAATTTTTTACAAAAATGGCAATTGGTCGAAATCACAGAGAAAATAATAAAAGTTGTACTTTGCAACTTTTTTATGCGGGCTTATATTAAAAATTTAAAAAGTACGTTTTGTACATTTATACGAATTATACATATTTTGAGAATTTCATCAAAATCGGTCAACGTTGCAATGAGCTGCAGATGTTCCAAAATGATCACATAAGGGCGAAATTCTCTGACAAGGCCAAAATTCTGCGACTTTCGCCCTTAAGTTTTCATCGTTAAACGTTTGTAGGTCAGTGCAACGTTGACCGATTTTGATGAAATTCTCAGAATATGTATAATTCGTACAAATGTACAAAACGTACTTTTTAAATTTTTAATATAAGCCCGCATAAAAAAGTTGCAAAATACAACTTTTATTATTTTCTCTGTGATTTCGACCAATTGCCATTTTTGTAAAAAATTCCTTTCATTTTATATGGCAAATCAATTGTGCTAACTTTAAAAAAAAAATCCATGTCGCATGGTTCAATATTAACAAAGCTATACGATTTTTAAAAGCGTCCGAATATTATTGCGAGTCACTGTATCTGGAGAAATCACTGTACAGTGAATTCTCGATATATGTCAATAACACGGGCCTTGCCAGGGACATATATCGTCTCATGGGGTATACCCAGCGGTAGTCAGGTTGTCCTGCAGGCCTTGACGACATATACGGAGAAATCACTGAACAATGTATTCTCGATATATGTCAACATACACGGGTCTTGCCAGGGACATGTATCGTCCAGCTTCGTGGCCTCCCACGGAGTACACGTAGTGGGGATAATTCCGTGACGTTTAAGTCTTGACGACATATATAGAGAAATTGATTGTATTTGTATTTTTCTATGGAAAGGAAGGACTTTCATGTGGGAAAATAACGGTAGAAAATGCACGGTATCATGCGTTTGACTCGTCGCTGCGCCATGTTGCTACAATAGCCGCACCACGGGATAATAGCGGAGTTGTAGACTCGGTTAGCTCCCGATTCACCTTAAAGGACTAAACTGAATAACTCGAGCGCACAAAACGCGAGGAGGACTACCGTTTCCGCGCTGTGCTAGTTGCCGTTCGGGGTGCAAACATTTAGTCAGACAAAGACGGCCGGAATTAATTCGAGTGCGCCGAGTAAGGAACACACTGATTGAATAGTCACAATGGATGCTACCTTGAATATCAGAATGGGCTATAGTTGGTGTTATTACTTTAGGGACAAAAGCGCGAGAGAGACGCGGACGCCGCGAGAATGTCAAATTTCGGCGAATCGATATTCGTTTTTACCGATTTCTCGGAACCTGTGCACCCCCAAAATGAAGAATTTAATAAAACTGAATAAATGGTTCGTTTACTACCCCTGACAAAAAAAAATTTCTTTACATATCGGAAGAGTTGGTTTGCTAAATAACGGGTAAACGCAATTTGGAAAAAATTGCGAGGTGAAAAGTAAACAACAATTTTTCTTTTAACGTTCCAAAGTTTCTACCTTTAAGTTACTACTATTTATCTTGCGATTATAACGATTAGAAATTCTTCATCGTTCAGGATCTCATAGAAAAGAAAAAATAGTATATATTTATTGTATGCCTATGTTTTCTCCAAAGGATATATATCGACTATAACGAAATAGAATTTTATTTCGCTTTAAAGGGAATTAATAACATACATATTTATTAGACTCTGTTCATAATCTTCATCACGAGTCTGACTCGATATTGTAGGGCAAGGGGTTAAATATGTACAGTAGACGCAGAAAGTATTTGTGAACACTGACTTTCCCGTTCTCGAGAAATTCTCGATTTTTGAACCGTTGTAAGTTGGTTGAAAAAAATAGTACAACAATACATCTGACCTCGTTTTAAAGCTTGAAGCCTCCACTTTTGCCTCCCGTTGTTCATTTTTACCTGGGATAATTTTACATGATTCAGCAATTTGGAAACTGAAGACACCTTTTTTGGTAAACAATGTTACAAACTGAAACGTTCGTGAAAACATTGAAAAATTTTTCTCGCGACTGAAACTACCGTAGATTCGAAGATTGAAGCTTTTTCTTTATACAAAATCCTCGAAACTTCATCTACGATTTTTTCTAGCCGAGTTATTGAGCTTCGAACGAAAGGTGTCGTCTTTGTGACTAAACTTGTTCCTCATTTTTATTCCGTAAAACAGTAAAAAAAATAATCGTATATTAAATTCGACGCAGTCGTTGTAAAAGGGAAGATTCAGTCTTCAAATCTGTAATAGATTCGTTCAGAAAAAAATATGTTTGATACTTTCACATGCGATACAATTTGTAGCATCATCGACCAAAAACGTGTCCTCAGTTTCTCATCTGCTGCATCATGCAGAAATATCATGAAAAATCAAATGAATACGGTCTGCGAAAGAAGAGGCTTCGAGGTTTAAAATGAGACCAAATTTATAATTTATTACTTCTTTTGACGAAATTATCATAGTTCAAATCCCGATTTTCGAGAATCGGAAAGAATACTTTCTGGAGCCACTGTACGTAAAAGCAAGTGTCTGATAATTTATTGTATTGTACGAGACGATGAGAGAAGGTATTATTCGTCTGCGCCGAACACCTTCGAAGTTGGCGAAGATATTCTTGGATCGGATGATTCGAGGAATAGCTCGAAGAACCGTCCGAAGAAAGGGTGCACGAGAAGGGCACAAAACATTCCATTAGGTGCCTTCGTAATAGCTTCTCGAGACAATATACCCACCATGACGTGGCCGCAACGAAGGACAATGGCACTACACCCTGACAACGATGGGTACACGCCTGTGTCGTTACAATCAAAACAGGACACAAGGCGTATGAGCTTATTTAAATGAATACCGCAGATCCCATAGGCGTTGCAACCAGATTAAGACGTCATCCAATTACTTCGA
The DNA here is from genome assembly GCA_913789895.3 of Seladonia tumulorum. Lineage (NCBI taxonomy): Eukaryota > Metazoa > Arthropoda > Insecta > Hymenoptera > Halictidae > Seladonia > Seladonia tumulorum. Next base: position 14,993,521 of record OU565270.1, on the reverse strand, counting down.
CATACCGATACCGTGCACACTGTAGACACGCTGACGAACGTATACCTCTACCTATCGACACAAACATTTTTCTTGCAATCACTATAATACCTCAAAACAATAAGTAACAGTTCTATCGACAAATTAACTCACTTCACTTTTCTTTATTATTAACCGAAAATATTCCATAAAAGTAATTCTAATTCTTACCGATTTATTTGCTGTAAACAGAACACATTTTTCGACACAATTTTCTATATTCGAATATAAATAATAATAATAATATATATCTCACGCCCAAGAAATTGCCTAAGTATAATTCTAACTTCATTCTAAACTTTTCATTCTTCTCGAAGGTAAATAGTAAATAGACTGTTAATTTGGTAGGTAAATTTATTAATATAAAGTATATTGATACACGTATATTAAGATTACATTAATATAAATGTATCGAAAATATATTTTTGGTAAATATTTTAAAGATATATTCATATCTATATATTTGAAATATATTAAAAATATAGTAATATAAATATATTGAAAATATATTAATAGTAAATATATTAAAGATATATATATCAATATATTAGAAATATATGAATATATGTATAGTAATAGTATAGTATAATATATACATAGTATAGTATATATGGTGAATATATAGTATACAGTACAGTGTATAGTACAGTAATAGTATAGTAATAGTATAGTATAGTATAATGTAGTATTGTTTAATATAGTATAGTCTAGTATAGTATAGTATAGTATAGTACAGTATTATATAGTATACAGTGTACAGTACAGTGTATATTATAGTATAATATATATATATATATATATATATATATATATATATAAATAGTATAGTATAGCATAGTATAGTATAGAGCCCTGAAGACGAGTATCGAATATAATTTCATTGAATTATTGAACGACATTCTGTCGGTCCACTTAAAGGTTAATAACACAATTTTTAAACTCAGTAGTCTTCTTACAATTTCACTACCCTATACATCTATTCTCGATTTCTGTATTTCGCACAGGTTAAGCTGCTCGTTTCGTATCATTATCTCGGAGACAGCCAGTACAAACTGTTGAACCGTGCGTCTCGTCGGGATAGGCGTCGTGTAAGTCTATAACAATCGCGACTTATCCTGTTGAACAGGATCGCGCACAATGGAGCAAGGGGATGGGAGGGAGGGAGGCATTATGTCACTGGGAAAGACTGTCCCCTCGGCAACGCTCCCGAGAAATCAGATTTCTTTGAGAATTAGGTATTGTCGGATTCGCGGGAAAAGCGCGGGACTTTGACGCGCCGCGCGTCGGGATTCGAATTTGAAAGAGAAGGGGCGAGACCGATCAGCGCCCCTAATCGATCAAACACCACCATCAAACACCGATATCCCGGCAATTTTCTGAGGATAAATTCCTCCTGGCAAATTTCGCGAGCAAACCGTTTTCCGAACATGAACTGTTCGGGGAAGCGTTGCAACTCGCCTCGGAGGCAGCAATGCTCTGAATTTCACCAATGACACCTCATTTCCATACATCAGTAAATCCATAGACTGTAGTGCTACACCCTATCGCATTATCTATCATAGACGTGGCGTGGCTGGGCATCACGGTTAACTAAACAGTGCCAGGAAAACCGGCATACAAGGTGTCCCACAATAGATTAGCGACCTAACCGTTGATCTTGCCCGCGGTATCAGATCGGAAGTGACGTAGCTCTAGAAAAACTGGACGATGTAAGAGTCCCTCTCGAACTTTAATAGAACCGCCATGAAATCGATGCGAGAAATAAAATCAAGAAACAATGAAAATTAAATTGAAACGTATGAAACACTCCGTTTCCAAATTGATTCATTTCGCAAACTACAACCCAGAAAAATTGACGAAGTAACGTGTACAGTGGATTCAAGAAATATTCGAACACGGATGGAGGAAATAAGACCGGGAGACAGTGAAAATTAAATTGCATCAAAACCCTCCCGTTGCCAAATTGACTTTTGACAAACTTTACCTCAGGAAACCAGAAGTTTTCAACTTTTTCTTATGTAGTCCTGCAGATTTTGGCGAGATAGTGCTGAAAATCCGAGTTTCAATCCTAGGAGATCACTGTTTCAATAGTTATGCTTGTGTGAAGATAAATAAGTAAGCCTCCTAGGATCGAAACTTGAATTTTCGGAATTTTCTCGGCAAAATCTTGAAGATTGCATAAAAAAATGTTAGAAATTTCTGGTTTCCCGAGGTGAAGTTCAGCCAAATTCATAAAGTACCGTCTGCATATTCATCGACGACGTCTGCATACTGTATCGTTCATGTTCGCGAGTAATTCGTCTAGGTTTCAAAAGAATTTTGTAAAAATTCTGGAATTCGTACCGAAGTCCCCGTTTCAATATGTAATCGTTAAAACGTCAAAATGTTTAAAGCGTTAATGGGAGAACATAAATATTTAATAGAAAGAAAATCAGGTTGCAGACGAAGAGTTAAATTGAGATGTTTGCATGAATGATTGATTTGCTACCTATACATACATCGCCTCCCAGACGATAAGAAGAATTCTAAAATAATACTGCGATCGGAACGGAACTGGTGCGGACTATAATCCCCGGCAACTATAGTCTGATAAGTTTGATGAAGCTACGAGCAAATAAGCATATTAAAACAGAAAAGATGTTGCATATAAGTTTTCGTTTTCAGGCCGGTCTACTCGGCGTATCGTAAAACTTTCATTCTTTCGTATACAGCATCATAAAACTTTCATTTCTTCCCCTTAGTTAATTAAGCAGCTGGAAAACTGTGCGAGTGAAGAGAAAGTATAATAAGTCAAAGTAACGCGGAAACAAAGTTTTTAGGTAGTTAAATAATCTGCACTCGGACTCCAAGTATGCATTATTTACTCGCGAAGATGAGGGAGGGGGGGGGGTGAGGGGGCAAAGGGGGAAAAAGGAAAATTGTCGCGTCCGGGAAGGGACTGCGAACTTTTGTTTATAATATTTAATACGGGCGAATGAAATTTTCAGGGAACATCGGACGGTGTTTTTCTTGGCGAGCGGCAATCTTTTTGAATTTTATAAGCCGGGAAAACGGCCGGGTAAAAAGTTGTAAAATGGAAAAAACTAAGCCGGGTAATGAGGGTAAGTGCGCTTACTTGTAATATACGATGCGTGCGATAATGCAAAGTAAGTAACCTAAAGCGCATCCTTAGCCCCGCGAATAAAAAAATTATTATCGAGGGGTAGTTTACATAGGAGATAGCGGATGATTAAAGTTATTGTCAATATGTGGAGTAGGACGTTCTCGAAACGCACCGGAGGCTCCGCGAACATTTATTTTTATGTAACTGCGTTACAAAAACCTGCGGGGTAATTTTCAGTCCGGCGTCGCGTGTGCTCCACGGTTAATTAAAACTAGTTCATTAATGGCGTCGACGAAACTCTCCTGTTTGCGAAATTCCCCTTACTTCTGTCCGATTAACGGCGGGGAATGTTCACGGTCGGGTTTCGATTAGATGGAAACGCTTTCGGAAGAAGAAATTTTCGGAAATGTCATTTGTATCGTGTAGATCCAGTAAACAGAACAATCATTTAACGATATAATTTCCTCGTTTCGAATGATTCTCGAATGAAACTTCTATCAACATATTCCTCATTCTTTTCCGATTAAAATAAGCCCAAACACGATACACTTTACATAACATTTACTCGTGTAATCTACGATATAGTACAACCTCTGTTATCCGAACTGATCAGTGGAACGCGAATATTTGAATAATAGAATAATTACCTGCAATACTAGACTGAATCTTTACTTTGATTTGTCTAATAAATTATGTGGTCATCGATGTACTCCTTTTTAGATTGAATTGCTTAGAGGTAACCATTGGTTCGGATAATCGAGGTTTCAGTAAATCGTGGATTAAAAGCTCAAACATGATCCGAATCATATCGTGTTTGGTATCGTTTTAATCGTAGAAACGTCACGGATATGTTGATAAAAGTGCCGCAAGGATTTCTGTCAGATTTTTCTGCGTAATTGCAAATTAAGGATCTTAATTAGGTACAAGTGTTAGTACGATTTAAGGGAACGTTCTTCGACGTTTCAGTTTCCGCAAAATACCCTTAGGATTCGGTCGCGGGGCGGATTCAAGCTTCAATATTCAGTGTTTACGTTTATTGTTTCTGTTTCGTCCGCAACTCGAAAGTCAACAGTTTACAGTTGAAGGGGGTTGTTCCTGTACGGTACACTCACCTTCGCTCAGACATGATCAAATTCATGATCCAAACGAAGAGGGGTGAAACACCGCGCGAAGAATAATCCGAATTATAATCGAGAATATAATAAAATGTTTACGGAGAAGGACGCATTACCAATTTATTCCTTCACGTTCAATTACCCTTCGGCCAACAATGGCGCGAACACGGACACGAGAATAGTTTCGCAGTCGATCCCAAAAATATTCAATCAATTTGATATCAACTTCGATGTTCCACGTCTTTGTTATTTATACAAATTGGATGAATCGAATATCTCGTGTAAATAATTTATTACGTCTGCGAACGTGCAAAAAGGATTTACTGGGTTCAATATACCGCTACGGTGTTAAAAATTCAGGCGAATCGTGGAAATATTCCCGTAAGCAGATACACCAAATTTTTAAATATAGAGGAATTATTTTTCAATGAGAACTGTATAAGCGGACGAATAGAAAAATTGTTACAGATTTCTAGGATAACTATTAGATTAAACTTGTTGTAATCGAAATTTTGTACCTGGTTAGGACGGACAGAAATAAAAATTTGTTCCCTTCCTTAATAATTTCAATAGGTTGTAAAATAGCATTTTGAAATTTCTTCTGTTTTCACTATTTTGTGCCTGAACCACGCACTTTTGCTACTAATGCATAAAATCCGACAATTATAAATTAACACTAAACGTACCGAGCTATAAATGTAACAGATTCGTGTTGCCTTATTAAAATTACAAGATTTAATTTATTTAGACTCTGCGCGGTTCTTATTGCAATGCGTGTTATACTATAGATTTTTATAATTTCAAAAATTGTCAAATGAGCCGCTCAATGCACACATCGATTAACTCCACTTTTTGAAAAATCTTAAATTTAAGTGTCAAAGCCCTTGGTATAGTCATAACTTTTTATATTTATAATAACTTTCCTGAATAATAAAGATTAGCACCGTTAAATGGCAAATTTTTTTGGCCATTGAATAATAAGTAATTTATTTCAGAAGCCATTTCGATTAACTCCATACTCTAATGTAAATCGTTTCAGTAACGATGTATCTGTTCTGGCCGTGCATCGACGCTTATTTTTTGTCAACAAAACCTTTAGAACAGTCTATCATTAACAGAAAAGTAACCGTCACAGGGCTTCCAGTAAATTGGCTTAAAATATGCTGGATAAAGTTAGAAAGGTCCAAACCCTATCTCATACAATTCAAATGTGACTATAATGAAGATACAGAATTTCAAGCCATTAATATAAGAAAATCTTTAGTGGGTAGACCGCAAAGTTTGAAAAATATAGATCAGCCTTTATTATATCCTAAAGGTAGAACTGTGACAAAGGAAAAATGGAGAGACATGGTGGACCTGCTAAAATTCATTCCTCCTGTTAAACACGATTACTATAAGAACTTGTCAACAAATCGAAATGACGAATCCTCGCATACAGCTGATGAAGAAGACATTATTTATAATATTGCTGAATCATCCCAAAGAATAATGCCGCTAACATAAAGCTGCTATGAATTAATTACAAAAATTATATTATAACCGAACTGCCAACATTCATTTTTATGGAAAAGCTGTGATAAAAATGTATAATAACTAACTTTTTCTGTAATAAAAAACTTAAAAATGTAAAGACTAAATTTAACTTTATTACTTTTTTCAGTTGTCAAATCGATTAACTCCACCAGTCACATAAAAACTGTAACATTACTGACGATTGTTTGTTGGCTATTCTTTCTTATTAATTTTATATACCGTTAGATGAAAGCTATATCTGCAATTATGCATTCTACATTATATATTTGAATTCATATTATCAGAGGAATTTTTAAAAACAATATACATTAAATCATCGCGTTTCTCAACTTTTCGTTTTATGGAGTTAATCGATGTGTGCACTGAGCGGCTCAAATAAAAACCTAGAACCGGTCATTTAACCGATGGTGGTACGTTCAGGTGTGACAATAAAGTCAGAGGACTGCGACATTTCGTCGAACATCGTACAAAATCTCAGGTATTGGATTAGAGACAATGTCCGAGTAACTTGGCAATTTAGTGTAGCAATTTAGTTCGCTGGGTCAATATGACTGCATTACCGACCCCGAAGGTCGCCGGCTGATTAGAGCGTCCTCTCTTCATGTACGAAGAACTATTCTGCGAGATAGTAACGACGCGCTTTGGTCTCGTATAGAAAATTCGCAAATCCGCGAGCACCGGAAGAGCGGCGGGGGGGAGTGTATCGGTGGCTGGGGCCGACGGCTCCATCGATTCGTTTCCAACGATCGAACGAATCGGTAATTGGTATTCTCGGAAAGAAAATTAGAATGCCGATAGACGCGGCACCGGTGAAGAGCGCGCATTGTTGTCGCGGTTGTCCGCCGAGCAATAGAGAAAGCACGCAAACTGCGAAACACACAGGGGCCGGCACAGCCGGACGGAGTAAATGCGAAGCTTGCTATTTGCTCCGCCGCGGCGCCCGATTAATTTCGCAGGCAATGCCTGCGGGCTCGAAGGACATTGGTAACGATTGTTCTCGGCTTTGTCGATCTCAAAACCGTGTAAACGTCCTGCCGAGGCTCTTGTGTATTTCCTAATTAAACTACCACTATGAGGAACGTCCGACCGTTCGACGGAAACCGACAGAACTGGACACCTCCCCTCCACCCAACCCCATACGGATCACCATAGTTCCATCAAAACGTTTCCTCTTTCAGACACCGATCACACGGTAGATCGTAGTCGACTCCGACGACCCTGAAATATCCTGCCAAGGTCCTTCGCTGCTCTTCCGGACAGAAACGACATTTACACTATATGACAAATAGATTCTTGCATTTCTTATTTTATTTTTTATAGTAGAAAAATATTCCATTCTGACGACCCTGAGATATCCTGCCAAGGTCCTTCGCTGCTCTTCCGAACAGAAACGACATTTACACTATATGACAAATAGATTCTTGCATTTCTTATTTTATTTTTTATAGTAGAAAAATATTCCATTCTGACGACCCTGAAATATCCTGCCAAGGTCCTTCGCTGCTCTTCCGGACAGAAACGAAATTTACACTATATGACAAATAGATTCTTGCATTTTTTTACTTTAATTTTTTATAGCAGAAAAATATTCCATTCTGACGACCCTGAAATATCCTGCCAAGATCCTTCGCTGCTCTTCCGGACAGAAACGACATTTACACTATATGACAAATAGATTCTTGCATTTCTTATTTTATTTTTTATAGTAGAAAAATATTCCATTCTGACGACCCTGAGATATCCTGCCAAGGTCCTTCACTGCTCTTCCGAACAGAAACGACATTTACACTATATTACAAATAGATTCTTGCATTTTTTTATTTTATTTTTTATAGTAGAAAAATATTCCATTCTGACGACCCTGAAATATCCTGCCAAGGTCCTTCGCTGCTCTTCCGGACAGAAACGACATTTACACTATATGACAAATAGATTCTTGCATTTTTTTACTTTAACTTTTTATAGCAGAAAAATATTCCATTCTGAAGACCCTGAAATATCCTGCCAAGGTCCTTCGCTGCTCTTTCGAACAGAAAGGACATTTACACTATATGACAAATAGATTCTTGCATTTCTTATTTTATTTTTTATAGTAGAAAAATATTCCATTCTGACGACCCTGAAATATCCTGCCAAGGTCCTTCGCTGCTCTTCCGGGCAGAAACGACACTTACACTGTATGACAAATAGATTCTTGCATTTTTTATTTGTACTAGAAACTGATAAAAATATTCCATGTTATTTGCAATAATTTTTGGCCTGCCTTTGCCTACTCTTTGATTTCATTCTGCTAGGTGTCGATCGAGGAAAAGGGTGGAAAGAATTATACAAAAGTAAAACTTTGTTATTTATGAGGGATTTGAGTGACAATATTACTGACATACTCGTCACACTTTCCTGATTAAAATGAGCCCAAACACGATACCATTTGTATCACATTGAAGTGATTAATTCACGATTCGGTAGAACCTCCAGTATCCGAACCGGAGATAGAGAAATTCTTCACTTAAACAGTCCAGTCTAAAGGGATCTACGTACAGCACGATTTACCCACATATTAGTCAAGATTTAGTCCATTTGCATCATATGGAAATATGAAAAGAAGGCATTTATTACCAAACTCTTTTTTTTTATAATATTACGGCTCCGGTGATAGTGACCAAGAAAATTGAGCGTATATATACGCTCCGGTGATAGTGACCAGGAAAATTGAGCGTATATATACGCTAATGATGCAAATGTGTTAATCCAGACTTGCTAGACTGTGTTCAATTAACGAAATGTTCGACTGATTAGTTCGGATAATCGAGGTTCTTTTGAGTCATGCATCAGACAAGTCAATATGATTTTAATTACGTCGTGTTTGGACTCGTTTTAACCGGAAGAGTGTCACCGATATATTGATGAAAGAATCTCGGGGGGGGGGGTATAAAATACAAAAATTGTAAAAAAAGTCTAATTTACAATGGATTGACCAGTCTGTTTGGTCCAGTTTGTGCACCCTGAGGTAGCAAATCGCGATTCCATTGTGCCTCGAAGAAGAGATCGCTATTACAATATTAAAGGCGTTCGAAAGCAGCGAAGGGAGCATGTTCGCGAGGAGGGGTTACCTCTTCAAAATGAATTACGCTCCACGGTTTCCTCGGAGTCCCATGAAAAGATTTTTTCGGAATAAAAGGCGAGCCACGACAGAACCGGCATATTATGGCAAGACTTATTACACGATCGGAGAGGGCGTCAGGCATCCGAAAGTTACCGTTCGGCCCGCGGAGCCATTTATCTCCCGAACACGGTTGGTTACATCGAAAGATTGCAGATTATTTTTAAGAGGTTTGCTCTTGCGGCTCTGGACCGGTGATCGATAACTGTCGTTAAGCATATCAGCTCCCAAAGGGAAAACGCGTTCGTCGTCCGCCCGCCTTCCGGGATGTAGACGTAAGAGAATTTAAGCGGGGAATATTTAAGCGTGCCACGTTATTAAAAAAAAAAAGAGAAAAAACGTCCATCGTATTGTTTTTAACGGCGATCGAGACGATATCGAAGCCGCGGCGATCCTGGAACGATGCCGAACGAATCTAGGAGACTTACATGACGCGACATGATGTCTTTAGGGATATGAAATTTACGATTTTTCACGTCGTAAAACCGCTCCGAAAGCGGAGGATATTCCCGTCGACACGGTACCATGAAGTAACTCTGCTTGTGATTGATGCTTGATGATGCTTGATGCAGCCTGACATTGCTTGGTGCTGTTCGATGGTGCTTGATATTACTTTACGGTGCTTCATAATGCTGTATGGTATGCCTTATGATGCGTGACAAGGCTTGAAGCAACTTGATAATGCTTGATAATGCTTGATAATGCTTGATAATGCTTGATAATGCTTGTTAATGCTTGATACTGCCTGATGAGGCCTGATGTGTAATGATGCTTCATGTTTAAAGACAGATGATGCTCGTTACTTAAGACTTGATGATGCTTGACATTAAAAACTTAACGATGCTTGGTGATTCTTGGTAGTGTTTGGTGCCTAAAATCATGACGATTCTTGGTGCTTCTTGGTAGTGCTTGGAGGCTAAAATCATGACGATGATTGGTCTGCCTGATCTCTAAAACTTGACGATGTTCGAGACTTGATGCTTAGAGCTTGAGGGCGCTTGAAACCTGATGCTTGATGATTGATAATTGATACTTAGAGCTTGACGATGCTTGATGCTTAAAGCTTGACAATGCTTGATACTTGATGCTTAGAGCTTGACAATGCTTGATACTTGATGTTTAGAACTTGACAATTCTTGATGCTTAATGCTTGATGCTTAATGCTGGATAGAGCTTGACGATGCTTAATACTTAGTGCTTTATGATTGATTCTTGGTGCTTAGAGCTTGACGATGCTTGATACTTGATGCTGAAAACTTAACAATACTTAATGATTGATGCTTCGAGCTTGACGATGCCTGAGACTTAATGCTTGGTGCTTGATGATTGGTGCTTGGTGCTTAATGATTGGTGCTTGGTGCTTGATGATTGGTGCATGGTACTTGATGATTGGTTTTTGGTGCTTGGTTGCTTGGTGCTTGGTGCTCGATGCTTAAGGATTGGTACTTGATGCTTAAGGATTGGTACTTGATGCTTAAGGATTGGTACTTGATGCTTAAGGATTGGTGCTTGGTGCTTGATGCTTGATGATTGATGCTTGATGATTGATGCTTAGAGCTTGAAGATACTTGATGATCACTGCTTAAAGCTCAACGATACTTGATTGATACTTAGAGCTTGACGGTGCTCGATATTTTTCACACAGATAATGTATAATAGAGTGCCCGTATAACTTCCTAGCCGCGTTTCGGATATAAAATTTACAAGTCGGAAAATGAAATGATTAAAACTTGAAAACGATGGGAGCTTCTTTTTCCCTTTTGGCAGCGGTTCACCCGCTGCAAACTCATACGTATGCTAAATTTTCGACACGGTTGGAACTCGGAATCGCGGACTAGTTTTCTCGAATTAGGGACACGCATAATGTTCTCCTATCGCGCGTTTCTGGGCCATGCGCACAGCAAACCTGCGAAAAACTGTCTATAACAGTGTCGAACAGACATCGTCAAAAAAAGAAAATGACAAAATTTTGAATTGTTTTTTAATTTACGACTAGTAACGCCGTTTACCACAAACAAAATATGAAAGATAGAGAGGCAAACCGGCAGAAAATCAAGTAACCGGTAACAGCGAAAGTTTTCAATTTAATTTCGCAAAACCAAGAGTCGCAAACAATTTTCTTGGCATCGTTAATGTATCACGAGCTGTCCCGGGAAGGAAGAAAAGCACAGAGGTTGTTGGTAAAGGGTATCGATTTTCGTTGTGGCTATTAAATATATTTAAGTGTCGCTCAAGGGGAGGCAAATTATTGAATATTCGAGCGTATCGCAAAGGCACAGAGAAGTTCGTTACGTTGCAGAGATCCCTCGGGAATGTTGTTATAGGACAATAATTATTTGTTAATGAGTCGGTAATTCGGTTCCCGCCGAAGAAATCCAAGATGCGTGACAGCAATCCGATTACGGACGCGTCATGTAAATACAAGAATTAGCGGCAAATATTTTCGAGAATATCCGTTGTCAGATTTAACGCGCGCGCGCGCGCCTCTCATCGGTGTAACGTTCAGCTAATTATAATTGTAACGCGATAAAAAACCCAACGATGCGACTCGTCTGGAAAAAGACTGGCACTGTCGTATTGGAACAATTAAAACGCACTCCAGCGCAAAAAGATGAAATACGTTAAAGTTGTCGATTCAATCTTTGAATCTACGAAGGGTTCAGTGACGAAAAAAAGTTTTCAAAGCATTTGGAGACGTGGGAGTCAGTTTCTGGCGTGCTATATCTGCGAAAAAAAGGTACGATCGATTAATTATGAAACTACAGTGATTTCTCTATATATGTCGCCAAGTCCTGGATGATAAATGTCGCGGAATTATCCCCACTACCGCAGGGTATACGTGAGGGGCCACAAAGCTCGAGAGACCTCGGACGCCGAGGTAAACATAAGTCAGGTACGTCTCTTGGACGATATATGTCACTGGCAAGACCCGTGTTGTTGACAAATATCGAGAATTCACTTTATAGGTTTTTGGCTTCTAAATTAGTGTAAATTTATGATCGTAGGATTATTCTTCATTAAAAAAATTATTACAATTTTTCGAGAATCGGGTATTAAAATACTTCTTGGATTTATAAGACGTGCTATTGTTTTACCTGGTAGCATGAGAACCGATCGAATATATTTCAATTACGCGAGCCCGACACGAATAATACAACCGAAATGGCGTTTTCGAAATTGTGGTATAATCCAAACGGAAATTGCTCTTGGAGGAATTAAATTGTTTCGTATTATGCTTCGACTTCGGCAAATTCATTTTTGAAAATGTATCGAGCACGCACTCGATCGGGCAACCGAGTAAACGATTAACGTTTCCGTTTATTATACTATTACGATAATACGCGGTTGATTATGGATTTCGCATTAACAAATCCACACGGTGCCTTATTTTAAATCGTCGCGAGACAAAATGTGCGCGACTCGTCGCCCAGATAATTGCGGATGTGACGAACGTTATGGTTAATTTTCGCGAAAACGCGAATAAAATTGATTAAAGTAGTTTCCAGCCCATGCAATCCAATTAATCTTACTGATAGACTGCGTTTTCATTCGTTCCTGCGTTTTATGCACTTATGACGAAATTGGGCAGGTGCTGTTCGAAACAGAATAACGATTAAAACAATCTCATTGTGTCAATATATTGTTGCTATTAATTCGTGGCACTCATAATTAATTGCGATTTTATTTTCCATACAAATCTTTCCACCATTGTATTAGAGATTAAACTTTTCAATATTGTATTAGAACTTTCAAATTCTTTTTAAAATTTCTTTACAAACAGCAATATTATTGTAAATTTTATGTTCTCGGATGATTACAAATTGCAATACATTACAATTTGTAGAGGGGGAGACAAGTCTTAATCTGGAGACACTGTGTTTGAGTACTACAGTATTATCTCTGTAACTGTCGCAAGCGTCTCCACCGTAACTGTCCAAAGGTTATCCCCACCATTGAGGAGACCCCCCTCGGAACAATTGAAGCGGTTAGCACGCTCTAGCGAGGTGTCGAGTATCGGTGAGACCAACACTAATGCAAACTGAAGCAGAAAATTGCAATTTTTTAAATTTCTTAATTTGTCTTTAGAAAATTTTACTCTCTATTATTCGTATCGTTTTTTCTAACTAAAAAGACATCAAACACGATATATAATTGCGATTATAATTGCAACGTTTGACACAGTGGAAATAATGTAGCACACGTCCGGTATAACTGTCGCGCGGCAGACCCGACGACGCGACAGTTACAGAGATGCTACTGTTGTGTATATGTCTTCGGCGCCATGTTTGAGCAAATTGGCCACAGGGAACACGCGGGCGCAAGTTTCCGGAAACAGGGCGCGAGAAAATTTCGTTCCACGTGTGTTCGACCTAATTTCGCGTGCACCACAATTTTGCACAAAGCGCGCGTTCGCCGAAATGGCGGCGCATGCCGAGAGAGGAGGGGGGGGTATGTGCGGGGTCACATATTTATTAACTAAAGCGCGTGTGTTCGCCGGGCTGCCTAACAAGTTGAGACACATTGTTGCTCATCAAAGTTGACGCGTTAATTACAGAATGTGTAGGAAAATAACAAGCGGATCTTCGATGGTATCTCATTAGGAGAGGCAGCAAAGCGGTGGCCTAATTGGTCCGCGGATATTCTCGGAAGGGTTCCGGATCATTAAACCGCGGGCGCGTCGGCAGAAAACGTTCGGACGGCGTTAGGCGATTTAACGAGTAATAGTTTGCGACAGGCTGCGAACGCGACAAGGTGGCGGTTCTCTCTCTCTCTCTCTCTCTCTCTCTCTCTCTCTCTCTCTCAACTCGATTAGAATGTGTGTCGTCGAGGATCCGGCTCGAGTATAGAATAATAACCGGGCCGGTTCGTTTCGAGCAGTTTCGATAGATCGATCGAGTCACTGGTCCCGAATCCGATCCATGATCGGTTAGCATGCTCTGTTGCGCGATGCTCGACCACCTAGAAGCCAGATCCACAGCTTAGATCATCGCTGCTCGCTGTACAGCATCCACTTGCCGATCTGATTATGCTACCGGGGTCGTGTATCTCGGGATCGTGCCAGAAACGTTATGGTTCCCGCCGTTTCAGGGACACGCGAACTTCAAAAAGTATTTGAAAATTTTCCATTCTGGAGGCATCCTTGATACTCAAACTGTGATAGCTGCAATCTTTCTTTTTTTATTTTCATTTCATTTTACGTAAAAACAAAATTGTAAACTCGTTGAAAACTCATTCGTAGCAATTAAAACAATTGATTTTCCCTGAAAATAGTTTATCTATATACTTGAAAAAAAAGTTTTCATTGCCTCCTAATGCAAAAATATGACGTCTTCAGAGTCGCCAGATGAGGGGAGGGAGCACCAATTCAGAGGAATAAGTTACCCTCTCTTTGCCAGTACCATATTTGCCACGTGACCTTGTGCCACATGCACGACAGAGACGGAACGCGTCACGTGACCGGGCCATGGCAGAAGCGTAGGGGAATTGTAGAAGGGGAAGGTAGAGTGGGGAGACAAGTCTCGCTCTGACGACTATGCGACAAAGATGGAACGTCTTGATCTAGCGACGGAACGCGTCACGTGACCGGGCCATGGATGAAGCGTGGGGGAATAGTAGAAGGGGAAGGTAGAGTGGGGAGAAGTAATTCTAAGCTACGCTATTCAAGTCTCTGGGCGTCTCTCCAATGGTCGCCAGATCAAGACTTGTTCCCCCACTCTAATTTCCCCTTCTACTATTCCTCCAGGCTTGCGCACTAGGGTCGGTCACGTGACCTGCTCGGTCTCCGTCGTGTCTGTGTCAGACTGTCACGTGACTAACTTGGTACCGACGGAGTGGGGGTAACTTTTTCCCCTGAATTCGTGCTCCCTCCCCTCGTCTGGAAAACTATGGCGCCTCTGGTGCGTTTATCCTAGTATCTTATAGCATTGTCAGAGCGTGGAGCCCGATATAGGTTCGCGTGGTTTAGCACCGTTCTATCATTGATTTAGACGTTTATTCTGCCGGTGAAGGACTCGTTCCTCTCAGATGCGAGATTCGAACACGCGTTAAACGAGTGATAAATCGTAATCCCGATATGAGCTCTCTCCGGGAACGTGATTCCCACACACCGACTGTATTTCCCTGTGTGATATATTGACAGCTCGTCGCGTCACAAATGATTGACTGTCTGAGGTACCTTTTTTAGCGGCAGTTTTTTTTCTCCCTCTCGATTCCTCTCTCTTTCTCTATCTCTCTTTCTCTTTCTCTCTGTCTATCTGTCTATCTCTTCGTTGCGATTTGCTTTTTTTTTCTCGCCGGTCGTGTTTTGTAAATAATGATAAATAATGGGACACGCGCGTATACAAGGATCGCGCACACAGCATCGATTATATTATTATTTAAAGCTCGATCACTATCTCGCGCGAAATATCGACGCGTGTAACTTTTCTTCTCGGTCCCACAGACTTTGTCCAAATAACGCTGTTTTTACGCGATACGATACGGTGTGCTGATGAAACACGCGTCCCGAAAGGCTGGGGCTCAAGCGGCGAACGGTGCAACGGTAATTAACAGCTCGGCACTATGTCATTAATTGCCAACGGACGTTATTCGTGCTCAAATATTTCACGGCGCGATGCTTCAAAGTATCCGGCCATAATTTTTTCGGTCCTTTTCATCCTACCCATCCCCTTCCCATCCCCGAAATATTAACATGTAAAATTTCGGGAATTTTTTCCAACAATTTTGAACAGAACTCCTCTCCGCGGGAAACCTTTCAATCAATAAATATTCTTCTTTCCTGTTGCTTTCTCGCAAAACGCTACGACGAACAAAGGAAGGTATTATTCAGGCTATTAAATAATTAGTTAAATATATAATAATCTTCCTCAGGGTCCCACAGTCGTCGCATCGAAAGGTTGAGGTAAAGATTTTTCATTTTGCATTATCTTCAGACATAAAGATTTTATCGTACGAAATTTTTGGCTTATTTTTCTACCGAGCTGAAGGCTAAACAAATATTTAAAAAAATCGATAATTAAAAATCTCGACTTCTTAATTTCTTCTGGTTCAGACCACAGCTACGTTCATACTCATCAATAGACTGCGGATTTGATGCATTTATGACAAAAATGAGTGGATATAATTTAGAACAGCGAAAACATTCGAATTTAAAGACACTGTTACATTATTTTCAATATATCAAACATACTCGGAAAGAGATTAAATTTTTATTTCACCCTAGTTCGTTGCAACTCATCAATAAACAACATCCTCTCTGTGTCGGTTCACCCTCAACCCACATTTCTCAAAAAAAAAAAACAATATATATATCTCGCGCAATTTCGGTTATTTCTACATGAAAAAAATCACATCAGTGCTTCAACTACCAAGAAACATTTGTGCAAAATCCCGAAGTGGAAGATCCAACGGTTCCCGAGGAAAAAAAATTTGCTAAAGATCCGAGAGCAAACGCAGCCTGCAGATACGGAGATATCTCGTGATCCGGCTCTTTTAGATTTTCTACTCGGGAAGATAGGCGCGTTCGTAAGATAGTAGGGCAAGAGGTCCGACGACGAAAATGTTTCAATTAATTAAAGCAGTTTCCTAGGGCCACAAAAGATCTGTCTTCGAGTCCAAGTCCAATAAACCGCATTGCGGGTTCTTTTTCTCGGCTGGTAATAGGACACAGTTCCGTTTTCGGAGCCTACCAACGTTGAAATTTGTCTCGGAAGGAAACCGTCCACGGTTTCTCGACCCGCTATGCTATCGAGACACTCGGGGGGTGGTTAGGGTACAGAGGGTTACGGGGGCGGGGAGGGAGGGAGAGGGAGAGGAGCGATGGCTGGGAGTGCTTATTCGGTAAGTTATAATCCCATTTGGCTGTATATGTATCGGGCAAAGTATTCAAAGTGGCCTTGTCGAGGCCAGCCCTCTCGTGCATGTTGATATCGCGGCCGAGTACTCGTTCTTCTACTTCAGGTGAAGCCGAGTAAACCAGCCCCGACCCTATCAGCGGTAACAGGTGAAAAGAATCCATTCTCCGCAAGCCGTAGATGTAGTTTTGGCTAGACAACGTCAGTCTGGAAAGGTTCGCCGAGATAAAGACGCCCGGGAGCTCCTTTGCTATTCTCATTCGTTCGCCCTCCGAGTTACGTGTTGAATACAGATAAATTGAAACGAGTATACCTTTCTTAACGGCGGCGAGGGGGTAGGGGGTTGCGTATTGTGCATTCGATGAAATAAAAGAAAGCTGCTTTTTCGGAAACGGGTCCTTTAGCGTACAAAACAGCGAATACTCGATATACACTTGCTGACAAAAGTTAAGAAACAAAGTAATCGTTTGGGAATTAGTGTATATTTTTAATCTCCTGAAATACATATGTCCGAATTATAAAAATAACATGACGAGATTACGTATCATACATGAACATACAATAAGTTTTTTTCGATTATACTTGTATAAGCACTACAATTAATATTGAGTCAAGGAAACAAAATAAATACTCGTGACACAAGTTAAGAAACATGAAGACTCCTTGCAAGAAGTAGAGTAAGTAATATAAACAAACATGTTCGAAGGAGTCTAGTCTCCTTTCTGACATCGTCGAGCGTGGTTTGTATTATTAGCTGCAGTAAATATGGCAAGAAGGCAACATTTAGCTGAAAGCGAGAAACAAAGAATAGTTGGAATGTTTAAAAAAAGGGCAGAGAAAAATTGACATTGCAAAAGTGTTTGGTGTAAATCGTTGTGTTATCACGAAGATTATAAAACGTTTTCAAGACAATGGAACTGTTAAAGTGGCACCAAGAACCGGCAGACCACGAAAAACAAGTAAAAAGCTGGATCGTCGAATTGCAAGGCTGTCTAAATACAATCCATTTTGCACAGCTGTCGAAATTAAAAATCAGTTGGACCTCAGAAACATTAGCAGTAGGACAGTTAGCCGTCGTTTAGATGAAAATAATCTTTTTTCACGGAAAGCATGTAAGAAACCATTTGTTTCTAAGAAGAATCGTAAAGCTCGGTTGGAGTTCGCTAAAGAGCACATTAACTGGTCTGTTGCTGAGTGGTCAAAAATTCTATGGAGCGACGAAAGTAAGTTCAACTTATTCGGAAATGACTCCAGAAGTAACATACGACGTCCTATTAGACAGCGATTTAATGTCAAGTATCTAAAACCAACAGTAAAATTTGGTGGTTGTAATGTGATGGTGTGGGGCTGTTTCTCACGTAACGGTCCTGGTCCGTTAATACAAATAAAGGAGACTATGGATAGATTTTTGTATCGCGATATTTTGCTAAGGAGAAAATGTCAATGGAGTGGTCATTTCAACATGACAATGACCCAAAACATTCTTCTAAATTAATTAAGGCATTTCTCATGGAGCAAAATGTTAATGTAATTAAGTGGCCAAGTCAATCTCCAGACTTGAACCCAATTGAACATTTGTGGGATTACGTTGGACGTCAATTGGGGAGTCATTCATTTATTAATAAAGCGGAGTTAATGCGAGAAATTACGAAAATATGGTCTAAAATACCATCCAAGCATTGTGTTCGATTAATCGAATCAATGCCATGCAGACATAAAATCCAAGGGTTATCCAACATCTTATTAGATCATCATAAAAAGTCATAAACACCTGCACATTGTTGTTTTTTGTTAAAAGTGATTACATTATTCAAGCACAGTATGTTTCTTAACTTTTGTCACAAACTTTTCTTTCGTTTCCTTGAGTCAATATTAATTGTAGTGCTTATACAAGTATAATAAAAAAAAAACTTATTGTATGTTCATGTATGATACGTAATCTCGTCATGTTATTTTTAATTCGGACATATGTATTTCAGGAGATTAAAAATATACACCAATTTCCAAACGACTACTTTGTTTCTTAACTTTTGTCAGCAAGTGTATGTCATCGACACGGGTCTTGCCAGCGACATGTATCGTACAGGAGACATGTCCGAGCCCGTGTTACACTCCTCCGGAACTTTGTGGCACCTCGGATACACTCCGCGGTAGTGGGGATAACTCCGCGACCTTTATCGTCCAGGCCTTGGCGACATATACAGAGAATTGTATCGTTGAAAGTTGTAGAAAATTTTGGAAATTTATATGAGAGATATTATACACGTGTAAAGAGACAAGATATAGCTTCGTTATTTCAAATATTTCTTCTTTATGCAAAATAAAAAATATTTTCATTGATTGCAAGACACAGGAGCGAAATAAAAATGTCTTTCTTCCTTTAATTATTTTAGCGAATTAAATCTACATCTTTTTAGCATGTCCACTTATTTGAATTTTGCTTACCCATTTTTCTCACAAATGCACAAAATCCGCAGTCCATTGACGACACTAGAAATTCAAGGATAAATCGTGAAAAATTGTCAAGGACTCTTGTGAACTTTCTGTGAAAAAAAAACAAAGAAAATGTAAAATATTTTCCAGGCTCATTTCGAAATGTGAAGTCTCTGCTTCCATTAGTTTTTTCTTTTTTTTTTTTTCTTTTTTTCAACTCAGTTCTACGACAGAAACTGAAGTTGCTCTGTTCGAATGGTACAAATTCGAATGATGGAACGAGTTTTTATTTAAAATGCAATAAAATCGAGACGAAAAATCGCAGATAAACTTTTGAGGGGCCACTGTAAAGCGGAGACTTGCCTTTATTAGGTCGCATTGAAACGAATGTGGAGAAAAATTTTTTAAACTCCGCGGAGTCGTTTGAGTTCGCCAAGTTTCGAACGAAGAAAAGCAACTTCAGCTTCTCGCTCGGTTTTATAACGAAAAGGAGACTTTGAAAAAAGTTGCTTCAGGAACGCGAAGGCAGAAGATCTTCAGACATTTTTACACGAAGCTACGGGAGTTCAAGGATCGACAATTTTCTGGTTATAATTCGATGTTCCGGGGATTTTGTAATGCATATTAATTTTCATCCGTCCCATAAATACACGAACGAGTGCAACTTAACAACGTCTCTTTTTCTAGATTTAATTACGTTCTTCGCGAAAGTTAATTCTTATGTTATCGACAGTTAATATAGAATAGTATCTCCTGGCCGATACATGTCCCTGGCTAGACCCGTGTTTTGGACATGTATCAAGTAAATGCTGTATTAACCCTTTGCACTCGAAGCTATTTTAACACCAAAACGAAACATTTCTTTCGACCAAGAATGTTTCCCTTCAATATATTTTTTTCATATTATACATACGAAAATGGTGCAATTTACTCGTACAATATTGAAGTGTTTAGTAATTTATTAGATAGAAATAAGTTTAATAATGTAAAAAATATTTTGAATAACGATACAGCAATTTTTAGTGGCGCCCTACAGTCGCCATTCGATTGCTAAGGGTTAAGCTTGTGAAAAATAAAAAGAAAATCGCTAAACAATTTTTAGGAGTAGTTACAGAAAGGAGGCTTCAATCTCGAAGTCTGTGGAAGATTGACTTACGGAAATAAATTTTTAAAAATCGTTACAATTCTGTCGATTCAAGTCAAACTTTTCGGTTCAGTTTAGGACAAAAACTTGCAGTTACATGCAGGGTGAACAGAATGTACATAGACACAAGTTTCGCGCTTAACGTGTTAAAATAGGTCAACTTAAAACACGCATAACTTTTGAACCAGCGAATTCCTCGCCTTAAAACTTCGATTTTTGAAATTTGCTCGTCAAGCCCTGTACACAGGATTGCATAATAAAAAGTTAAAAATTCCAGGCTTGCCAATATGAAGTTTAACCCCGTGCATTTTTACCAGATCTTCTGAGATAGTTTTAGGATCCACTGTACGTAAGAAGAGTGTGCCGAAGCATATGGCAACTCGGAAGTCGGGGATGGTTGACAGAGGAGCGGCTACCAGGAGAAATTTGTTTTTATTGGGGGAAGTCGGTGCTCGGTTTTTCACAGGGAAACAAAGAGGAAATGGGACGGAGTACTAAGGACGATAGTCTTACAACGTGCTCGTAAAAGTCGTACTCAGGCCGGAAGCACTCTGCTACTCTCGACAGACATATCGCCTACATGCTCAAGTTTAATGGCGGTTACTTATTCACATGGCCGAAAGAGCGTTACTCGCGGTCTGGTAATAAATAATTAGCTGATGCAATGAACTCCCACTCCCCATATTCCTGGACACAATGATAGCATAATGCGCGCGGCGACGACGGGCCACACTCGTTAAACGCCTGTCACGTTAAACCGAACGCGTCGATGTTTACGATCGAATTTTTTACGGCCACTCAAAACCAGAAACGAAACGTTTCGGCGCGCGCGCGCGCACACACTCGTCGAAACACTTGGATTTTTGGGAAAAATTGAAATTCGAAAAATCAACCACGACAAATATTAGCTTCACTGCTCCCCGGAAAGATTTCGCTGTATCCGGTAAAAATGAAAACGATCGGTTTTCGACATTTCGAACAGGTCAACTCCGAGATGAACGCTCGAGGAAGATTCGTAGCTCTTAAAAACTTGGAGGCTGTAAAATGTTTAGCTTCGCGAAGAAACAAATATCTCTGATGAAATATATGTGGTTCGTAACCGTTCGAGATCGGTATGGCACTTGAAACAAATTTCGAAGGGAGAGAGGACCGAAATTTTTTCTTTTTTACCTTGGCCCACGTTGGATAAACCGAAAGTTCTTTAAAGCGGAGAATCCCGGTTTCCGCGAGGGAGGAAAGCATCGGGAAATTGATCAACGGCTGCTTTTTATTCGACAAGGGGAATCTTTTATGTTGGCAAAGGAATGTTTTCGTCGAGGTAAAACGCGTCCAGATGTGGTTCGGGGAGTGTTCTTTTCTCCGTAATTCGCGTCGTAGTCTCGAAAGAGAAAGGGATCGATCTTGCTCCGGGATAAACTAACGTGTACCCGCTGTGGCCCTGTGCAAGTATAGCTCTGTGACCCTCGTAACGTGTACTTGAATGTAACTGTTGAAAATCTAAGGTCGGACATGTTGATTATTTTTTTCTTTTATTTATTATAATCCAAAGAGAAGAAAACTAAAAATTACAAATTTCTCCTTCCCCCCAACAAAAATGTTAACATCAATTTTTAAACGGACTTCCCCGGGTTTTTCATTTAAGGAGAATCGTTGCTTTAACTTTCTGCGTTCAATAAATTTGTTCCGTTGCGGAATACAACGCACATTCCTTATGTTCGTTGAAACTCCTGCTTCCTCGGCGATTTTTCTTGCGGTGTTCTCTTAAAACTGGGAGCAACGCGTAGAATAGCCCGTCTATCACGTTCCCTTGTAACACGGGATGTTGCACTTTTCTTCTCCATACGTTCTCTTTCTTTTTTTTTTTTTGATTTTTTAGAAGATCGTATGCCACGTTATGACCCTCGTTTTGCAATCTTTGCGATGGTATAATTTTCTGACTCTCCCTTCTCGCTGTTCCATTCGCAGGGAAAAGTTATTTCACAACGATTGCCACAGCATTCCATAGATTTCATGGTTCGCATGTGACCGGTATGATCGTGCCACAATTTTTTATTATTAGGGGGGGGGGGCTGTAAAACGGTGGCCCTGAAATGACCTTGAAATGACCGGGGAAATAACCTTACAGTGACCTCCAAATGACCTTGAAGTGTCCTGAGAATATCCCTGAAATGACCTGAAGACAACCTTGAAATCACCTTGAAATAACCTGAAGATAACCTTGAAATCACCTTGAAATGACCTTTAAAAACCATGAAATGATTCGAAATCACCCTGAAATAACCTGGAAATAAACTTGAAAAGATTTCGAAATCACCCCGAAATGGCCTGGAAACGACCTTGAAATGACCTTGAAGATGAAAAACCGAATCGAAGTTAAAAGAGAGGACTTCTAACATAGATTCACACAATTTTCTAATATTGTATGCAAAATCAAATGTTATCTATCAAAAATTGGAAAATTCGATGCACAACAGATAATACCCGAAGACTTTGGTTTCGGCTGCCGCTTCACCGGGCAAACGAATTTTGATTTTGTCGTGGACAGTGCCGCGCGACCTTAATAATTGAATCCAGCGTGGTAGCAATTGAAAATCGTCGGCGACGATGCAGCAACGAAGAAGATCTCCTAAGGGCAGCGGAGTTGCAGCGAATGTTGATTACGGTACACAACGGTTGTCGGGACGCGGAATACGTCGAGGAAAGTTGAGTAATAGAGGAACGATTCACCTTTCTACTTGTCTGCTACACGTATTTCCAGAGCTATTAGAGTTCGACTGCAGGAGAATCGATACTCGGCTGCATTCCGCAGCGAATTCCAAAAGCAGCCGAACACGGGGGCGGACGGTTACAACGTTAAGACTCATCCTCCGGTTCTCTCTCTCTCTCTCTCTCTCTCTCTCTCTCTGGCAGTGTCCCCACCCCGGATGTGTTTCGTCGTTTCCCTTCTGTCTGCTGCGAGACGATAATCCGTAATTAGTCGCAGTAAGAAGAGAATCTCTCCGATCGTGTTGATTCGGTGCATTCCCGGAGAATTCTCGCCGCTGCTGCACGCGTCGCAAATTAATTTCATTCCGTCCGATACCGGGCTCGTACCTGTGCGAACAACTTTGCTCGTGTACCAAACTGATCTATGGATCCGCTCCGTCGCTCGCATATTCCTCGACTAGAACACTTTTCGACTCCCGATTTCGAAATTAATTTCTTGAAAGCAGCAAAACCGCTCTTTTTCCTTTTTAATCCCACTCAAATTTCTACTAATAATTATTTAACGTGTAACTGTTAATAATACAATTTAATCTCAATTTCTATTAATAATAATTACTGTCTCCCTATGATTTTCGACAGAGGTAAACACAGGTATTTTTCAAGTATTTGCTATTAAATATCATCTCGATCGTATAAGAATTTTTTATCGACAGAATTATTTGTGCAGCTTGAAATATGGATTTTTTCCTTTTTTTTTAATACGTTCATTGTATAGGTTAAGGTCCAGAAAATGCAAGAACGTACGATTTATAATTATAATTTTATTCTGTTAAATAGATTGATTTCCTGGAATTTTCGAGGTTGTTCCTTCCGCAGTGGCTGAAACAATATGATAATTATATATCGGACAGAATGTAAATATTGATAGGATTGAATGGAGATGGAACAGGTAGGAAATTGTTGGTGTCTGAATTGATATGACAGTGCGTAATCTATTTGTGTAATTAATGCCTCAGTCGCCGAAATTCATTCTACGTTTTTCATTCGATTCTGTGACGGAGTAGCATCACCTTCTGACACGTTATTAGGTTGCACGTTGAATTCCGCCGCACCCTGTACAACTTGTCACTTTTCGTTTGCGAGCTAACGCCATTCAGAGTCCTTATTCTGTTATTGCTGGTGACGTCAAAGATCGGGCAACATCGACGTAACGAACGCTAATATTTTCTGGCTATGGGAATCAACCGGACACAACCGTCGCGAGACGCGAATGACAATTTGATAGAAATGTTGTTCATTCCGTGGTTCTATGCGATCTTTCTTTTTTTCGAAAAATAGTATCTTTCAAAGGGGCGTACGCGAAAGAGATATGCGCGATGGTTCTGAGAAAGGGAGAGGCTGAGAAGCGTAACCGTGAATGCAACGGTGAAATGATACTGATCCAATGACAAAATTTTTTCTTCTTCATTATTCCTTCCAGAGGCTTTGACCGACGTATTTGTGACGTTCTCCTGACTAAAATGACACCAAACACGGAATGATTTGGACCATATTTGGCCGTTTAATTCACAATTTTGTAGAACCTCGATTATCCGAACCGATGCGACGATTTTTCATTATTCTTTATTTATTACCTAAAGTGAAGGCATCCTTACACGTTTGGTTAGTCAACGATTAGGAAGAAGTGACTTGATGAGCACTAACATTTTGTTAAACAATTGAAAACATAATAATACAATTTTTTTAAGAAAGTACAGATTATCTATGTCAAAAGTAGGGTTCTCAGGGTTTAAAATGAACCCAGGTAGACTGTCCTACGACTCGAGGGCTCTAAGTTACGGCAGTTTGTATTCCTCGGTTCGGATAATCGAGGTTCCACTATATCGTGGATCAAACGGGTAAATACGGTCCGAATTGCGTCGTGTTTGGTATCGTTTTAATCAGGAGAGAATGGCGAACGCATCGGTAAAGGATTCGTAAAAAAATCATTGGAGACCAGAGGGTTTTATCTCTCCATTGACGCGACGCGTGTTGCAACGGCCAGCGTGAAGCGATCGATGAGCACACAGTATCTGTGCGCGATAAAAGTGACATTTCGGTCACGAAGTTTTCGCATATACGCGGTGGCATTACCGTGTTCGGGAAGTCACGGTCAGTTTGAAAGCTCTTCCGTGGAAATCCGAACTCCGAACAAGCCGGTAGCTGTAATTTCACGGATATTTTAGATTTTCTCTGCTCATAAAACGTACGGCCGTATGCCGAGGGTGTAGCTGGAACGACAGGGGCGAAAATTGCGCGTCAAGCAGAGCGCTCAGTAATTATTACGTTCATTTTTGCCGGGAGTAAACGCTCTACGGGCAAAGAAGAAAAAAAGAAGAGAGAAGGAGAGAGATAGAGAGAGAGAAAAAAAAAGAGCGAGGCGAAAAAGGTGGTGAAAAGTACGACGAAGCTACGGGTGTTACTTATACCTATATACCCACCTCGTCGTTATGGAATCCCATAACCGCGGGTCTATTCTCGAGTGCTTTTTACAGCGGCCTCACCCCTCGACGCCGACGCCGACACGACGCGTCGGCGTCGGCGTCCGCTCTAATGTTCCCGGAGCGGTGTATCAGCAAACTCGGGGCTACCTCGTGCTATCCGATCCCGATTCTTCCGCGCCAATTATCCCATTAGCCTGTTATGGTCGCGAACTCGTTTCAATTTTGTGTCAAACGCTCATCAAAATTGGATACAGTGATATTCTCCATATATGTCGCCAAGGCGTCGCCGATAAATGTCGCGGAACTATCCCCACTTCCGCGGGGTATACCCCGTGGGGGTCCAAGAAGAGTCTGAGGTCGCGTGGATCAAAGAATAGTATCTCCTAGACGATATATGTCACTGACCAAACCCGTGTTTTGGACATAAACCGAGAAAACAATGTGCCTGACACAATATTGTGTCAAACGTTCGTCAAAATTGAATACAGTGATATTCTCCATATATGTCGCCAAGGTGTCGCCGATAAATGTCGCGGAACTATCCCCACTTCCGCGGGGTATACCCCGCGAGGGGCCCAGACGAGTATAAGGTCGCGTGGATCAAAGAATATGATATCCTAGCCGATATATGTCACTGGCCAGACCCGTGCTTTGGACATATATCGAGTAAACACTGTATCTGGATTCCATATTTAATTTCTCGAAGGGTACACACACCCCGCGACTAATACTGAGAATTAGAAAACAAGTACACGACTTTTAGGTATGAAATTGAATTAGGTTTGGAATCCGACCCAGACTTCACCTAAATCTGACACAAACCTCCATCTTATTATACACTAGTGAGCCTGGATTGGCCTGAGTTACATTTAGTTGAGCTGTTGGTTAGGTTTGGATTAATGGTAAGACAAGGTAACTTGGCTTATCCTAATTTCCAGACATGTTCCATAGTTTAAACAAGCTATTCGTTAAAAATTATTTATTGTCCTGTATTATCTCGAAACTACTAAACTCACGTCAGGTTGTAATGATTCGCAAATTATTCTTGCTGAAGTGTAATTGTCGAACCAACATGTCTACCGAAATGTATATACATACTCGGATATGCCGTATAAATTAAGAAATTATTTAAATTATTATTGTAACTCATGAATTTTAGATTTCGGGAGTTATGAATTATATATTCTCATGTCAGTTGTGTATGATGTATTATTATCTATATCTCGCTGAATAATATTGAGAAATGTTCCGAATGATGACCTTGAGATCATACTTCATGGTCATCGAAATCGGTGAAGCATACCCGTGTTTCCGAATTTGTCCATATTGACATTTATTGAATTTATTTTAATTTCTAAATTAACAAAATCTTTTCCGAGAGTGATACAAATAATAAAGTTTCGTAAAAATTTCAATTATAATGAACGTTATGTAGACGCTATTTTTTAAATCATCTATTTAACTTTGTTCTGATTTCTCAAGTCTTCGAAAGTGTAATACAACACAGTGCATTAATAGAACCCAATTTTGTCCATCGCCGAAATATTGAAAAACTGGCACAATTAATACAAACTTCACTTTTGCACGATATTTATTAGGTAGCACATTAATTACAAGTTTTTGAAGGCTTGAAAAATCGAAACACGTTACCAACTAGCAGGAGCCCCTAAAACTGTTCTGTTTCTAATTAATACCGTATAATTAACAGAGAGATGAGTTTCATCCAACTTTTTACGATTCTGACGCACTGTGCATCGGTATGTATTCCCAGCGCGATCAAGTTTATACTCCTCGATCCGAAGTCATAAGCGAAATATTTACAAGTCTATGAAACAACTATAAAAGTTTCGAACGTGTACGCTCGTGTGTACGTTCCCGAGTAATCTGCCTCACGAGCGTACGATAAAAAATGTTTCCATTAAAAACAAAAATTCCAGCATCGCGAAACCCCTTTCTGGCCCACCGGTGTCCGTTTAATTCCATGTGTACGACCCTTAAGCCCCCTAAAATTATATTTGCCACGTAAATTGTTGCTAGAAATAAAATAAGGCAGGCTGTAGCAACAATTCTAAAACATAAAAGAGCGGAAACAATTTTCGTTGAATCAACTCGGCCCCGTTTCCAATTTATAAGGAACTATTCGCACTTTTGTTTGTAAATTTATTTTTTCGGGCTTTCTGCGTTCATTCAATTTCAGCGAGATTGATAATGTAGCTTTTCACCGCTTTATTTTTCCTTCCGTGAAAACTGATCCGAAATGTATCCCTTTCTTTTCTTCAGAATGTTAAAAAAATTTATTTTTAATCCGCCCAGAGTGGTTACATGAGACTATTGAACGAAGGGGCTGTGCGGCAAAGTATTAAAACCGCAATTTTTCGTAAATTTATAATATATTATACTTCAGTGGTATATCACATTATATTATATCATTCAAGTATTGTCGAATATTATATTCCAGCATAAGTGTACTACATTCTTACTATCCTAAACTCCAAATGTTAGTTTAACACTTTGATCGCCAAACGAGAAAGCTCAAAAATTCCATGAAATCAAAGTAAGTTATTTAATAACATAGAAAAAAATTGAAAAAAAATAAATGTATGATATTGTGTAGTTCTTCAACTTTCTTGCATTTTACAGATCCTAATCAAATTTGGTACGATGAATATATTAACGTAAACGTTCATTTTAACGACTGAACAAATAATTCCGTCACCCATACATGGGTGACATGGCAGTCAACGTGTTAATAGAACAATGTCATTGTGTATAGCACAATGTCCAAACATTTTCACGGTCCACAATAATTACAAATATCTACTACAACATTTATATTAAATCTATTACAAATAATTACAGATAAAAAAGTCTTCACAAAAAACAAAAATTGCCGAGACAGAGTTCGAAGAAGAATCTTAGCGCAATGTACTACAAGGCAAAGATCCTCAACGACAAAATTTCATTTCCGAAAAAGAAAGCCCGTCGGACGGCGCGTTTCTCTCAGGCAACAACTCATCTATTATTTGTTTGTTATCGCCGCTCGTTGAATATTCGTGGGCGCTACGCTAGAGCGTACCCGGCTTGACTGATTAGAAATTGCGGAGTAATAGAACCAAACTGCGATAAGTTAGGATAGCTGCAAGTACTCGAAAGACAAGCACGAAAAGTTCCCCGGGCGAGGTAAAATGGTGGCCTCGTCGAGGCCAGAAGCGAGGCGAAGGCACTCGGTAAAGGCGGAGTATGGCGAATGCATTCGTCGGAGGGGGTTGAGGGGTGATGGGGGGGGGTCTTGTAAATATACGGGGACGTAGGAAACGCCACAAGTTCCTCGTAAGACACTGCTTCTCATCCGTATACCGGCACCAGTTGGCGCATGCATCATCCCCGGCGTTTTCTACCACGTTATTCCATTCTAGCAACGTAATCCGCATTCTCCGTTTTACGCTGCAGAAATATCGAGAGAACGTGGCCGGCCTGGTTTCGCTGCCAAACTCTTTCGGACATCGTGTCAGCCATATCTATGTACGGTCCGCATAGTACGTATGTATGGGCCCCATTCTATCTACCTCCCTCTCTCTCTCTCTTTCTCTCTCTCACTCCCTCTATGTATACCTACCTAGGCCATTCTAAATCGACCTCATAAATATCATCACCGATTACATCCGGGCCGCGTCACGGTAAATTCTTTTAAAACGTCGATCACTGTTTCGGCCTGCGAATAATCTCGATACGAGCGCGGTCGACATATTTTATGGAGACTCGACTGGAAATAAAAGAGACCGTCTCGCAATAATATTAGGGCTACCCATAAGTAATTATTTGCAAAGAATTTGTTTTGCCTTCAACACTAGAACGACCAAGCACTAAATGCACAACTGGCATACATTGCCTTATAATCACAACAAAATAAGATTTGTTTAGATTTCGTATTAGTTTTGTTTAAATATCTACTTAGATAGAGAAGTTTATTAAAAAATTGCCTCATGGAAACATATTTATAATTTCAATATCTCTAAAAGAAAAAATTAGGAGGAAGTCATTTTGACCCATCCGGTAGTTCTAGTGTTAATCCTGTACCACCGTAGACACCGTATTCAACGTTGGCTCAGAAGGTTTGCTGCTGATGATTACGATCTCTCCGACAGGCCTCGAAATGGACGACCAGTTGAATTTGATCATGACACCCTAAAATCTCTAGTGGAAGCTGATCCAAAATTAAGTATACAAGAATTATCGTGAAGCCTCGAGCCCGCATGGTCAACTATGCAAAGGCACCTACGCGAAATGGGAAAGGCATACAGGCAAGGAATATGGATATCTGAGAGCAACGATTATACTGGGTGTTTGGTAACTGGTGGTACAAGCGAAAAGGGGGTGATTCTACGTGAAAGAATAAGTCGAAAATATAGAATAAAATTTTTTCATCCGAAGTTTCGTTATCGAGAAAATCGAGTTTGAAATGCAGCATGCTATTCGATAGGAATTGTCTTACACGTCTGACCATGACCAACCAAATCTACTTCCTGCATATACTAAAGCACACAAACCTGACAGATCTTCAAAGTCGATTATCTCGAAAACAAAGCCTCAAACGAATAATGAAAATAATAATAATATATAATAATAATAATAAAAATAATAAAAAAATAAAAATAATAATAATATAAAAAAATAATAATATATTATATAATAATAATATAAAATAATATATATATATATTTATATTTTTTAATTTTATATTTATATTATTATTACATATAATAATAATATATTTTCGACTTATTCTTTCATGTAGAATCACCCACTTTTCGCTTGTACCACCAGTTACCAAACACCCTGTACAATAAATTAGGAAATATTTCAGATTTCAAAGTAATTGATTACTTATGGGTCCCCCTAATCTTTTCATTCGAACGAGAAACGTGAGAAAAAAAAAGAACAACAACAACAACGACGTTATACTCCGACCGTACCCGGACCAATACAAGTTTCTACTGCTAGGAGAACTACACGCCTTCTCGCGGATTTTAATGAACGCTATTTGAATATTTAATGAATAGCCCGTACCCTATCTCTATCGAAATTTTATGCGAGACTAAAGGCAGCCCCGCTGAAAGAATATGGAACCGGGAAAAGGACTTGTCCGTGAACTATTCAGCCTATTCAACTTTCAGACAAGTGGACGGAACGGGTTCGTGAAAAGAGGTATCTGTAAATGTTCAAAAACCTTCCCTCCGCTCCCCTTTTGTCGTTCCGCGATCTCCAAAGTTACGAGGACGTCGATGATTAGGCGCAGTCATCTAGAGCAAGCTTCCGATACAGTAGCAATTGAGATGTAACTGTGACAAAATTGTTTTGTGCTTTGTTGTTCTTTCGTCGCGTTGTTCGTGGCATTTTTCCGATTAAAACGAGCCCAAACACGACGCAATTCGAATCAGCTTCAGCTGTGTAATCCACGATTTATTGGAACCTCTTTTATCCGAACTGTTGATATCGGACTTCCGCAGATTCAACAATATTTATTCTACAAATTAGTAAAGTTTTCAATCTGTTACTGTAGCTTACGATAAGCTAATAGTAGTGGTTTATCGCTGTGGCAGATCAGTTCGGATAATCGATGTTGTAAAATATCGTGGATTAAACGATCAACTGGAATCCTAATTGTACCGTGTTTGGACTCATTTCGATCAGGAGAATGTCACGAATGATTGGTAAAAGTTTCACGAAAGAATGATTATGGGTCAAATAGTTGTATCACTGAATATCAGTATCGTCCAAATCAGAATTGCTTGAAGATTCGATGCAATGCACAGAAAAGATGTGAAAAACGGTGTTTTATGTATTTTGGAAAACAAAAAGAAGAAAAGCTCGCGTGTCCGATACTTGGACAAGTCCCCCAAACCATTCGTCTTTAGGTAACAACTCGTTTCTTTGTTTTAACTCGGTTACCCAGCAGCAACTGCAGCAGAGTAGCGTGATAGAGGGTGGGCAACGAAAGTGTGATAGATGGCATTAACGCTAGTGGATCAGCTAGCTGTAGCGGCCCCCACAAGATAGCCAAGCCTGTCCACTCCGTTAATCGTCACCGTCTAAACCGGTACTGATATAAATGAATCGGCTGAAAAGCAATTAAACTACTACCGTTGGAAGTTTCCGGTCTGCTTTTTGCTCTTCCTCCGCTTTTACTTATCGATCGGCCCCACGTATCAAGGTTACACACTGTCCACGAAGGAAAAATGAAGAGCAGAATCGACTGAAAGAGTAAACGGTCATGGTAATAGACTGAACGCTGCAAAATATAAATTGCTTGCATCGATTCCCAGTCACAGATAGAATTTTCTTTAATTATTTTCGGGAATTGTTATCCTTGAATCCTTTTATCCAATTTTTCTGCTCTTTCTAATCGAAGAAATTAGAGTTACTCTTTCACTGCCAGACACAAATGACTAATGTGACTAATATTGGTGCGTTAACATGGGTTGAATATTTTTATTAAATGCTGTAATGCAGTATACAGATACTATAGATACTTTAGTGGTGATATAAATACAATAGAATAAATACTACAGATAATATACTAGTATCAATATAGTTTAAATACAATAGAATAAATACTATAGATACTGTACTAGTAGAAATACACTATAAATGCTATAGATACTATACTAGTAGAAATACACTATAAATACTATGGATACTATACTAGTAGAAATACACTATAAATACTATAGATACTATACTAGTATAAATACAGTATAAGTGCAATAGAATAAATGCTATAGATACTGTACTAGTATAAATAAAGTATAAATGCAACAGAATACAGATACTGTACTACTACAGATACTGTACTAGTAGAAATACACTATAAATGCTATAGATACTATACTAGTATAAATACAGTATAAATGCAATAGAATAAATGCTATAGATACTGTACTAGTATAAATAAAGTATAAATGCAACAGAATACACATTCTGAATACAGATACTGTACTACTACAGATACTGTACTAGTAGAAATACACTATAAATGCTATAGATACTATACTAGTATAAATACAGTATAAATGCAATAGAATAAATATTATAGATACTGTGCTAGTATAACTAGAGTATAAATGCCACAGAATAAATACTGTAGATAATGCCCTAGTACAAATAGGATATAAAAGCAATGAGATAAAAACTACTATAGGCGAACACTATAGTGCAGTTGCTTCTTCTATTCCGTGTTTGACCCAGAGAAACGTCGCGAGTGCATAAAATTCGCAATCTCTCTGGCGACAGAACGGCGACAGAGGACGATAGTATAGAAAACTCGTAAAGTTCAATGTCAAGCAAAATTGTGTATCCTTATCAATTTATTTCAACACATTGGGGATAGCGTGACTGGCTGATAAGGTCCTGAGTAACGTTCTTATTTGCCGTCGCAACTCATTGGTCGGTCACGCCATAGTAATGAATGAAAGCACGAATTCTACGGGGTGGTGGAAAAAGGCGGGGTCTGTATCTTGGAGTACAGGCCGCGCTCCCGGTTGCGGTAATACGTTTTCGATCGATGCTCGCTCACTACGTGTACACCGTGTATGGCGGGAGATATTTTTTGAAAATTTTCAACCGGTTGCGAAAGTTCCTGGTGTATACGAAATGCGCGGCAACTAATTTTTCTTCCATCAAGCGAGCCGCAAGTTTCGAGGCATAATCTTGCCCTCCTTCCACCCCACCCCCGTCCCCCACCTCTCTTTTGAGTGTTCGTGTACAGTGAAGGACGAAATTAAATCGACAGGCGCCGTGTAAACTCGTACAGAGTAGGTGCAGTTAATTAAAGAAAAATTACTGTTGTGTTTGCTCGAGTTTCATATCTCCGTTACGTACACTATAGAAAAATATATACAACTAGTGCAATTTCGATCATTTTTACTTCTAAAAAATAATGTGTATACTTCAGACACCCATGAACATGTGCCCCAAATCTTGATGCAGAATGTTGAATAGTTTTCCTGGAAAAAATTCCTGAAAATTGGTTTGATGATTATTCGATATATGTCCACAACACGGGTCTAGCCATGGACATATATCGGCCAGGAGATGTTATACTAGAGGCCACTATCTAGTGGGGGTGGTTGTGGGACTTTTATCGGGTAGGACATATATAGAGTGAACACTGTACTCCGTTGGACTTGGTTGCGATAATTAAATTAGATTGATTTTGTGCCATTTTTGTAGATTGTTCGACAGACAATGTGTTGATGGTGTTAAGGTTGTTGCTGGAAAATAATCAACCTCTTGGAACCTTGGAAACCGGTACACTCTTTAAGACAATGTCGCGGCAAAGTGTATCAGTAGTAGGTCAGCCCCCGGAGCCTTGCACGACGTTGTAGCCCACCACCTAGTTAAAGGGCAAACCCTGTTGCGCGAATGCGATTTTCTCATAGTCGAGGGCGCAGCCGGCCAACAAAATTTGACTTTCTCATTGCAGAGCTCGGGGAAAGAAGAAAGGAAAGTTGCCGCGAGCAGGAAACCCTGGCCTGATCCTCCAAGTTTTAACGCGCAGCTCCATCTTCTGTCTTCAACATTTCATTGCACCGAGAGCGGGTAAATACGCGTACATTCAACTAATTTAGAAAACCGAAAAATTAATGTAAAAGAGAATGCATATTTATTGATCGGCAATTTGCAAATTTCTCTGAAAAAAAAATTCACGTCAACTCACATGGTCACACTCGACTAGGATTAAAAGGAAAAGGTACTAGGCTCCTCGTTACAATTTTTTTATAACAATTCGGCAAAAGTTATCAACACGAACTTTACTTGCATACATAGTGAGGCACCTAAGACTTTCACCGAAAAAATATTTCAGGATGAAAATGTCCAGTGTGACAATTATCGTGTAGGAGAAATCTTTTATCTCTGGGTCACATTTTCCGATATTTCAAGGTCATTTTTCTTTTGTAAATGGAACGATCATCCTTTGTAAACGGTAATTTGATTAGTGTAACATTATAGCTGACGAAAAGAAAAATTCGACACGTTGACCTCCAAATGACCTTCCAGGCAGTTTTTCTTCAAAAAGCACAAAATTTGAGTTCAATCGACAGGGTAGTTTCTGAGATTAAAATTTAAACTCTCCTTGCTGAAATCGACTAGCTGACCTATAATTCCGTTATTTATTTCGAATGCTATTATAAAATTGTGGGAGCATATTTTTGTGATGTTGTACCGTCGATGTGCCGTCTTGATGAGGAATCGGCAAAATAAAAGATCGGCCTGCACACGCGCATATTTAAATTGGTGGGAGGTCGTATCGTGACCGCTTAATAAGCTTTATTTGGTTCCGTCGGCGCGCTACCTTATTTAGGAGAGAACAGCAGCGTCGGCAGTGTGGTAGTTAGTGGTGGTGGCCGGCGGGGCGCCGGCATAAATATCAGCCGGCATTATTAATAACTCGGGGTAATTTTACGTAATTGAAAATGCCTAAGAAGGGCTGGACTGGCATTTTCCTTCGTAGGTATTCTCCCATTCCTGAACTTAATGCCGGTCTTTTTTCCTATTTTTCGCCGGGTCGGGCTCGTGAAACTCGGCCAGCCCGTATAATGGACCCCTTCCTACGCTCCTGATTCTTCGTTTCTATCACATTATACACGCACATTACGCGAGAAATGAGAAATTCTGATTTATACGCTCTCCCTTTGATCACAGGCGCTGCGCAAAAATAACGTGCTCGCGACACCGGTTACTATACTAATTACGATAAATGACAAAGACCTTGGTACAGTGTATCAAAACGAACACTATGTCTGTCGTTTCTGTAGTATCTTCCGCTTTGTTCCTCCAGTCGACTAACTTCTCTGAACAGTTTGTCAAACGGCGACGACGTTTTTATTAGCATTCGTTTATCATTATCGATATCTTAAAAATATTTTCAAAATTTTTAATACACTTCTGTGTATCTCACTATGCCCTTCCCCTTCTACAACGGTTTCCCCCACTTTCCAGCAGCGAGCATCTCCACACTTGCACCATGGCCCGGTCACGTGACGCGTTTCGTATCCGTTGAGCATGTGTAACAACGTCACGTGACTAATCCGCTAATGCTGGAGAGGGGGCATCTGTATTCCCCTCAATTCCCCCGATCTGGTCGCAGAAAACCTGACTGAATTCAATCTTGCTATTATTATAAAATCGGGGTTGCATTTAATTATAGGAAATTAGTATTTGTAGTGAATGTTATGAAGGACCTAACCTTTCATATATTACTCTACTATAATTTATCATAAAAATATTAAAATGGATACTAAAAATACAGTTGTACAATTTCGGACTTGTTGAAATGATTAATAGCTGGGATAAATGATTATGTTGTTCCGACATATTAAAATTAATGACTATGTTTCATAGTAAGTGAATAAAATTCAATCTCGTTATATTTATAAGGCAACACTTATTGGCCGCTTTTAATGCTCGGTACGTTTACTGTTAATAGTTCGCGAACGTTCGCATTGTTATTTTAATCGTGTGAATTTTGCGCTTTCGCGTAGCTCGGTTTACGAGTGTAGTCTAGCCGTTTATAGCAGATGAGAGACAAAAACCATGTACAGTGAATTATTATACTTTTACTGCTTCGCCTCTTCGAGAGCTCCGAAATTGACTAATCTAAATATTGTTTATGACTGAGTTAAGTAAATCGTCGTGTGCAAACAATTTTCCGTTTTCATTGCGTTGCAAGTTTCGCAGCACGTGCGAATATTTACAAGCTCGGTTTGACTGCGAAGTCAGCAACAAGCTTATTCCATAAAAGCAAAGTAATTTGTCCGATGGTATCAACATTTTGAAACGTTAAAATGTTACTGAAAAATCCTTGCGTGTTTCAGAGTTTAACGGGCACGATGAATATATTTCGAGTAAAAATTCATGACACATCGTATGAACAAACTGTCATAGATGCATAGAATCTGAAATCTAGTAATAAAAATGCTGTTTATGCTTCTGCACACAAGGTTTGGCGAAGGCCACGTAGCAGATTATGTGATTCTAAGCTTAATTAGTGGAAACTGTTGTGTGCAAAGAAGGCGAGCGTTTGCTATCGCGCCTTTTACGATCGACCTTAATTTTTCGCCGGAAAATCTGCAAATAGTGGTAGTGGAAGTGTACACTTACTTTCTTCCAACTACCTGCAGCTGGGTTTAGCCCGCAGCTAACAATGTTAACACTAATCGTGTCCACGGTCTCTTTGACATGTTCGATTGTTGACTGTCCGATAATAAACCCCGTCGAATCAAATTTTCGTGCGCATCGCAATTCAGTTTCTACAGCCGCACTCTGCGACAATACTGCAAAACGCTGTACACGAAACCGTACAAATGTAGACCGAGAGGATGCAATTTCCCATTTTTATATTCATTCACGATATTCAATAAATAAAACATTCTTATAATAAAATTTAAATACTCATAATCTCTCCTTATTTTCGGTGAAATCTAATTTTTCATCTACTAAAATATAATTATATTAAAACATACTTTTCATGCTGAGTAATTATATGCATACAGTAAATAAATAAATGTGCATTAATGTACCTAAATATTCACAAATAATATTATTACAACTTTATAGACAATTATATATTTACCTTATATATTGACGAATATATATAGACAGATATAATAATAATATAGAGTATCAAAATAGAATTTGATACTCTATCGATTCACGATACTGAAAGTCCATTCAAAAAAGCAATACTGTTCTCAAGATCTCGGAAAATACGACCTTCAGATGACCTTCACCTACACCGACTTGCGTGCCTCTCCAAACACGATAACTATCTCCCCAAACATATTTTTGCATCCGTATAAGCAAGTTATTAACGGTTAGCTGTATACAGGGTGTCCCAAAAATGTTGTACTATTAACTAACTGTATCTATTACGTAATTACAAGTAACTTTTTCCTTTGCAGAAATGTTCTCTGTAGCTCTGTTAACGAGTTATTAACGAAAAACATGGACCAATCAGAGCGCGGCTACAGCGGACGGCTCGGCGATAGGTGGCGCTGAGCGCAGCGTCGGCATTGGCCGAGCCCGGGATCCGTCCGCCGCAACCGCGTTCTGATTGGTCCGCGTTTTTCGTCAATAACTCGTCAACAAAGCCACGAAGAACATTTTCGCAAAGGAAAAAGTTTTTTCAAATGACACCAGGAACCTCCTCTTTGAAGGAATTAAATTTCTGGGACTCCCTGTATGGTTTTCTGAAAATAGCAAAATTCCGATTCCACGCAATTTCCATTGAAACGTATACCTCAACAAAGAAAGCTAATTGATAATTTCAATAGGTTACAGACTACACTCCCCCCCCCCCGGCATACATATCTTCAACTCCGATTTTTTCGCAAGGAATGATCCCTGCATTCTGGATCATAGCTATTCCCGAGGCAGACTGTACTTTGCAAAATTTCGTACCGGAGACGGAAGAGGTAAAAATTGGCGAAACAATTTTTATAGTATTCTTCGCAGCGAATCACGCTGGGTTCCCGCGGGATTGGCTGGTAGACGTTCAAGCGTATGTGTGTGTGTATGTGTGTGGAAGACGCGTGAACGAGGTTAAATCGAAAAGAACCGAACGAAGGAAGGAAGGAAGGAAGGAAGGACGGAAAAAGGAGGAGAGCGAGAAAGGAAGGACGCAAGGAAAGAGGAAGGGATTATTGCAAAAGTATTTCGGATATCGGTGAAGGCACGTAAGCCCCCGAGGGTCGCCCCTTAGGAGGCTCGCTGAGCTACACCCGAGCTAGGTGTAATCGTGGCTTGCGAACCTGTGCGAAATAGGGAGCTGCGAAACTGAGGGGATGGCCAGGGGTGAGACAGAAGGGGCATCAGGCCAGCGGAGTGGGGCAAAAGGGTGTCGAAGGGGGCGGAGGGGTGTAGCCAGGGAGGGGAAAAGTGATTTCGACCATAACAGCTGCTCCTCTTAGAAGCGACAGCCAAGCTTTGAATGTGGTCGGGGAGTTTCAGCGGGATTCACGAGACTCCGGGACCCGGAGTGATCCAAGGCGACTACGAACGGCGGGGTAGGGTTAAGTAAATGTGTGCTCTTCGGCTGGAGGAGGTCTAAGATTACCGCGAAAAGGTCCAGAGGCTATGGCGGGGCGGTGGGAGGGGAAACGGTGGAGTGGGAGGCGGGGAGGGTGGTCGTTGTTACCGAGAAACTTCGACACAGTTCGTAACTGCGCCACGATCGAGACGTCATTGTGTTTCCGGCTCCGAATTCACAATAGTTATAACTCGGGAGGTCTATTTTCAAGTTATCCCGACGTGGAACCGGTCTCTCTTTCCCGCTACAATTTGCGCCCCGGATCCGTCTGCCCGCGATCGAACACCGGCAAACTTGCGGACGTCTGTGCAAACTGTCGCGTTCGAGCTTTTATTTTCATAGAACACGAACTTGAGCATATTCGAATAGGGTACATGAATTACGAGTGGCGTCCCTATTGCTGGTGCGGAGGTTAAGCCGCGTTTTTATAAACAGGATATTTTTCTGCAGCACTAGAAGTAATTTTTATTTGGGAAAATTCCGGATCCTTGTGCGAAATAAATATGCATCAGTTGTAGGATATAAGCTGAAATATAGTTTACCTACCAAGCATTAATGGCATCTAATAAAAATATTGCCTTATAAAAATGGCAACCCTAAATTTATTGAGATTGTCCCTAATTTTCAATATAATAAATGCATGGACAAGGAAAATTATTTCACTGCTTTCCATAAATAAATTTTTATAATTTCAATAATTGTAGAATGTTCTACAAGAGATTCCCCCTTCTATAGAGATTAAGTGTTAAAGTCTCCGAATTTTTGTACTGTTTTAAATTGTACTACAATTTGTAGTATTCTCAGTGCGCGGGTGTTTAAAATAAAAATTTTAATTTTATATATGTCCCAAGTGCCTCGCCGATAAATGTCGCGGAATTACCGCCACTACCGCGGAGTATACCCCATGAGGGGTCAGGAAGAGAGACCTCGGTCGAGTGTATCAAAGAATAGTATCTCCTGTCCGATACATGTCACGGACTAGACCCGTTTCTTGGACATAGATCGAGTAGACGCTGTATTTCTTTTCATACTTACTTCCAACGCGCGGTTAACATAACTGTCGACTTGGGTTTCACAATTTCTGGATTCGCGAGGGTGCGAGGGTTTCTCAGTTTCATTCCCCGACGTATCCAGAGCCCGAGCCGGTTGAAGACAGATATTTAATAGCGGGTAATTCCCGGAACACCTACTCCGGCGATAATTGCCGCCATACGCGCTTCGCCGGCATAGTCTGCAACGGGGAAGGCGCGACGCAACGTAGCTGGCTCGTCCTAACAGCTTCCATTCAAACATAAATGAAAACACGTATTGCTCAGTTTTTAAGGCCATTCGCCGCGTTGTCGAGTGCTCTAAGCGCCGTTCGCGGCTAGTATAATTAAAAAATTCCAACGATGTATCAAATTAAATGCAGTGGTTCGCGAAAGTATTCGAACGCTCGCCCATCCGAACGTTGAAAAACAACGGCGTGGATGCACTCACCATTTCAAGGTAGTATCACTACCCACGTAGGTATCGAGATTATGAGTATCAAAATTGTAAGCGAGTTGAGCAATGATCGTACAGATTTGACTTTTATACAAAATAAAAATTGTTCGACTTGCAACAAATCGGGGTGAATTTATTGTCCTTCTAAACACGTTCAACAGTGTGACAATAGTAGAATTTTTAAGTTCCTCGAATGTTTCCGTGTCAACAACAAGGGTCTTGCCAGCGACATATATGGTACAGGAGATACTATTATTATTTCACTCACGCGAAGGTCATACCCGAGTCGTATTATGTTTGGGTTTAACCCGCGATAGTGGGGATAGTTCTGCGACATATATCGAGAAATGACACTGTACTCTACGTTGTCATAAATCCGCAGGACATATATCTTTCAGAAGACGTCTGAAAAGTATGGTAATTCACACAGTATTAAAATGTCACCGAAACAAACGTTCTTCCCCCCACTCCAAGCCCTTGTCTCTGTAATATCTATTCGAAGCTACGTCCACGGGGTTGAAAATTGATAAGGCTGTGATCGAATCGTATCTGGAAATAACAGGACATTAGACATAGTAGGGAAATCAAACTCTGACGACCAGGCTAGCTCAATTATTTAGAGCAGTCGACCGGCAAACGAAAGATTCATGTTCGAATCACGGTCCAGTAGATCGTCCGAGATCCCTCTTCTCTCGAACACGTTCCGGACGACCGGAAACTTTATCTTCGAACAAGAGCTCGAATTGTATATATCAAAAAATCTGTCGCCGGAAAACCATATTCAGGCTTGGCGACGGATCCTGCTGAGCGTGGCCGTTCCCGTGTCCTGATTGGTCCGTGGTTGTCGTTAAAATTTTAGAACAAAGCCGCGGGAAACGAGGCGCTAAACGAAAAAAAATTGTATACTTTCAATTTATTTTCTCAGTTACTCTCTCCACGTTTATACTGTTTTCGGACACCCTGTAGACTGGAAGTTTAAAGTCGTTTTTTAAGCGAACGGTTGCTCCGAGACTCATGGTTTCTTTGAGACTATTTATCCCCTTGATGAGTAGATTACGATGGAGCGATGAAAAATTTGACCTTGAAAACCCGGTCAAGGTCAAATTTGCAGGAAATCTTTTAAATAGATGTACACCGATCCGAAGTTACAGAATCAAGCTTGCGATGGTTTCTGCGCATAATATCGGCACACCCTGTACAAGTACACCTTGTGCGTGTAAACGTGTACGTACACGTGTAGCGACGGGCACACACGTGGACCGTGTGTGGACGTGGCAGTAGGTACATTAAATGGGCAAAGTCAAGTGTCGAGTTCCCGAGAGTTCTTCTATCTCGCGTAGCAAGTTCAGCGAGTGTCGGCGCTCGATAAAAGTGTTTCTCTTTTCCCCCGTAGTTTATACCGAACGCCATGGCTGAAACTTTTGCCTTCTTGACCAGCCGTAGTCGGTTACGCTTCCTTCCTTCCTTCCTTCCTTCCTTCCTTCCTTCCTTCCTTCCGTTTTTGCGTTCCCTCGGCACCCATACGGACACCGATAACAATGAAATCGCGTATCGTCTTAAGGGTAGTTTTGCAGGACATTAATAATTCAGCCTTACCGGGAAACGCAGTGATTTATCCGACTCTGTTATCGAGGTGTTTTTTAGTTACCCTTTCCCCTCAACCCCTCCTCTCCCCTTTCCTAAACGGGATATGGAATTTTGAACCTATCGGAATATTCCGGCGACAAAGATGGGCGACCGTTCCGAGAACTTGGTAACTTTCCATCATTTTATCTTATCAAGGCCGTGTACCCATTCCGGGAACGAAGACAAACTTCGCCTTCAATTATACCGGCGAACGAGAATTTAAAAATTAGCCGAGAGTTTTAAACGCTTTCCCGGGGAAGGGGCCGAGGGAACGACGATGTAATATAGTGGTGGCGAAAGGGAGAGGAAATTAGCCGGTCGTTGTAATTTCATAAGGTCGCGAAGAAATGGCCCCGAGGTGATGGAATTCTTCTTGGTCATCGGCAAACACGGTGTTGTTCATTGTCCAAGAGAATAGGCAAATATGCTACCTTTTTTACGGTGTTTTTACCGTTCGGTTTCCATTTGTACGGTCTTCGCTCTTTGAAGTTATTCTGG
This sequence comes from Seladonia tumulorum, assembly GCA_913789895.3. Lineage (NCBI taxonomy): Eukaryota > Metazoa > Arthropoda > Insecta > Hymenoptera > Halictidae > Seladonia > Seladonia tumulorum. The sequence goes on along the minus strand of OU565270.1, from coordinate 14,951,274 downwards.
GGCATCATAATGGATGTCCACCCCACTCCGGGAAATTTAGGCTTGCAGCATACGAGTAGGCTGGACAACTATTATGACTTCAGGTGGAAGAAGTTCCAAAAATGATCTTATACTTCAATGGTGTTACAGTCTGTCTAGTCAATATTAATACTAGGAGCTATTTTGTTACAATTGAGTTACCAATCTTTACTTGAATATTTTTGGAAAGAAGCTGCCTGAAGTAATAATATATGTTCACCCCACTCCGGAAAATTTAGGCTTGCAGCATAGGAGTAGGGTGGACAGCTATTTTGACTTAGGTGGAAGAAGTTCCAAAAATGATCTTATACTTCAATGGTGTTACAGTCTGTCTAGTCAATATTAATACTAGGAGCTATTTTGTTACAATTGAGTTACCAATCTTTACTTGAATATTTTTGGAAAGAAGCTGCCTGAAGTCATAATAGATGTTCACCCCACTCTGGGAAATTTAGGCTTACAGCATAGAAGTAAGGTGGACAGCGATTGTAACTTCAGGTATCTTCTTCCAAAAATGATCTTATACTTCAGTGGTGTTACAGTCTGTCTAGTCAATATTAATACTAGGAGCTATTTTGTTAAGAGCGCAGCGAGTGAACGAAGTGAACGAGCGAAGCTCTTCTTTACGCTACTCTTACATTTCGTGGAGATTCTTCTCCTCCTAAACCGCTCGACCGATTTCAATGAAATTTTGCACACATATGCATGTGTCCTCCGAGAAGGTTTTAAAAAAATAAAATCGAAAATCGGACAAGTCATTATGTAAATAAAGAAGAAAAACGATAAATAAAACATAAAATGTTAATGTTCTCTCTCTCTCTCTCTCTCTCTCTCTCTCTCTCTCTCTCGAACGAGGAGTCCCTTCTCGAAAGATTTTTCTACTTTTTGCCCGTCCGTTTACCTTTACCTTTATGTTCACCTTTTTTTTTCTCTACTCGCTTTATGACTCTGTCGATCATCAGTACCAGGTAACGGATTACTAGGGTTAGGGAATTTGACCTGGGACGATTATCGTCGCGTGACGCATTTCCGTCCCGTATTTCCGTTCCATATTTCGTTACATCTTTTCTCAAATCACCCCCATCTCTAAAACACTTTCGTGTTAAAAACTCATAAGACAATTTGGAAGTTCTTTCCGATTTTTCGCCTCAACATTGACGGTGAAAGCTTGAAGTTAGTATGCGTTTACTGATTGAGTGTTAGAACACCAATCGGATTTTTCATTGCGGAAGGCATATCACGCTGCGCTCTTAAGTCTACATAACCACCCGGGCAAGTACACCTAGTTACAATTGAGTTACGATTCTTTACTTGAATATTTTTGGAAAGAAGCTGCCTGATGTCATAATAGATGATCACCCCACTCTGGGAAATTTAGGCCTGCAGCATAAGAGTAAGGTGGACAGCAATTGTAACTTCAGGTATCTTCTTCTTCTTCAGGTATCATATATACTTTAATGGGTGTTACAATCTACATATTTATTCAATGTTAATACTAGGAGCTATTTGTTACAATTGACTTACTAAACACGTTACAATTAATGTTAATCACTGTTTTATGAAACAGGCAAACTAATGTCACAAGAGTCACTGTCAAGTCGGAAAGGGTCAAAGGGCACGCTATGCGGTACAATTCTTTCAGAGTCTATTCCAAAATTCACTGTTTATCTCACACAAATAACAACTGCAAAAATAAACGGCACCCTTGGTCACCGATTCGCCTAACGGTAATACCAGCTTCACCAAGCCACGTGGCAAGAACAGATTCGCAAGTGTCGCGACATTATCGACGCGAATCGTTGAAACAAGTGAACTAATGGTCGCAGAAGTCACCGTGTCAAGTCGTCAAGGGGGGGGGGGTTAAAGGTCGCCCCGTAAATCTCGTTCGGTCGTTCCGGTATGCGAAAGGTAAAATTCAAGTAACCTTTCGAATATCGTGAAAGGTGCTCGAAAAGTTATTCAGAGCGGGTTCAAAGTGTAAACTAATAACGACGTTTTAAGGCTCTAATATTTCCCCGGCGCGTCTCTCCCACCCCCACCAACCCCTCGTTGTAGATGCTTCCGCGGATTGAACGGGCGCGAGTTGCAGATGAATACGAAAAAAGGGAGATGGATCGCGAGGTGTAGGAGAACGAGGAGGATGAGTACGCGCGCGGGAACAGTAGGATGAGGAGAGAGGAAATGGAAGACGAACGGTGGGGATGAGAAGCGAAGACGAAGACGAAGGGGAAGAAGGTGGGGAAGAGAAGCGAAGGGTCTTAGCACGCGGAAACTTTAGATCTTATAAGAAAAGTTAGCACTTCGCCCTCTCTCGGTTCTTCTATTTCCCGTATATCGAGCTTCCTCCTCTGCAACCTCCTCTGGTTTCGCCCACTTTCGCCGCTTCCTTTTGCTTCTCCTCCACTTCGACCCCCGAGCACATCTCCTTTTTCCTACCCTACTACAAACGTCTGCGCCTCTCGTCAGCCAGCACGGCTACCAACTCTCTCTCACTCTCTCTCCCTCTCTCTCTCTCTCTCTCTCTCTCTGCCCCTCTCCCTCTTTTAGAGGTTGGTCCGTCGCCCGGATATAATACACCTTTAATTTCCGGATTATAAAGTCCCGCTCGACGCGCCACGGTTAATTTACAGTTCTCACGCGCATATCTGACTGTATACCCCCTCTGTGTGCGCAGATATATACATACATATATACAGTGTATATACGTAGAGGTCGGTTGCATGTAGATCGACCGTTAAAAATTGCTAGGCTTTCGAGTGTAAATGGCTCATCGCGTGAAAATTTTCCCGGTAATACGCACGATCTTTATTTTACGGTCCCCGTCATTTTCTTCTTCTTTTTTTTTTTTTCATTGCCACGTTTTATTATTCCGATGCCGCGACGTCGTCGTAACCCGCTGTAACGCCTGTTGTAAATCTGTTTTTCATTTCGTTCGCCTTATCAGCGTGTCCGCGGGAAATATGAACGTCGTTGGTCGCTACACCTGGAATAATAAGGAATTACAACGTTTCGCGAAAAGTGTTGCAAAGTTGGTCGGTGTAACAATGGCGATTTATCCGGTGGTGTTTGACTCGGTTTTAAATACCAGATTTGAACCCCGTAGAAAAATTAAGGGATAATAAAAAGCAGAAAAAATCTGCTGGGATAAACTGGACCAGACAGGTACGGAACTTTTGCCCAACTTCGAAAACACATTTATGGAATATTTTGAAACGAGAATGGAATAATATGGACCGTTTATTTTGAAAGTGGTGTAAGTCCTTTTTTTTAAAAAAATGAGATATGACGTAATTTATGCTGAATGTAGTGTAAACTTTTTGTTTATAACTAGTTGGTATTTAATATCTTAATAAATGCCAATGCTTTGTTCAATTTTTTTTTTGCTTCTTTTTAATTGTCAGATCTGCTGACATTTAATTTTCTCGAAACAAAAGAAAATGGACTTGCACCACTTTCAAAATAAACGGTCCATGTAACAACAGAAAGTATGAAAAAATTAATCACACGGATGCCACGAACAGTAGACATTGTAGTAAAGAAACGTGGCGAATTCTTCTATGAAAAGAAAATATATTTTTTTACTTCTTAGTAAGATTTTTGATAATATGAGAGCAGCGTTCTTTCTGTGACGTGTGAACCTTTAACACGTTAAATGACATGTCACTCATATGTGAGTGACGGAATTATTTGTCCAGGTTTTAAAATGAATTTTTACGTTAATATATTCATTATGCCAAATTTGATTAGGATCTGTAAATGGCAAGAAAGTTGGAGAACTACAGAATATCATACATTTAATAATTCCAATTTTTATTTCATTAAATAACTTACTTTTGATCTTATGGAATTTTTGAGGTTTCTAGTTTGGCAGTCAATGTGTGTTAACGTTAACCCCAGGCCCTACAATAACGAGCCAGACTCGTGATGAAGATTTTGAACAGAGTCCAATAAATATGTATGTTATTAATTCCCTTTAAAGCGAAATAAAATTCTATTTCGTTGTAGTCGATATATACAGTGGCGTGCAAAAGTTCCCGGCCAGATGGCTTTTGCTATTTTTCTTCCAAAAAAAGCGTCAAGAAATTTTTATTAGAATCTACATTAGAATCTATACATATAATATTAAAAAGAGATTCAATCTTTTTTTAATATTCATATATACATACAATATTTATTTTATATTACGTAACAAATATTTCTTTTTATATATTCAGGAAATATCTATGTCATGTTACGAGAAAAATATTTTTTCTCGTCGGATCCACAGCACACAATTATTCACTCACGAGAATAGGTCCGAATAACTGAACAACAATCACTAAACAACACACACAACACACTTAACGAAATCGTGACAGCAGACGAGGAGATCACGAATAAAACCACGAACAAAAAAATAATACTGCGATTTTAACCGCTTCGGACCCAAGGACGTTTGAAATGAAAACAAGGAATTCCGGGAAATAGGGTCGGCGCCCCGCCATAATTTGTTTACCTTGGTTTTGTATCTAGTGTTTATAGACCCTCAGCGTCTAACCTGCCTAGGATACCTGACCGTACCCCCTCCATGGAAGGGATCATTGTTAAAATCGCAGTATCATTTTGTTCGTGGTCGGAGTGACATCTTCTCGTTCGTTGTCACGATTTTATAAACTGTGTTGTGCGTGTGTGTCGTGTGTGTCTATTCCCCTGAGTCAATAATTGTGTGCTGTGGATCCGACGGAGGAAGAAGATTCAGAAGTAAGTACACTTTACGTTAGTATTTTATAATGTAGGATTAGTATTCGTATCTGGAACATTGGATACAAGGTTTTCTATCATATTTTGCAACATATATTAACGATCATTAATGATTTGGTATATAGTATAATTTAATGCGGTTCAAATAAGATACTACTTTAAATCGAATATTTTTATTTTGATAACCAGATAGATAAAATGAAATATTTTTATTTTGTATTTCAAATATTTCCTTACAATGAAAATAAGTTGAGCAAGTAGTTAATATTATACCCTAGTAGCACAAAAATATTAGATAGATATTTTTCTCAAATATTGGAAAAATATTTTTTAAGCCACATTTTTTCATATGAGAAAAATATTGGATCTGAATATTGTATACATGTACAAGAAATGCGCAGAAAGTAATACATATTCATAGTTTCTAATTTTTGTTATATTTTCTTAAATTTGAAAATTTTATTGAATGTTTTTTAAATATTGAATTTATATTTTTCAAATATTGAATTCACATTTTTTAAATATTTACTTTATATTTTTTAAATATCTAGTTTATATCCTCTAAATATTTAGCTTATATTTTTTAAAAATTCAATTTATATTTTTTGTACATGTATACAATATTCAGATCCAATATTTTTCTCATATGAAAAAATGTGGCTTAAGAAATATTTTTCCAATATTTGAAAAAAATATCTATCTAATATTTTTGTGCTACTAGGGTATAAACTATTTTTTCTTTTCTATGAAATCCTGAACGATGAAGAATTTCTAATCGTTATAATCGCAAGATAAATAGTATGTAGTGCAAGGGTTTAAATAAGGAAAAATTTGTTCGCATCCTTCAACGATTATTTCATGTTTACAAAGTTGAATACGAAAATACCCTAGTAGCACAAAAGTATTAGATAGATATTTTTTTCAAATATTGGAAAAATATTTTTTAAGCCACATTTTTTCATATGAGAAAAATATTGGATCTAAATATTGTATACATGTACAAGAAATATAAATTGAATGTTTAAAAAATATAAGCTAAATATTCAGAGGATATAAACTAGATATTTAAAAAATATAAACTAAATCTTAAAAAAATGTGAATTTATTTAAAAAGAAGAATATTTAAAAAGAAATATTTGTTACTTAATATAAAATAAATATTCTCTATGTATATTTGAATATTAAAAAAGGATTGTATCTCTTTTTAATATTACATATATGAATGTGTATACAATATTTTGTGCTACTAGGGTATGATCACTGTCCTAAGACTTACGAGCGGGAGTGTACATTTTGTAGACTTAAATTTTTAATAACGGCTGTCCAAAAAGTTGTCGATCCTGACGTGTATATTTTATATTGGGCGGGAAATTGTGATCGCAGGAACACTTTGGCGTGTATCTTCGTTCGGTCGGCAGCGTCGGTATCAGTGCGGGGAAATTTTAGCGACCGTTTGAAAAAGCACGGCGGGCCAACTTGACCGCGGCGTACCTCGTGTCGCAGTCGCAGTAATTCGTAGCCACTCGATCGTAACAGCTCGAAATCAACGACGAGCGTTAGCGAAACGGCAGAATTCCATGTACAGTCCGGAAATGCCATGGAGTGGTGATCAAACTATTGCTCGTATCCGACGTGTACTTGACCGAGTATAGCCGTGCCCGGCCGCTTGAAGAGGGGAAGATTCAAAAGCAAGCAAGCCACGGAGCAACGGTCACCAATTAATTAGTACCTAAATTGGCCAATCATCGATCTCTCGCTCCATCAATAAACCAAATCGAATGATGATTACTGATTACAGAGAACCCTGCTGGGATACATGCCCTCTCCTCCTCCCCCTCCCCGCGATACCATCCCGGCTACTAATAGATTTCTCTATTGGCTTAATCAATTTAATAGGGATAATGTTTACGTTCAAAAGCGTGTTCTATAATCGTTTCGTTGCTGGGCCAATTGAAACCGTCGGATGACCCACGGAAAATCCAGTTTCCCGCGCGCGCGCGCTCGCCGATGTTATTTTTTTTACCCGATACTGTTGAGAATCGCCCCAAAATTTCGTATTCGATCCGGTTCGGTGACCGGTTACAAAAGAGTGGCGAAAGCTTTAGTAATCGAATAGGTCGGCGCGTAGTGTACTACGGTAACGCTACGTTGTAACCGGTGCCTCGAGGAAAGAAATACAACGACAAACGTTCCGCTGATTGAATTGTTATACTCGCGTCCGTGGATTAACGTTTTCACACCGACAACGGCCGATTGTCGTGAATTTAATATGCTTCTTACACCGACTTCTCATAACTTTAATTTTCAAATCTTGCTCTGTCATTAGAAATATATTTGTTTCTATTTTCAATCGTTCTTCTTATCAACATACTCGTGACGTTTTCCCGATTAAAACGAGCCCAAACACGACAAACTTCGGAGTACGATTGCTCGCGTAAATCACGATTCCGCGAAACCTCGATTATCCGAACTGACCAGTAATATGCTCGAACAATAGTCCGGTTATCTGTACAATATTAGATCAAATCATTCACCGACCTGTAGAACGAATCTGTAGATCGAACTGTTTACACGTGGGATTCGAAAATCGTCGGTTCGGATAATGAAGGTTCCACTGAATCGTGATTTACTGAGTCAAACGCGATCCGAATTGTCCTGTGTTTGGGCTCGTTTTAATCGCGAGAACGTCGCGAATGCGTTGGTGAAAAGTTTCGGTGACGAAATAGTTATAAACAAAAGAGCTGTAAGCGTTTATTTCGCAAATATTTCGATTTTTTCGTAGTTTCGGTATAAATTGCGATCAAAGAGTTCTCTACGAAGGTTCACGTATCTGGGGGAGAATGTTAGACTAAAATATCAGGTATGATTTTCCAGAAGAAAGGATATCGTGTCGCAGACACTTGCCGGGGTCTCAGCGCTATTTAAGAAAATGATATCTCGTCCCTGTACGTATAGGAGATAGCAATGGCGGTATCAGAGCGAAGGCGAGGCGAGGAAAAGTCATGTCAGGTAGCACCGGTGTTAGCATACATCGAACAGGACCGATTTTACTATTCTAAACATCCTGCGGAGGGGTCGAACGAGCAAAAATAAAGGAAGGAGAGCGGGCGTCGCGCGTCGTTGGAATGTGACAGCAGTAAGATGAACCGGAGCGTTGGGAAAAAGATCGAGCCGATCTAACGGGTGACTCTGCTACGCTTATTTGACACTTGGAACGACAAACGGCCACCTTATTACCTTCCCATCGTCCTTCTTGTTCTCGGTCGCGTCGTTTCCTCGAAAGCCCCGGAGGAATCGATTTCTGGAGGACCACTCTGACACCTACTCGACGCAGGAATTCATTTCGAAAAGAATTTTGATGCCCGAGACGTCGAGTGGCTTGCACTGGACCACCGCGCTCGAAACCGAACACTCCATAATTCTCCATTTCGGTGTCCCCTTTGCAAATATCCCCGAGATTGGCTTCACTCTCCCGAGACAGCCGTATATAGTTCGAGAAAACCATCCGGCTTGTTTGCCATTTCTTTCTCATCGAACCGGCCCCACCAACTAACCTAAAACTCTGCGTATTCTTTCGTTAGGCTATATGAATTTCTCCGGGATCCTCTAAATGTTTAATTTTTATTCGAGAAGTTGGACGGTATTGTGTATCTTGCAGAAATGCCACTGGGGGAAAACGACCGACTTCGTCTACCAAACATTTTAGGTTAGGATTACCGTTGAGGCACATATTTACACAGAATTATTCGCTACATTTATTTCTTTAACGTGTATTACTTTAACAATATCCGAGGACCTGAACAAATACATTCTTATCATTTTTACGACGTAACCTGAAAATAACATTGAAAATATTCGTAGTATTTTATTTTCTTTGATCAGCAATCCTAACCTAAAATGTTTGGTAGACGCCGTTTCGTCAACCTCCGTGTTTTATTTAACACTAGAACTACCAAGCACTAAATGCAACTGGCATACATTGCCTTATAATAACAACAAAATGAGATTTGTTTAGATTTCGCATCAGTTTTGTTTAAATATCCACTTTGATAGAGAAGTTTATTAAAAAATTTTCTCATAAAAACATATTTATAATTTCAATATCTCTAAAGGAAAAAATTAGGAGGAAGTCATTTTGACCCATCCGGTAGTTCTAGTGTTAAAGTTTATAAAATTTTACAGAGACCTTCCGAAAGAGTCGAGTTGCGAAACCCCGGTAAAAAAATTTTCAAAAATTTAAAAACTACAAAATCTTCTCTCGCTTAAATAGCGACGTGCATAATTTGTGTTTTCGATTGCTGTGATTCACGAAGAATTCCTGTATCGCTTTCAGTGAGGTATCATGAACGGGTATAATAAATCTGTGGAGACGTTTCGATGTAATAACGTGGAATATGGTTTCATCGAAATTAATTCTCGAATCTCCATCGTTCCGATCTTCGGGTTTCGTATTTCTTCGGGGCGAAGTATCTAATATGCCGTAAATGAAGGCTAAACTACGTGCATTACCCGCTAATACCTAATCGTATCCCCTAATAGGTATTGCATTAATCGCGTATGCAAGAGAGGGCCGCATATACGCCTGCAATCTCGCCTCTCGTGATCAAGAAAGGCCTATCATCGATGAAGGGGACCGACAGGTTCCTCGTAATTGCAGCCACGATTCGGCGTTGAATATGCAATCGTTTAATAGCCAGCTAACTCGATCGTTTCTCAAACTTTTTCGACCCCTGTCGACCTCGGAAAAAAATCCGTCGTAATAACCGAATTCACCGAAAACATTAGTCGCGAACATTATTAACTCTTTCCAATATTCCAGCAAAATAAACATTTTCTTGCAAGACGGCAGGCCGTGGATTTTTATGCAAAATGAAAATTTTCTGCATATTTATTCGAGCACCAGAAACCTGATTCGGCTAATTTATTCTTTTTTTTTAAATTTTAATAGAGTGAAAATATTGTACAGACATCCTTATTAATAGAATTAATGCATTTATAGCAAAAATGAGTACATGAAATTTTAAACAAGGGATTAGAAGAATACAAAGAAGTGGACGTATTATTTCCATCCTGTTAAAATTAATAAGAAAAGAATGGTACGGTAAATTCCAATCCTCGGACCCCTGCTGTGACATAGATCGTGTAGGGCTTCATACACACCGTCAACTAAACGACTAAACACAGTTCAAATTATATCGTATTTACTGTAATTTTAATCAGAAAAATGCCACTAATAAGTTGGCAAAAGTCACACAAACAAAAAATTAAAAAATTTTGTAATTGAATCAGGAGTGGTCTCACACCGATATACCCGGCCCAGCATCGGATTACGCTTCCCAGTGAAGAAAATAGGCGAACTGACTAAGATCGTGTAGCCCTGTTCGGCTTAGCTCAAACCTTTACTGTAATTGCATTTGTTTATCTTTTTTTATTTTGCATAAAGACACGCAGTCTAATGATACTGCAGACCGACATAACTCCGTTTATTAATTAGTATTTGTTCGAACGGTTCGCGGAAAATTAATCAGAAAAGAAATCACTCGTACAGCAAGTGTGCACAAGTTGGAATTTTTACGAGTCCCGTTTACTCTGTTGATTATTTAACGTTATCGTGTTATGTCCCCAGTATAAACAGAAAGGGGGCCGCGGGTTTTCCGTCGAGCACGGTGGAAAGACGAGACTGATAAACCGGCGTGCCTTTAACGACAACGGCGCATTTGAAATTCCGAGATACATTTAAATTCGATAAGCTTCGATGTAAATTCGGTCGTGCAAATTCGATTAGGCATTACGCAGCGCGCAGTCAATTAATAAACGCCGGTGTGTAACGAACCTCCGAGTCTCTCTCCGAGACTTTGTGTATGTATGTACATATACACGCGCGCCGCACCGCTACGGTGGCACACGATCGCACAATTGTATCATCAACAAAGTGACCGAAACTCTAGGAGCATATGATGTTCATCGAATCGAGCGAAAAGACAAGGAACTGTGAAATCGCGCTGTCCGTGTGTTCCCATTGTGTGTAGAGAGCACGGCACCAATCATCAAAGGTCTCTTTGTTTAATAACCGTGAACAATTATTTACAGAGAAACAATTAGTTACATCGCAAGTTTTGCAGCCCTGACAAAGAGCTTAATAATGTATTTCCAATTCTCTTGTTTTGCTGCTTCCACGTTCATTGATCTCTCAAGATTGAGCTTCCACGAGCAGTTCGGATAATCGAGGCTCCACTTTATCCGTGGATTAATCGGGGAAATGCGATTCGAATTGCGTCGTGTTTGGACTCGTTTTAATCGGACGGGTCTAAGCTAACTGAATAACACGACAGAACGACAAGATTCATTATTAGTTAATACAAATAACAACAAAATTATGTGCTCCTTTCTAAAAGATCCTGCAGATTCAAACGTCTCCGGAAACTTTGAAAAATTTTTCTCTGGAATAAAACTGCCACGGATTTGAAGATTGAAGCTTCCTCTTTACGACGACTCTTTCAAAGTTAGTGTATGATTTTTTTCCACTGTTTTAGGGAACAAAAACGAGCAACAAGTCACTTAAGCCACCGTAAAGTTGGCGGCACACTTCTCGCTCGATGGTCGATAAAACGACTAAAAAAAAATCGTACATCAATTCTTAAGGTGTCGTTGTAAAGAGGAAGCTTCAATCTTTAAATCTGTCGTGGTTTCAGTCACCTAAAAAATTTTTCAAACTTTCCACACACGTTTGAGTGTACATCATTTCCGAGAGAAAAGGAGTCCTAGATTTCTCGCGAGTTGCATCACGGGAAAAACTCTCCGAATAAAATAACCTATGGATGATGAAACTAGAGTCTCCCAGCTTCAAGGTGAGTCCAAATTCATGACGGTACGATCGTTTTTGGGAAAATTATTACAGTTTAAAGGCAATTTTTCGCGAGTACTTCTCTTAAGGGGTTATATACAATTATCATTAAAAAAAATCGATTTTTTTTAAATTTCATTTTGGTAATGTACATATATTTAAGTATACGCACAAATTTTTTTGGGCCTCATTTACTGTATACAGGGTGGGGCACCACATTTTGCCATCTAGATTTACGTCATTATTATTACGCATAGCAAACAATTTTTTAGGTGAAGTTGAATGGTTTTGAGAGGGGCACATTCTGATGGTACATTTTTTTTGTAGGTGGACGTGTAAAGGACATATGAAGGTCATTCATGTTTTTTTAAATGGAATCATATATTTTTTATTGCATCAGCTGATGCTCCTTCATATTCTTTACAAAAAAGTATTAATCTATTTGTGTAAAAAAATCATTAGTTTAGGAGATATTTAGCTAAAAAATAAAAGATATTTGTGCCTTTTGAGTATGCGTAAAATGCTTTTGCGGCTAATTCCAGCTTGTCTTTCAATTTCGCGAGAGCTAACGGATGGATTTAACGTAATTGCGGCTAACGCTACAATTTCGTTTGCATCATTTGTTATTGTTTTATTACGAATTGCCTTTTTGCGTAATAATTGCCCCGTCTGGTGAATTTTTTTAAAAACACAATCAAAGGTACGACGTGATGGATGATTTCGTTGAGGAAATCTATTGGCGTACAATGATTCTGCACGTGTAGCACTTTTCCCGCTTCAAAATAAATTGATAACATGTCTGTCTTTTCTTCTTTAGAATATTTCATTATGAAGTGATCCACCGTATCGCCGTATTCACCGTATCAGAGACATAACAGAGACTAAATTTCACAATGAGTAGGAGAGCAAGAATTATCAACACAGAAAATGTAAATATTTACATTGGTAATTCTTGCTCTCCTACTACATTATCACATTGAATTCATAATATTGAACAGAAAGTTGAGATTTCCTAACAAATTAGAATTAAAATATCTCCTAAACTAATGATTTTTTTACACAAATAGATTAATACTTTTTTGTAAAGAATATGAAGGAGCATCAGCGGATGCAATAAAAAATATATGATTCCATTAAAAAAAACATGAATGACCTTCATATGTCCTTTACACGTCCACCTACAAAAAAAAAAATGTACCATCAGAATGTGCCCCTCTCAAAACCATTCAACTTCACCTAAAAAATTGTTTGCTATGCGTAATAATAATGACGTAAATCTAGATGGCAAAATGTGGTGCCCCACCCTGTATAACTCCTTAAACGCAGAAAATTGAGTCGTGTGAATAGGTGTTCGACAGTTAGCGTGGAGCTGGCAACAAATAATGAACGGGGGGTGACCGGGAGCTTAGGGTGGCTGGGAAACGGCGACAAACGAATTATTTGCACAGGTTGTACTCTTACTTTCAACGGGCTCTATGAAATTGTCCGAGCAGTGGTATGACAGGGTTAAATGAATACAGCCGCGTGAATGGCGACCGATTTAGGAGTAGTTTAGTGGAAAATTGCGTTAACTCGACCACATCTGGCTCATTTTGTGGGAATGGGTTTTGGGAACAGCGCCCGGTCGTCTGTGTGTCGTCTCTGTATGTCTACGTAGCTAGGGCTGCTGTGTGTAGAGGTGCACGCATGTATATCGAAATTCGCGTTTAACGAGAGAGAAACGCCAAAAACGTCGATCGTTTGCGCGCGCGCGCAACTTCCAATTCTTCCCGTTCTTTCTTTTTCATCTATCCCGCTCGTTTTTCGATTCGGTGCCGAGACAATGAAGTCCTTATCGCCAATGGCAATCGCTTCGAAAGCGAATGCTCTCCCCGGCACCCATGTATTTCGTCCTGCGCTTTTCCCCCATTTTTCAATACGTCCTTTTTATTCGGTTCCAACCGCTGCTTTCCACACTTTTACCGTGAATTCGACGCCTTTGACCGCAATACCCCGACGCCTGCAACAAACCACCCTCTCGTCCCTCCTACGAACCCCGCTCTTTCACCCTCTCCTATCAACCAATACGTCTGATTATCTAACAAACGGTCCGCACTGCTTATCAACCGACGCCGCCACAGCGGAGCGCAGTTTTTCCGCCGGAAAAGCTGGTCAAAAGTCGAAATTTTTATTTCATCCGAAACGAATGAAATTTTTGTTTCTCGTGTTCCGGTATACGCAGCACGCGAAGCAGCTAAATTTAAAATATATGGACCGTTTATTTCGAAAGCGGGGCGAGGTCATTTTTGTTAATAAAAAAAAAATATACGAATTATGTGATCTCTTTTTTCTTTTCTTTTAAATAGACACACCATTTTTTAAATAAACCGTCCATGTCTCCGAAACTCATCATTTTTCGACGTGATCGATGCTTGTTTATAGGGAATAAAAAAATCGCATCGTTTGGTGCGTAAAACAATATACAGTTCCGTTTAGAAAAATCATAGTTGAGCTTCAAATCTCCTAAACACCTACATATGTAAAGAACTCGTGACACATAATACCCCCCATGCAACATCTGTAGAAATAATTTTTTTTACAAAGCACGATTTAGAAGTACTCACCCTTACCAGGGTGAAAAGAGCATTTGGTTGAAAATTGATTTTTTCAACAATTAGAAGTGTAGATGTACACGGTAGGGCAATAACTTTGTCCACCTCGAATATTTCCGTTACTTGCCATAATATAAGTTTAGTACATAATTTAATATAAAAAGTAGGTCTATCCTTTGAAAGAAATCAAGATGACCTTGAGATTTCCGAAACGCCATCGCCCACAGAGAAAATGTTTACATCACAGTATTTCCTTCTCTATATCGTGCAACAATTGCATTATAAATTTAGTACAGAATTTCATACAAAATGTAGGTCTTTCCATTGAAAGAAGTCAAGGTGACCTCGAGATCTCAAAAACACCTTCGCCCCCAGAAAAAGTGTTTACATCACAATATTTCCCCCTGTGTACCGTGCAACTTTTTTGTGTATGTCACTTTTTCATATTATCACGAGCAACAGAAATATTCAAGATGTACAAATTTATTGGCCCACCCTGTACAACTCGTTAATCGAAATTGTGGCGGGAAAAATTCGTCGAGTTTGCTTCCCGATCTGACCTGGCGAACTTCGGGATTAGCGTAGGCGCAGCGATACAAACAAGCGGGGCGGTTAGCGATGGCCTATGTCGGTGGTGGTGGTGGTAGCTGAAAAGGATGAAAGTTGTTAAAGAGGCGGGGGGAAGGCAGTGATCGAGCGGTTGCGACTTAATGAAACTCTTAAGCGCTGACTATTAATATGGCTTTCAAACTACCAAGACTCGTTTTATCTTCTAGGCTGCTTGGCCCTCTCCTCTTTTTCTATCCTCGGCCCTCCCGCGTCTTTCGCGCACGAACGGGAAGACAATGGACGTTAGAATGTACGCTGGGAAACGTTTTCAGGATGGACTTACACCTGTACAGAGAAGAGCTGAGAACGTGTGTGCGTGTACATGCACGAACCGGGGAGAAATAGGACTCATGGTTAATGTAATTCTCCGATATTCCCGCGATTATCAGATATGCATACCATTTGCATAAAGAAAACTGTTTCAAGGCGACGTATCAATCTGCGCGCGAAATTTTCTGCTCGGGAATCGTGAATTCCGCGACGAACCGTTTCTCTTTTGTTAAGGGGACGACCGTTGTCTTCGGTATCATCGGCACCATCGTCCCCAAAAATCTCGCAAAATTAAGTTAACTCGGTTAGACTGCGGATTTTATGCGTTTATGACAGAAACGGGGGAACATGAACCAGTAACAGGAATTTTAGAGTGTCGATACATCTTTGTATTCGTGGATTTTATGGATTTATGACCGAAATCAGTCGGTGCTTAATGAAAATTAAGAAAATAATTTTCATCAATAAAGATCCACAGTGTGTGATTGTAATTTTATGGATTTATGACAAAAATTAGTCGTTGCAGTTTAAATGAATAGCGTCAAACAAATTGTTTCAATTTTGTGTAATTTTTTTGGCACTGTTGGATGACAAATTAAGAAAATAATTTTCATCGATAAAGATCCACAGTGTGTGATTGTAATTTTATGCATTTATGACAAAAATGTGTCGGTGCAGTTTAAATGAATAGCGTCAAACAAATTGTTTCAATTTTGTGTAATTGTTTTAGCACTGTTGGATGACAAATTAAGAAAATAATTTTCATCGATAAAGATCCACAGTGTGTGATTGTAATTTTTTGGATTTATGACAAAAATGAGTCGGTGCAGTTTAAATGAATAGCGTTAAATAAATTGTTTCGATTTTGTGTAATTTCAGTAGGCATTGTCAGATGAAAATTAGGAAAATAATTTTCATCGATAAAGATCCACACGGTGTGATTGTAAACGTACAAAATCCACAGTAATAGTCCACAGTATAATTAGATTCTATGCATTTATGACAAAAATGGGTGAGTACAATTTAAAACAGTAGACATATTAATATTTAATGAAAATAAATGAAAGGAGAAGGAAATTCTTATTTCGCTCGTGCGTCTTGTAGTCAATGCAAATATTTTTTATTTCCCATAAAGATCCGCAGTCTAATTGTAATTTAGGTTTTCTACGTAATACGTTGATGGGAACGAAGAATTGACTGGGATATAAAATCGCGTAGACGTCGGTCTATTAAAATTCGCAATTTGTTGCCGAGACACGAGATCGCATGCGCCAGGGCGAAGCATAAACATGTCAGACGATCTAACCAGTCCCCTGCCTTCTGCACCGAGGAAAATAGTGGAGTAGAGGCTCTCACAAACATGGTTATTTACGGTACATTAGCGCGATACAAGGCTAGCATCGAATGAGCACCTTATTAACTGGGCTGAGTTTCTGCAGTGGGTAACCGGAGCATCCCCACTCGCGTCTCATCCCCGTCCTTCCCAGCCCCTGTAGTCTGCTAGCCACCCTCTTTTGCATCAATTCGGTTCGATTCCGAAACATCTATAACAATTTTATTTAAATTTAATTTAATTTTATTTAATTTTATTTTATTTTAAGTTCTTACTTAATAGTTTCACATTATTCTTACATTTCTAATAGGTTCCCGACAGTTCTCTCCTTTTTTTATTTTTTAAACATTAGGAACGAACAAAATCGTAGTACACAGAGCGAAAGATACATACACAATTAATCTAACTGGGTATACAACATTTCTCTTCCTTTTTTTCGTTTTAAAGCAAGTTACAATTTTTTAAGAAAGACAGTATAGTCATCTCTCCATATATGTCGCCAAGGTCTAGAGGATAAACGTCGCGAAATTATCTAGACTACCTTGGGGTATACTGCGTGAGGGACCACGAAGCAAGAGAGGCCTCCGAGAAGTATAAACATAACACTGCTCTGGCATGTCTCCTAGACGATACAAGTCGCTGGCAAGACCCATGTTGTTGACATATATCGAGAATTCACTGTATATGGAAAAGTAGGCTTTGACATTGAGGCCAGCCAGAAACATGGAAACGTCCAGAGGCCGACAGTTCTCTTCGACGTTTACGTCCTGTTTATGAAAAAAAATTACTATAAATAATTTGCATAGTACAAGACCTAACGCCTCGAATAACCTCTAAATTATATGTCGTACAAAAAAATTATTTCTACAGATATCTACAGATATCAGATGGGGCAGAATGTGGTGTACACAACTTCCTTATAAGCGGAGGTGTTTAGGACATTTGAAGGTCAACGTTGATTTTTTTATATAGAACCGTATATTTTTTTTTCTTTGCACGCCAATCGATGCGGTTTTCAATTCTCTATAAAAAAAGTATTGGTCGAAAAAGCTTTTGAGCAGATATTTTTAATTTGGATATTGTTGAGGACACCTCTTTCCAAACGATAACTTTGCGTACCAATACAACCACAATAAAAAAACGTTTCCTTTGGTCCAGCTGGGTCCAGAGCTGATTCGAGTGGACACACAATAGACCCCTCCGGGTTTAATATCGCGTCGATTTTCTTTCGGCACCGTTTCTTGCTGTAGCCAAGGTTTACTCGTTGTAATTGGATAATTGGGAAGTTACCTGGCTCGGCAAACACACGAAACAAGAGCAAAGGCTCGCGAAAAACTAGCCGTCAAAGCGACTTCGCGTCTGGCAATGAGCGAACGCTGCTCAAGGGGAATTTCTTTCTCGGAAACAATCTCTCGTAAAATCGCGCTTACTCGGTTATGCTACCACCTCCCCTCCCTTCCCCTCTCCTCCCTTCCGAACCCCTACCGCCGGTACACTCTGCGAGGGATTAACGGTTGCGTTTATAAATATTTACTAGTAGCCGTCTAAGAATCTTGTAAGTTTCCCCCCCGGCAACTTTCCGAGATAAATGCTGTGCTTTACGGGACGCGATCTATCAAAGGCGGGCACAGTTCTCGCTTTGAACGCGGCACGACAAAAATCTGCACGATTTAATTGTGATTCTTGTTCCGTACAAAGTGATCTATAGTCAGGGCGTGATTCGTTGTATGAATCGGGAAACTCGTAATCTTGTGTTTCCGTAATTCGTACTTCCGCCATCGTTCGTACGCTTTAGGCCCTCTTTCGAAATAGTTCGGATAATCGAGGTTCCCCGCTAAATCGTGGATTAAACGAGCAAACGTGATCCGAACTGTATCGTGTTTGGGCTCGTTTTAATCAGGCGAACGCCACGGATCTGTTAGTCATATTTTCATCCAAAAAATCATAAACAATCAATTGTTATTGAATTTATATCGTCTCACCGATAAGTTGTGTCTCGAAGTTTTTGGGCAAAAAGTGATTGATTAACTTTTATAATTACCATGAAATCGTGTTGATAATTAATTTACTGAGTAATCCAGTAATCATATTTTAAATTTAACACTCACGTGAAATACTAGAAGGATCAAATGTAGCTAAACTCTCGTTGTGAATTTTTTGTTATATTTTCATTGTAGCGGGTGATTTATTGTGGGTCATTTGATACAGCTAAAATTTCAACTAATCCGTGCAATTGATCGTAATAATATGATCACTGTAACGCGCACCGTGTAATGCATGCGCAGTCTGCCTAGTTCATGCATATTTCGAAGCAAATAGTTGCGTACGCGAAAAGTATGTTTACAGGCACGAATTTGCATGGACTTCTTTCGCTGGTACGACGTTTACCCACTGTTGCTAAAGTTTTCATGGCAAACGCCCCTCTCGCTTTGTATTCCCAGCCCCCGTTAAACTTCTCCCGCATTCCTTTGGAATAATGTAACAACTGAGAGAAACGTTGCAATCGTCGCGGGCTGCATCCTCGTCGTTCACGTTCATCGAAACGATACTAATTTCCGGCCGCGATCGCGAAAAAACCCGGACGCGACAACGCAGGACGTAAAGCATACTTCACGCCGATGCTTCGTTATGGCAATAGACCGAAAAAAGCTCTCGAAAGCAACTTTTAATATGGAATAAAATTGTTCAAAAATTTTCATTAATTAACATCCAGCAAACTGATCTAACTTGGCAGAAAAAGCGATGTCCTTTTGTAAAAAAGTTTCTTCGATTTAAATAGATATAGATCTCGGATTTTATGCATTTACAGGATAAGGGGTTAACCTTCCGCTCAGGGGACCAAAAATTTTCCACGTTTCTCAATTTAGTATTATACAGTTCGACGAAAAAACGATAGAACTTTCGATTCTAGTGCGCGGAATCCAAGTTTCGGTACGAAGAGTTCAAAAGTTATGGGTGCTTAACGCTAAACCTACCAAGCACGAAACATACAGTAAGGAGCGAAACTGAACCAATAACCACAAGTTTTGTATAAATCATTATTTATTACTAGGAATATAGAAGAATAACAAAAAATCAACATTATAATTATTTTTATCATAGTTAAAAGTAACTTAGGAATTTTTTTCAATAATTAATGTCTCCTCGTTTAGCAATGGCAACAAAAATAGACTGACTCGGTTTTGCACCATGTCCAATACTTGGCAATATTTAATATATCATTTATTTTTAATATTTTGTCCACAACCCTTGCGCTTATAAAACTGCACTAATTCGCTTTGGCATACTTTCTACTAATTTTTTGCAATAATCCGGAGATATTTGTTCCCACTGTTCTTGAATTCTATCATACAAATCTGTGATTGATGTTGGTTGGGAGTCATACGAATCCCGAAGTCGTCTTTTTAGTAAACCCCATAGATTCTCTATGGGGTTGAGGTCGGGGCTCTGTGCAGGCCAATCCAGAACAGAAAATTTTTTAGTACAGAGCCAATTTTTTACACTTTTAGCAGTGTGCTTAGGTCATTCATGAAAATTACATTCTTTTCTTCAAAGGGCATATTTTCAACAGCATCTATCAGATGATCTTGTAAAATATCCTTGTACATGTACTGATTCATGCTGCCATTAACTCGGTGCAGTGATCCAACTCCCAATGCTGTTAGGCACCCCCAGAACATTAGGGATCCGCCTCCATGCTTTAACGTTTGTTTCACATGTCGTGGTTTAAGCCTAACATTTTTACGAATCCAGCACCAAAACATGCCATCTGAACAAATTCTGTTAATTTTGGTCTCGTCTGACCAAATAACCCGTTCCCAGTCAGTAGTTGTCCAGTTTTGATATTTTCTAGCAAATTCCAAACGACGTTTAATAGTTTCTTTCGATAACATTGGCTTCTGTCTTTTCTTAATGCTTCTAAAATCAGCTCCTTTGAGGGTTCTTCGTGCTGTTCACTGACTTATTTGTATATTCGTATCTTCTTTTAATAATTTTGAAGCCATAATGGAACTTGAAGCTTCACCAGATGTGACAAACCGTATAATCCTTCGTTCATCCTGCGGTGATAATATTTTTGGTCTTCCTCCAATATTTAATAATATACTTTCACAGTATTTTTTTTCTTATTCTCTGCACTGTCAATTGACTAACACTGCAGGTTTTCGCCGTGTTACGCGTTGACAAGCCGTCATTCAAAAGAGAAATGACATTTTTACACAATTTGGAGCAATTGACCTCATATTTATTCTTACTTCACTTGTGTGCTTTTCCGGTCGACAGATTGCGAAGAACCGAGTGTTAAGACGTAGACTAATAGTTTGTAAACATACCGAAGTGCTAGATGTAAACATACTACTAGAACATGTCACGTAAACATTTCTTGTAGGGACCGGTGCAAAACCGAGTCAATTTATTTTTGTCGTCATTGCTAATCGAGGAAACATTAATTATTGAAAAAAATTTCTTAAGCTACTTCTAACTATGACAAAAACAATTATAATGATGATTTTTTGTTATTCTTCTATATTCCTAGAAATAAATAATGATTTATACAAAACTTGTGGTTATTGGTTCAGTTTCGCTCCTTACTGTATAAAAGTGAAACGGCTTACAGAAGGGAGAAGACTCAATTTATTTAAACTTTGCACCATTTTCATTTGAATATATGCTTGAATAAAAAAGCCAATTCAATAATTTCCTATAAATACGTTTTTATAATTTCAATAATTGCGAAATAGAAAACCGGTAGACCGTGGTAGGTTTAGTGTTAAAGTAGGCCGATCTCCTATTCTAGACCAACCTTGCCTGTCAAACGCGCACCAAATTGAGCAACTTTATTCCCTTGTAACTTTCAAACGAGTCAATTCCGCGCATCGGAACTTGGATTTCTATCATTCTCTAACAAAATTGTACGATATTGCATTCAGAAAAGTAAACAATTTTTGGTCCCCTGAGCGGAAGTTTAGGAAACGCACGTGGGGTACGATTTTGCAGTTTCATCAAATTTTCGGAGAAAGGACGAGATTTGTCGAGCAGCGGATCGCGGTGTTGTGTAATAGACTAAAGGTCCATCGGGTTCGCATGGTTAAGGCAGGACCATGGCGGAGAGAGCTCGATCGAAGAGCGGGCCGGTCGTTCGGGTGTAAACTATTTTAATTTTCATTTCGGCTTCGGTCGTGTCCGGGGGACCGTTAAAAAATGAATTGTGAACCTGTCGACGGTTTTCGATCTTCGCGCAGGCTTTGCTAACAAGTGAAATGGAACGAAACGGACGGGACAGGCCGCTTAAAAACGCGCGGCTGTGCCATTTTCCACTCCGGCCGCGGCGCAAGCCGTAGCCGGCCCGAGTCCCATCGTCCACCTCGACGCGTTTAATAGATCGCGCACGCCGACTCGTGAATTCCATCCTGTCATCCCGACAACCGTGTTTTTCGTCCGGTTCCCGTGTACATACACCAGGTATAATTCCGGTTAGATATGTACACGAGTATGTGCTTGTTTTCCCAACGGGACGGTGTACACCAATGAAACGTCCTCTTCCCTTCCACCTCCCCTCTCTCGCTCACTCTGACTGTCGCTGTCTACGGTCGCGCAGCTCTCGCGGAGATTTCGTTCCTATTCGAGGCTCGGTCGCACAGAGGACACGCGTCCCATCGGATCTTCCGTCACCGCGGCTTTCTATCGCGGCCGTATTACAACGATGAAAGGAGACTTGCCGAAAAAGTTTCGCCCGCCGGACAATGCCCGATGCTGATGACGACGCTGACCCCGCGCGCTCGTTTCCGCAAACGTTCCTCTCCGACGGGGGCCGCACTCGGAATTTATAGTCACCGGGGGGAAAATGAATACCCTTATTTATCCGGTGTTTACAGAGGACCGAAATAAACCGAGCGGACAATGCGCGCGCTTACGTCTTTTCCGCCGAGAGCAGCCGCATCGTCTTTGCCATCGGCGGCGTCTTTTGCGCAAAAAGACCGATTGCGTCAATTAAATCGCACACTCCGGTTCGAAAATATTATTAACCGTGTACGCAACTGAGAAAGAAGAATTCCCAGTCCTATTCTTTGGTTCCTTGCGCGTAAACCGGGGAGGCAATGTTTATTTAATGATAAAACTCTTTTGTTTATAACGATTCTTTGTGTCACACCTTCGGCAATGTGTCCGCGATAGTTTCCCGTTTAAAATGAGTCCAAACACGGCAGGAATTGAATCGCGTTTAATCCTGTAATACGCGATATAGTGGAACCTCGCTTATCCGACCCAATCAGCTGATCGCTAGTGTTCCGGTTTATGCCTTTACGGATGCTTAAATCTAATTGAAATGGTATCGTGTTTGGGCTCGTTTTAATCGGCAGAACGTCACCGGTATGTTGGCGAAGGAAATGAAATTTGTTTATTACCCATGGATTAAATTACGGATAACGTTGTTTGCACTTAATACATTATAAAATGCTTCGTTAAAGTAACGTGGGGTAATTAAACGTTCGTATAAAAATGTTTTAACCTTAGTCAGTGTATTGCGCAAACAGCTTTAATAATTTGATCACCCACTGTAAATATTTATTTTCCTTCGCAAACGAAACTGAAATTAAACTCGAAATGGATTTCCAATAAATTGCATGCTGACAAAGCGTATGTTTTCAATGTAATACTTCGTGAAATGCTTTCGAAAAATTAGAAGAAAAAAAATGCAATATAGCTATGCTTTCTAGAATGGAGTGGGAATTTTTGCAATGACTTGATCGTCGACTACGACAGTTAAGAAATGCAAGAAAACGCGGAGGTAAACCCTCGATTGATTTTGAGTACGCGCAGGGTGGCTCGGTTAGCCCCGTCACATTTCTCTTGCTCTCACCTTTCTCTCTATTATGGCGGAAAAATTTATGGGCATCCGTGCGCCGGTGATTGAGATGGCCGAATATAATGGCGTGGCTATCTGCGCCGGGGATCTATGCAGCTAAACCCTCTGCTCTCTTCAGCTTCTCTTGAGAACATTGTTAACGGAGTTTTCGGCGTTAAATAAAACTGCCGGGGAATCGTAAAGCAGAAAAATCGTGACCTCTCGCCGCCGCCCAGACTCCACGGTACACAGTTTAAAAGTATTATGGCGTACGATCAAGTTATTAGAGCCACCTGTACAAATTGACAATTTCACAAGCGAGAGGAAGCTCTATAGATACCTCTGCTAAATTTCCAGTTACAATTCGTGGCGCTTTCAAAATTATTGTCAATAGCACCGAACCATATTTCTGGTAAGGTAGAATTTTCAGATTTCAATAATCACGATTTTTCACAAATTTATTTTTCTTTACTTTAATGCATGGAATAAAAGTTCAGAACGGGGAAGATTGTACAGTGATTTCTCTATACATGTCGCCAAGGCTTGGACGATAAACGTCGCGGAATTATCTCCACTAACGCAAAGTGTAACCCGTGAGAAGCCTCTGACTCCGAGGAGTATAAACATAACATTGCTCGGACATGTCTCCTACATGATAAAAGACGCTGGCAAGACCTGTGTTGTTGACATATATCGAGAATTCACTGTAATCACAAAATTACAGCTACAATATTATTCTCATTGAAATTTAATAATTTTATAATTTTTGTATGCTATCCAAAATATTCGATCTATGAAAATATTCGATCAAAATTGTAATAGATTGTTGAACATATTATTCGGGCATATATTAAGTATGGACAATTTAAATATTGAGAAATATAAATGAATTGTTTTGCTTTTTATTAAATATTGAATGATAAACTCACCCGCGATTTACCACCGATTGCGATGAAATGTTTATATCAGATTGTTTTACACAATATTTTAAATTTCCACTATGTGCTCGAAGCGAGAAAAAGTGCCATTTTTATTTCCCCATATAACACTCACCAATTGCAATTTTTGAAAAATCTTTTCTGCACGTTATTCAGTAAAGCAATGCTTCCAATTGTTTAAAAAGAAATCAGGCGGTTTTGTGTGATTATTAAAAAGTTGTTTGTGGGTCATTGTATTATATATGTCGCGGACACTTTCCTGGGTCATTGTATTATACAGGGTGGAGTATTTTAAACAGGTCACCTGAATGACTCGCTTGTTTTTGAAGATAGGAGAAAATGCATTAGACCAAACTTACTTGGTATCGGGGGGCTCATAATCTGGTATTACCAATTTTTCTGTAGGTGGAGGCGTCAAGGTGATATGAAGGTCAACTCTGTTTTTTTAAACGGAACAGTATATTTTTTTGCTTATATTCTGATAGAGTGTTTCAAGGCGAATACAATGACCTATTATGAAGGTCATTCAAGGTCACTCAAGGTCAAATGAAAGAGAAAACTGTGTTCACAATGGCACTTCTCGATTTTTATTTGTGGGGAAAATTAAAGGCAGAAGTGTACCGCGAAAAACCAACTACCAAACTTGACATGCAAGAACGTATAAGAAGAGCTTGCTCTGTAATAGATACAAATGAAATTTGCCAGGCAGTGTCATCAGTATTGCAACGATTTAGACTATGTATCCATGTTCAAGGTCGCAATTTTGAACACCTGTAGTAGCAGTATCAAAGTATACATGTATTCGAAGTGTGCTTTGAGATAATCAGTTTTCTCTTTCATTTGACCTTGAGTGACCTTGAATGACATTCATAATAGGTCATTGTATTCGTCTTGAAACACTATCAGAATATAAGCAAAAAAATATACTGTTCCGTTTAAAAAAACAGAGTTGACCTTCATATCACCTTGACGCCTCCACCTACAGAAAAATTGGTAATACCAGATTATGAGCCCCCCGATACCAAGTAAGTTTGGTCTAATGCATTTTCTCCTATCTTCAAAAACAAGCGAGTCATTCAGGTGACCTGTTTAAAATGCTCCACCCTGTATATGTCGCGGACACTTTCGCAGGTGATTGTATTATATATGTCTCGAACACTTCGGGAGCACTTTGCCCATTTCGGGCGAGATCTTCTGTCGAATTAAACATTGGAATCTACGCGAGATCTGCGCTCGTAATGCGGTCACCTATCAGTTGCATGCCATCTGGCATCGATCTGACCGTGTCCGATGCTTATTGTACGATGATTTTCAGGGCGACGTGGAGCGATTCGCAGAATTCGAGCAGCCCCGACAAAACGCGTGTAATTCCCTCGAAATTAAAACGATGCCATTTCGGTAGCCATGAACGGGTATAATTAGTAGAGCATTATTCCCCACGTGACGTTGCACACGTTCACGACTCAATTATTCCCGCGGCGGCCAACAATGCTTCTCGACGCTCCGTTCGGAATGATAATTAGTTATCGATCTTATCGCAAAGAAATACAATTTGCATCCGCGATTCCAGCTCGGGCAATTCGAATGCCCCTTAAATGACCCCGAAAATATCCATATTGTAACTTTAATCATTCCGCTGTAACGGTTTACTTTAATTTGCGACCGTTAACGGCTCCGTTCGTGCCCTCGGGTGATTCACTGAATTAACACGTAATATCAAACACTATACAAAATTATTTAGTAACAACTGCGAACTAAAAGCTTCAATTTTTACCAAAAACGAAGAAACCTGCGTCTTTAAAGGGCTATACATACCTTTTCAAAAAACAAAAAATTATTTAACAATTTTTTTTACATATAAAATTATGTTTCTTCAAAAAATCAATATATACGTTCCGTTGTACGATAATTTAACCAGCATTCGCAAAAAAATTCGACTGAATATCTCAACCCTGAGGGACGTGCCAGCCAGTTATGTGAACTCAAGAATTAGGATGTCATCGGTTCGGATAATCGAGGTTCCACTGTGTCGTGATTTAAACGAGTAAACGCGATCGAAATTGTGCCGTGTTTGTACTCGTTCGAATCGGAAAGATGCGAGATAGCTAAACAACATTAAATATTAATAACATATGCTCCGTGTTGATAGAAATATCAACCTATAACCAAGCGTGTGCTTTCTCGAGATCGGTACGCTGAGGAATGTTTCAAGATTGATTACGAAGGGTCAGATCATTAGCTGCGATACGTTTTTATTCGTTGTTGTTCGCATTATCGAAAGTCTGAATCGGTTGGTGATTATTCTAAAGCATAAATCACACGTAGATTATCCTACAAAAGCATAAATCATTTCTAGAGTAACGGTTCTCTCCGGTTGGTCCGTTCGTAACAAGCAAAATTGAGCTGTTCAATGAACAGAACGCCGCGGATACCTAGTAAAATTTCATCGATTTTGCGGAATACTCGTTGCCAGTCAAAGTGTTAAAGTGGCTCGCGTGTCTGCGGCCCGGACAAGGCAGAAACGGCAGAAAAGGCAGGAAAGGCGGACGATAATTCCGGGGAAGTACACGGTTCGATGTGAAATGAGTGGTGCAAAGTTGAACTTTGCGATAGCGTTGGAATAGGTTTGCCGAGGGAAAGGGGTTGAAAGGAAGGAAGATCAGGAAGGAACACGTAATTCCAGAGGCTTAGCGCGTCCCAATTTTCGGGCCAGTAAATTCCAATAACGTCCGATGCCCTTAAACTCTTCGTATATCACGTCCCATGAACCATCGACCGATTTATAACGTCGGAATTCAGGTTATCGATATCCATTGGCAGTCCGTGCTTCTTAGAACCGATTCTTCCCCGGGCTTGCTTCCGGTGCTAGCCCGTCCTCGCGTTCTTTCGCACTGACCCTCAGGACGACAACTTTCCAAACAAATCCGATACGGAACCTCCAGATTTCTACCTGTAGTAGTCCACATAAATACTGGACTACAGGGTGTCCGAAAAATTTGTTTCCTCGTACGAACAGATTCCTCAGGTCATTCGAAACAACTTTTTCCTTTACGAAAATGTTCTACGCGCCTCCGTTGAGGAGTTATTCACGGAAAAACGTGGACCAATCACAGCGGACACCGGATCAGTCACGTGACCGGGCCGCTGCGCGGCGCACGCGCGGTACGCTCGCCGCCGTGGTGGAAGGGGTGAGGTAAGGAGGAGTCTAACGGGATCAGGTCTAGCCGCGCTCTGATTGGTCCGTGTTTTTCGTTAATAACTCCTCAACGAAGCGGCGGAGAAAAATTCCGCAAAGGACAAAGTTACTTGGAATCCCCTCGGGGATCGATTCTTTCAGGTAACAGGATTTTTGGGCGCACCGGGCAAATCCTGGAATTCCTTTTGATTCGGGACGCAAACGACTCGGCAATTGGCCCGGGTGCTCTCTGCCACGTGTGCGTGTTCCCACTGCGCTGTGTTTTCCAATCGAGCAGCGTCGGTTTGCTACCGACGTTGTGCCCGGTATGCGCCGGGTCGAATAGGATTTCGAGCGCTCGACGGGAAAAATTGCTCGCCGGATAGCTACGACACACGGCGCGCACAGTTGAAAAGGCTCTAATTTCGATAGACGGTGAAACGATTACGAGTTCCGTTCGTTGCGGTGCCCGGTTGCGAGATCCCCGAGTTTGACCAGCGAGGATCAATCCTCCGCTTTGTATCCCCGAAGGAATCGATCGACGATACACCGTAGAGAAATCGTCGCGGTGAATGTTGCGGTCTGACGATGCACACAAGCCGGTATGCGCAGGACACCGATGCACTCTGCACACCGCGCCCCCCCTCCACCTCCACCCCTCAATGCGAACAAGGTTCGAACCAATAACTTGCACAACGCTTTGAACAGTCCCTTGGTTTGCGGCTTCGTGACTAAATAGTAATATCGAGAACGCCGCCCGTGATATATACTATTATACGAGTATAATGGATACTATACGTCGGGCGTTCCGCCTGCGGCCGCGATCCACGATCGCGACGGATCCACGGGGATCCCGATCCAGCAGCAAATTACCGCAATTTGGAATTGATATCTTGTCCGTTTTAGTGGACACAATTTTTTTTGGTTTTTTTTTTTCGATTCTCGAAGAAATGCCTACATTAACCTCCTTTATAAAAATCCTTAACTTCCTTTATGAAAATAACAAAAATTGTTCTATTCGAATCTGCAGCCATTTCTTAAATAACACATTCCCAAAGAAACAAATTTGTTGCGTAATTCCTCGTGGGTGAATTTTTACAGTTTTAATAATCGTAAATTGAAAATATTAGAACCCGTAAACCTAGTATTAAACCTTAAAAATTGGGGTACGATTTTCATTTTCTTTTTTTTTTTTTGGTCGTTTTATCGGGCTTTGAGCGAGAGCTGTGCCGCCAACTGTACAGTAGTATGAGTTACTCACCGAGGGAGCTTCACACGATCGAACTTGTTGCTCGTTTTAGTTCCATAAAATAGTGAAAAAAAAATCGTAAATCAATTTTTAAGGAGTCGTTGTAACGCCGGATGCTTTGATCTTCGAATCTGTGGCAGTTTTAGTGCGGAGAAAAATTTTTGAAAGTTTCTGGAGACGTTTGATTTCGCAGCATATTTTGTCATCGACTGTTTATTTATTTCTTTATTCGTTTACAATGATTACTGTTCTTCTGTTGTATCGGTTAGTTGACTCGCATCCTTCCGATTCAGACGAGTACAAACACGACACAATTCGGATCGAGCATACTCGTTTAATCCACGATACAATAGCGCCTCTATTATCCGAACTAATCGTGGAAGTCGATTTAATGAGAAACAAAAAAAAAGGAGAGGAAGAAAAGTCGAAGAGAGCGACAAATCGAGTCAAAATCAACTTTCCGAACCAATTAAAAAAACCTACAAAATTATAAGAATCAAAATTACATAAACGTGAATTTTTCGAAAATAGTTTATGATGCTCGTAGACCCTTCTAACGCTCTGACAGCGTTTTGTGCTTCATCATTCCGGTTTTGTGATAAACGCATCAGAGCCCGGTTATAATAAATTAATGATAATTTTGCAAATTCGAACCAAAATTGGTACACAGAATACACAGGCGCGAAAATCCATGTTTAAATTTGCACAAATAATTTGGTCCTCTATTTTCGAGCGATGCGTGGGGGTAGTAAAAGGTAAAACTCGCACAAAGCTTTGTCTTTTCATTCATGAAAGTATTTGGATAGCGGTGCAAACGTCTCTAGCGAGGTTAAAAGCGAACGAGATGTTTAGGCGTTTTTGTTCAGCCGGACTGCCCGGTATAATTGATACTTGAACCAGTGCAGACCACAGGTGAAACTCTTTTCGCGCTTTAGATTTTCCACCACCCGCCAACACTGAGAAACTACGGTGGCAGTATTAAAAGATAGAAAACTCAAAGACCCTCTTATACCACGTAGACGGTTGTTACTGGCATCGGGCTTAGCGTTTTCGTTCCTTTTGCCAAGCTGGATCGTGATTCAACTGTATAATTAGGAGAAATGATTAATACGCTCGTACTCGTTCATTCAGATTATTTTAATGGAACACCAAATTATTAGAGCCACTAGCATAAAATGACGAGGCTATATCAATACTTAATCAAATGCATTAGAGAAATAATAGAAATTCAACGTACAGGGTGTATAAAAAGTAATGGTCATCCGTCCTACCATACGGATCATGAAGTTGCAAAATATGGAAGAAAACATTGTATCCAATGTTATGCATACGAATACTAAACCTACATTATAAAATACTAATGTAAAGTACACAAACATTATTCAGAATCATTTGTTCCTCCGTCGAATCCACAGCACACTATTTTATTAACTCACATTTTAATTTCGACACTAGATCCATTTGACACTAAATTTACAGAGCTCAAAAAGTGACTATTTTACATTATTTTACAAAAATAACAAGAACGTGTCGATCCACATCTTTAGCAATTTTTCAAAATAATATATACCCCAAAAGATAAATTTGTTGAATACACCCCTGAATACACCTTTACATTGTAAATAATTGCAAATTACAAACATTAGATCCCAACATTCTGAAATATATTTATAAATATGTCAGTGATTCTTCGAATGGTTTTTTTTTGCGAGGATAAAAGAAAAGTTTCTTTCCATTGAAAAATCACGGATTTTATGGTACCCCGTTTAAACTGTTGGAAAAATCTATTGACTTCCAAATTCGCGTTTGACGAAGTGTTTCCTCGTTTTTTTTTTTTTCAAAAATATCCACGGCATGTCTAATCGTTTTTTCCACGATTTTTCTATTGTCTCCGGTAGGTGTGAGAACGAACGGACGGGAAAGTTGTGCGAGCAATAAAACAACGAAATAAAAGTAGTCGATGGGTAATATGTAACAACGGTTAAAACCAGTGCGATAGCAAACCCGATATCCTCGGGTCTCAATTTTTCAATTTCTCCGAAAAATAAACCGCATTGCATCAACAGTGCGAAAAAGAAAACACGCGACAGATTGAAAATACACTCGGTGAATTTCAACCACGGTAAATAATTGATACTCTACGGTGGTAAAAACAAAACGCGGTTGAATTTTCTCCCGATAGTTTTCTAGGTGTTTTCGAAATAAACAAATAGCCTCACGCTCGCTCTCTGTCTATCACCGTCTCTGGTGTATTTCAAACTGATTTTAATTAATATTCATTTACATGAACGAGAATTAAATAGGGATCGGTACGTACATACATACGTATTTGCTTACAATATTCGGGTTCGCTTATCGATGATAAATGACGGCGTAACGAACGAAAATTATGTCGTTTCATTTACTTTCTACACGCGTGTAGACGGCTATTATCCACAATCTAAATATGAAGTATAACTGTTGTACGTAACTGACGTTATAACAAATAACACGAATTCCTATATGCCCTTCGGGATTAATTTTTCGACTCCAGATAACTTACCACTGTTTGTTCGAATTAACGAACGCTATATATCCGGAAACTGCGTGACCCTTAAATCGTGTCTGCATAAAAAAAAAAACGGTGTCAAACATTCGCTTCTCAATCGTCAAGATCATTAATTACGGTTTCAGTCGTTGGTCGCCGTGTATTAACCCTTTGCACTCGAAGCTATTTTAACTCCAAAACGAAACATTTCTTATGACCTAGAATATTTCCCCTGTAAATGTATATATACATGTTATACATATGAAAATAGTGCAATTTACTCGTAAAATACTAAAGTGTTTAGTAATTTATTACGTGCAAACTAATTTAATAATGTAAAAAATATTTTGAATAACGATACAGCAATGTTTAGTGGCGCCTTATAGTCGCCATTCGAGTGCTAAGGGTTAAAAACGTTTCGCACCGTTCAATAGTTAATTTAAGCGTTCATTAATTCTTTCTCTAACGAAACTCACATCAACACATCCGTGACATCTTTCCGATTAAAACGAGTACAAACACGATACAGTTAGCATTATATTTGCTCGTTTAATCCACGATTTAGTGGAGCCTCTACTATCCGAACCGACGAGATCCGAATTCTCGTCGCAGTGATAGATTTACTGTAGAAATCGTTAAAGATCAATCACAGCGACTCCGGTGGTAAACTATTAGCTTAAAACGTCACTGTAGCGGATCAGGATAAGAGTTCGGATAATCGAGGTTCCGTTATCGTCGACGATAGAACGTGTAAACACGCTCCGAATTGTGCCGTGTTTGGGCTCGGCTCGTTCAGCAAAACGTCGGCAACATGAAACATTCACGAGGAAAATAATCAAATAGCAATGGGTGGTAGTATCGTCGATAAATTATTGTAATCTCTCCCCCCCCTCCCCTCCTCCGATGTACATGCATCCGGGTGTCGCGTTACACTTCTCATCGATCGAACGCTAACAGAGACCGTGGCGCGTCGCGCGTCGAGACTGAATTTTTCACGAGGCATCATGCATCGCGCATCTCTTTCGCATATACCGGAAGCATTACCGTATTTCGATTTCGTTCGAAGGTGGAAAAAAGACGACGTCCCGCGGCACGATAGCCGGGCGAGCCTAATGGCGGCATTTGTATGCGGAATGTCGTCGTATCCCTCCCTGCCCCGTGATATTATTATTAGTGTTGTTCGCGGTGGAGGCAGTGTAAGTGATCAGAAGTGGGTGGGGTGGGGAAGGTAGGGGAAGGGTATAGAGGGGCGGGAGGGGGTTTGTGTCCTCTTGGCGCCTGGTTGCCGATGTTCCTGATCAGACCAATGTGTAGTCACCGAGTTGGCCGGTGGTCTGAGCACCGGGGATTCTCAGCAGGTTCACCAACTAACCTATCGGTTTCTGGTCGACTGCCTCGCTTAATGGGAATTGAGAAGTTTCGACTCGGTTACCGGGTGCGATAATTCATCCCTCTCGTGGTAGCGGACGGCGTATGCTGTCCTAACCCCCTGCCGTTCGAACCTCATACCCCCGCGCACCCGCCACACCCCATCCCTTCCTCACCCCCAACCCCCCCATCCCTTTTCGACTCGTATAACGCTATCACGATGAAAGCAGCAGGCGCGCACGGATCGGTCGCTCGGTTTGGTGTACACCGATGGCGGCGCCGGCGCCATCGCAATTCGCTATCTCTTACAATAACAACCAATTACCGGGCTATATAGAATTCTTCTCCCGGACAGATGTAACGCCCGGCAACGCGCGTTTTACCTGCTCGATGGATCGGATACCAGCTATTATCTCTCCTAACTACCGCAAAAGTTACCGCACTATCGCCTACGTGTACACTCCCGGCCAAAACCGTTCCACCGCGACCGATATCCTTTATTTGTCCCATCTTCGAACCCGGCGAGAGATTTATAGCGTTTCCGCATATCGAAGTTCCGTATACACTATTTGCTTTCCGTGTGCTGCGAGAAGAATTTTTGTTTAGAAATGTAACGCAAAATGTCTGCAAAAAGTTTTCAAAAATTAATTTTGTTTTCTTTTTTTAATTGTTTCAAACGACTTCGACTTTTTTTGAGATGTTAGAGAGGTTAGTTTACTTGGTAATCTATGGAAAAAGAATTATCACAGAATTAACATTTTTAACTTTCATCTACGCCTACGGTGAAAATTTAAAATATGCTGTATTATATTAAATGTAATAAAATGATTTACACGATTAAAATAAACTTCAAATTTTTTGTGATGTTACAGAGATTAGTTTACTTGGTAATTTATGAAGAGAAAATTAATTAAAAATGACCACAGCATTAACATTTTTTACTTTTATCTACACCTATAGTAAATATAATAAAATGATTTACACGATTAAAATAAACTTCAAATTTTTTGAGATGTTAGAGAGATTAGTCTTGAATATCCTACGAACGTCTCCCGAACGTCTTCTGAACGTCTCTGGAACGTCTTTGTGAAAAAACTGTACGTCTTAAAGACGTCTTTAAGACGTCTCGAAACAGACGTCTTTAAGATCCTTAATAGCACAAAAATATTAGATAGATATGTTTTTCAAATATTGGAAAAATATTTTTAACTTTCATCTACGCCTACAGTGAAAATTTAAAACATGGTATACTATATTAAATATAATAAAATGATTAAAATGATTAAAATGATTAAAATGATTAAATGATGAACATTTTAACTTTAAAATTTGCAATTTTTCATACATCCGTTTCAAATGTCATCGGGCCATTTTAGCCATAAATGCATAAAATCCGCGGTTTAGTAATATTACTTTGTCGGACAGCGTTACGACGTCCATTACGTCATTCCGAAAAATAAACCATAACTCCGTCCTGGTGCCGCCTTTTCGTTTCATTTCGTGCCACGTGCGAGCACTTCAAAATTCCCCTATCATCAAAATGGCAGCGCATGCATACGCGTCTGCTCTCGTATGCTTCGACGTAATCAGTCTAGACGTTGTGAAAACGAAATTATCAAAGTTTGTTATTGTAGATTTTTAACTCGCATTCCTTCAATGTAAATGTCACGCAAAAGTTGCTTGGATATTTTGTTCGGGGTGCAGGCGAGGGTGGGGGCAACAATTGTTTAATAATCGCTTTAGAAACGTGACGGTGTATTTACTAGTTTAGGTACTTTGCGAGTGCGTGTGTGTGTGTGTGTGTGTGACAGTAACTATTAAATTTTCGTTCCCTTTGTTAAAAGGGAAAAAGTAGGGATATAGTTATATATTATTTTATTTTTGAATTTATGATTCAGTTTTATATATTTATAATATTTAATTCTACATTTAGTAATGTTCTCATTCCCAACAATGTATATTTAATTACTATGGAAGTTGGTACTGTTTTGAGGTGAAGAGCTTAAAAAAAATTGAAAAAATAATTACTCGACAAATAGGAGGTACATTAGATTATATATGTACAGCCAGAAAGCAATTATTTTGCAGTGAAAATTTCATTTATATTCGTCGTGTAGCTAGAAATTCATACCGAAATACTAAATTCTTCGATCGGGGCCACTGTGCACCGCAACGGGATGAAAAATTGCTTTTCTTAATCGCTAATTACATTTTCATGGAACAATGTCCAATTAAAATAAACGAATACTCGGTCCGTGTGATTTTCAGTAGGCTTTAATCCTTATTAAAGAGATATCCGTAATATGAAATTTAATCGAACTTTGTTTCGTGCTGGTAAAGGAACAAAGTTAAATTACTGGTAGCTTCGCTGTGTTAACAGGACGGCACCGAACACCGCAGCTTCAATCAGTTAAGATTAAACTATTGGTTTTATGTTTTCTATATACAGGGTGTCCCAAGAATTGTGTATTTCCTTGAAAAGTGTGGTTCCCATGATCATTTGAAATAACTTTTTCCTTTACGAAAATGTTCCCTGCCGCTTCGTTACCGAGTTATTGACGAAAAACACGGACCAATCAGAGCGAGGTTACAGCGGACAGGTTCCGCCCAGCGGCGGGTCCCGCGGCGTTGCCATTGGCCGAA
This sequence comes from Seladonia tumulorum, assembly GCA_913789895.3. NCBI lineage: Eukaryota > Metazoa > Arthropoda > Insecta > Hymenoptera > Halictidae > Seladonia > Seladonia tumulorum. Next base: position 14,916,128 of record OU565270.1, on the reverse strand, counting down.
CCGGAACCCGCTCACTATAGCCGCGCTGTGATTGGTCCGCGTTTTTCGTCAATAACTCCTGAACGAAACCGCGGACAACATTTTCGTAAAGGAAAAAATTATTTCAAATGACCTTAGGAATCACCCTGTTCAATAAAATACAACATTTTCGAGGCACCCTGTATTACACGACCCTCGTTCTATTCTTTCTCCAATGATATTACTTTCAATTTTATTTTTATTTTTAATACTGTGCACAAGCACATTGAATGTAACATTAATTTGCTACTAAAAATTTTATTCATAAATTTCGAAACTTTTGAGAAGACATTCTTCTTTCTGTGAAGATTTCATTCCATAATCTTTGAAATCGACAAACACATTGTCCACCGATTTTTATGTAACTATTAGAAAATTATTTAAAAATTATGTTATCTAGTCAAACGAAAATACTGGAATTAATCATAAGTAGAACGAGCACGTTTTTGCCGGATATTTCGGTGAATTCGGGATACAAGTCCATCGATACGTATTAATTTCAATTTCTATGAATTTCATTCGCGGAAATATTGAAAGTGCATTGTTATACGCATTATTGTCGTTCATGATGCGCAATAAAAGCTCTACGGAATGGATTCGGAATTATGTGATTGACGCGTGGCAAATTCCGGCAACTAAACTTGGCATCGAGACCGTGACACGCGTTGAAACACGAGATTGATATCGAACATTTACTTCGATACTCTAGCCATGCACGCTCGTATTATCTGCATATATTTCTAGAGCATTATATGCTTGTTCGAATATATATATATGACTGTGTGAATATATATATTATTCATTATATGCTTGTGTGAATATATATTGTGTATATATATATATATATATATATATATATATATATATATATATATGAATACATCAACGATTTATGGAGAAGTCGACTTTTCGCATTTTCGATGACTCGGATATGTTCGTGCACGGTGGAGGCAATATGTATTTGAAAAGCTTGCTAGAAGTACAAGAATTTGCTTTCTTTTTCACGAAATCTGTGCGAGACATCGAAGAAATTAATTAAACTGTAACTTTGTTTCCAAAATAATTCCGCGACGTTTATCGTCCAGGCCTTGCCGACATATATACAGAAATTACTGTAGTATTGTTTGATCCACGCAACCTTATACTTCTCAGCGTCTGGGGCCTTTCGAGCTTCTTGGTCCTTCAGGGGGATACACCCCGCGGTAGTGGGGATAACTCCGCGACGTTTATCGTCCAGGCCTTGGTGACATATATAGAGAAATTACTGTACTATTCTTTGATCCACGCAACCTTAGACTTCTCAACGTCTGGAGTCTCTCGAGCTTCTTGGGGTACACCCCGCGGTAGTGGGGATAACTCCGCGACGTTTATCGTCCAGACCTTGGTGACATACAGGGTGGGGCAGTAACTATTAGCACCTCAGATATCTTTGAAACTATAAGTTTCACAGAAATATATGCTGAAATAGATTGCACAGTACGAAGGGCGCCATTCGGTGGCGATAGTAGTTTTTTTGCAGGTGGAGGTACTTCGGACATTTGAAGGTCACCTCCATTTTTTTAAATGGAATCATATATTTTTTATTACATCAGCTGATTCTCCTTCATATTCTTCACAAAAAAGTATTAATCTATTTATGTAAAAAAATCATTAGTTTAGGAGATATTTAGCTAAAAAGTAAGAAATATTTGTGCCTTTTGAGTATGCGTAAAATGCTTATGCAGCTAATTCCATCTTGTCTTTCGATTTCGCGAGAGCTGACGGATGGATTTAACGTAATTGCGGCTAACACTACAATTTCGTTTGCTTCATTTGTTATTGTTTCATTACGAATTGCCTCGACTGGTGAAATTTAAAAAAAATATAATCAAAGGTACGGCGTGATGGATGATTTCGTTGGGGAAATCTCTCTCTCTATTGGCGTATAATCATTCTGCATGTGTAGCACTTTTCCCAGCTTCAAAATAAATTTATAACATGTCTATCTTTTCTTCTTTAGAATACTTCATTATGAAGTGATTCACCGTATCGCAGTATTCACCGTATCAGAGATGTAAAAGAGACTAAATTTCACAATAAGTAGGAGAGCAAGAATTATCAACACAGAAAATGTAAATATTTACATTGATAATTCTTGGTATCCTACTACATTATCACATTGAATTCATAATATTGACCAGAAAGTCGAGATTTCCTAACAAATTAGAATTAAAATATCTCCTAAACTAATGATTTTTTTACACAAATAGATTAATACCTTTTTGTGAAGAATATGAAGGAGAATCAGCTGATGTAATAAAAAATATATGATTCCATTTAAAAAAATGGAGGTGACCTTCAAATGTCCGAAGTACCTCCACTTGCAAAAAAACTACTATCGCCACCGAATGGCGCCCTTCGTACTGTGCAATCTATTTCAGCATATATTTCTGTGAAACTTATAGTTTCAAAGATATCTGAGGTGCTAATAGTTACTGCCCCACCCTGTATATAGAGAAATTACTGTACTATTCTTTGATCCACGCAACCTTATACTCCTCGGCGTCTGGGGCCTTTCGAGCTTCTTGGTCCCTCGAGGGGTACACCCCGCGGTAGTGGGGATAACTCCGCGACGTTTATCGTCCAGGCCTTGGTGACATATATAGAGAAATTACTGTACTATTCTTTGATCCACGCAACCTTATACTCCTCAACGTCTGGGGCCTTTCGAGCTTCTTGGTCCCTCGAGGGGGGGGGGGTACACCCCGCGGTAGTGGGGATAACTCCGCGACGTTTATCGTCGAGGCCTTCGCGACATATATAGAGAAACCTTTCCTTTCGCAGATTTGGAACAGTTGTGATCGAAGGGGGTGTGCGGAAGGTTCGAAACCCTTTAGCATTGTGATCGAGTGGGTCGAGCCGAAATTAATTCACGATTTATTGACTGACGCGTGGGCGAGGAAAGCGCAAAGGATAGCGACGCCGGGTCGAAACAGTTTCCCGCGGATGAGAGTTTATTAAAAGGGTGTAGCGGAGATTATTACGAGTTAGACGGTTGGTTAGCTCGTCTTAAAGTTGTTGGCTCCGCGTTACGTGGCCGATAGCAAGACCCACAGAGAAGGTCGTACCGACTTTACTCGTTAAACAAGCCCGCAGGCTCTCCGCATTTCTCTTAGAGATCCTATATCCATCACAGTTTTCCTCGTTCCTAGTTTCTCGTTCTATTCTTGTAACGCTAGCTGGCTGCCATATACCCTCTCCCCTCCCCGCCCCTCGTTCCCGTTCCGTTTCGTTTCATCGAAACGGCCGGCCGCTTTTCACAATGGTCTCCGAATATTCCCGGTGCCCCGCCTTCTCGATTCAACTCGCATAATACACCGAACAGAATAAACATAAACGGTCTCGGCGCCGGCGACGCGCTCTTCGCGGCTCGAGAATTCCGTGGATCGAGGAACCCAAGGGATCGATCAGGGAATATTTCGAGGACGAAAGAAGCGAAGAGATGGGCGAAGAGGACCATGGGAGATTAATTCGGTGAGACTCCTATCCGCAGATCTCCGAACCACCTCCGGGTAATGTATCGTCAGGGATAAACCTACTAATTTGAGCAAGTCAATTTATCGTCTGACCTGTCAGGCAGCGAAACACAATGGCGACTGGCGTAACATGGATCAAGGTATTTCTACGCCGATTAGCGGATTCCCTTATGCATGTAGCCGTGCGTGTACCGGTGTGTACCCGACACTCCTCGCGCGCGTCCCCCTGCTTTCATTTACGATAATAGTCTTTCCGCGGATGCCCCGGCAAGGATTACCGACGCGCGCAAATACAACCGTTACTTCATATAATTGCCCCCCGCTTGCTATAATTGATACGCCAGAAAACCGTTTCATCGAGCCGTTCCGAAGGGCTCGAACGTTTGCGTGGAAAATGCGATCGAGACTGACACGGTAATGCCTCCGGGGTGTATGTATATGCGTGCGCGTGTGCAAGAGATGAGCACGATACTTGTGAAAAATTTATATTGCGACTATCCTCGAAAACTCGATCACCGAGAAGTTATACGCGAGAAAAATTTATTTCTGACAGTTTATGAGAGTTTGTTCCTCCTTAGTACCGTTGTTAGCATATTCGTGACATTTTTCCGATTAAAATGAGCCCAAACACGATACAGTTTCGACCACGTTTGATCGGTTAATTCACGGTTTAGTGGAACCTCGATTATCCGAACTGAGGATACATCGGAGGATGTGTTGTGGATCGAACGATCAACGTGGTCCGAATTGTGTCGTGTTTGGGCTCGTTTTAATCGGAAAAATGTCACGAGTATATTGCTAAAAGAATCATTCAAAACATCGTTAGATACAAACAAGATTTATTTATTAATTTCTCACGTGTATCGAGATGTAGCTGTATATAAACCATGGGAACCATAAAACACTTTACCACATTGATCAGTGAAGAATTAACCTGGAATTATAACAAGAGTTCTCTTGTCTGCGTATTCCACTAATTAGTTCGGATAATCGAGGTTCCGACAGTATCGCGGATTAAACGATTATGCTAGATCCGAATTGTGTCGTGTTTGTACTCGTTTTAATCGGAAAAATGTCAAGAGTATGTTGGAATATTTATGACAACAATCAGAGGATGTCATTTAAAACGGTAGAAACAATATAATTTAAGAATTATTCTCAATTTTCTAAACTTGTTAGAGATGGAAAAAATGGTGGTGTCTATGTGTTGCAATTGACGAAGGAAATTTGGACAAGTTCAAGTCGAGATCGTTGGGACGAGTGGAGAGAGGGAACGTTGTAAATAATTATCGAGAGGCTTATTATTTTCAAGAACAGTTATCGTTTCCGCGCGAGCAGATTTCTCTTGGCGATAAGCGTGGGATATCGCGCAACGTCAAGCACAGATTCTCATTCGGAAAAATGTGGGCAGCTCTGTCATTTATTTTTAACAAAACGAACACGATCCATTAAAGCAATTTACTGATGTTAATGGTCCAATTTATCAATGCGAGCACGGGGGATAATGATCTTTGAAACGAATGCGCCGGAAAAGTATATGGCACGAACTGATGCATTAATTTCGCAGAATGACGCACGTGTATTACGCGCTCGGGAACCCAGCGCGCTGTAAAAAGCACGGAACCATCGAAGTGTAAGCTCCAAAATCGAGAGACTCGCTGCGATTTTATTGATAACCTCGCATCAAGATAATCACTCGGATGTATTACATTGGAATTAGCGAATCCGTCGCCTCGTACCTCTCTCGTTCTGTATCGCCTTTAAAACCGGTCTCGAAAATTTCCATTGTTAACGTTTCGCGTTTAAAATATTTTCCCGCGATGTCGGCGGGGATATCTTGCAACGATCAATTAGCGATTGAATATGCATGGTTATCGAAGGTAACGCGGAACTACGCGCGTTTGATATACATACGTAAAATTTGTGTGCACAAGTTCTGAATACTGGAGATTAATTATTGTGTACAATATTAATCCGGTGAAAAACATTTTTGTTTTTTCTTACTTTGATCGGCCTGTTTCCGACGTATTCGTGACATTTTTCTGATTAAAACGACACCCAACACGACGCAATTCGGAGCACACTCGATTGTTTAATTCACGATTCGGTGGTGCCTCGATTATCCGAACTCAAAATACATCGGAGGATATACCATGAATTAAACGATAAATATAATCCGAATAGTGTCGTGTTTGGGCTCGTTTTAATCCGAAAAATGTCACGAATACGTCACTGCAAAATTTACAAAGAAATAGTTAACAACAAAGAAGTTTTATTTATAAGTTTCCAACATTCGAGATGCCTCGAATCAATTTAAAGTGAAGCGTATACCAACTGTTGAACGAATCCATAAACTGTTGTTATTCGAAATTCTTCAGTTCGGATAATCGAGGTTCTACAATATCGCGTACTAAACGAGCAAACATGATCCAAACGGTGTCGTGCTTGGACTCGTTTTAATCGGAAGAACGTCCCGGATGGGACTATAAAAGTTTCATGGAAAAATCATTGAGAACAACAGAGTTCTGTCACTGAGAATTGGTCTCGCCGATGACGTAAGCGTTTCAAGGGATAGTGCAGCATACAGTGAACGGAAACCGATCGCTTCCTCCATATTTTAAAGCAATTTCGGACGATTCTCCCTTTGATGGAGATAATACCGTGTGGAGTATTTGTCCAAGAGCGTATTACTCATCCCGATAGAAATTTCGTGTCCATTGTGGTTGCCGCGAAGTTTTGCATTTATAACGAGACGTTACCGTACTTTTGTCTGGCCGGTTGAATACATACAATAACAATGGTAATTACATGCTGCGCGGACGGCGCGCGGAGTAGAGGGAACGAATAGAGGTAGGTGTATCGAGTGGTTACGAGCAAGGATCCGGCTGTCTGCGTCGCGTTTAGGTTTCGAGAGAGATTCCTCGCCGCAGGCCGCACGGCGGCCCTCACGAGCACGAGGGGTTACTTTGCTGTACGGTGGACGGAAACGCAGCCGAATAACTACGAATATTGAATGAGCACCTTAGTTATTGGGTCAGGTTTAAGCGGCCGACAGCCGAGATCGCCTCCAGACTTCTCTGTTTAACGACCTGGACTCCAACCGGTCTCTCCTCTCCTTTCCCATAGTCTCTACGCCCCCGTAGACGGGCCGCTCGGCTATTAGAGTATTAGAGGCACAATAGAAACACGGTTACCCCGAACGCTGTTTATCTGAAAATGGCTCAATCCTGCGCTCAATTATTCAAACGATGCAATTTCATCGGGAACATTGATACCCCCGATGTATTAGGCGGGCTCAGCACGCGTGCCCCACGAAGTGTGCCCCATTGTGTTTCAGTCTATACAACTTAAAAACGTTGACCCTCTATGGCTAAGTTTCAAGTCACGGGAGTTAAATGAAAATTGATTTCGACTCCTAATAATTTTAACGAGTTGACAGTGTTATTGGAATGGACGACATTGTCTTTCGTATCCGTTCTTGAATGCCTGGGCCACTGATTGCTCACGAGCTGCAGATGCGTTAGCCACTACCCCCACTACCGCGCTCCGACTAGAGCTACTCACCCCCACTATCGCGCTAGTGATAGACCGAGCACGGTAGTGGGGGTAACTAGTGCTCTGACTAGCACTAGCGCGATAGTGGGGGTAACTAGCGCTCTAAACTTGCACTCGCGCGGTAGTGCAGGTCGCTAGCGTGGTAGTAGTGATAGCTAGCTCGGTAGTGGTGATAGCTAGCGCTCTAAAATAGCACTCGCGCGATAGTAGGGGTCGTGAGCGCGATAGTGGGGGTAGTAGTGATATCTAGCGCGGTAGTAGTGATAGCTAGCGCTCTAAACTATCACTCGCGCGGTAGTGGGAGCTCGCCAGCGCGGTAGTAATGATAGCTAGCGCGGTAGTGGGAGTAGCTAGCGCGGTAGTGGGAGTAGCTAGCGCTCTAAACTAGCACTCACGCGGTAGTGGGGGTAACTAGCGCAGTAGTAGTGATAGCTAGCGCGGTAGTGGGGGTAGCAGCTCGTGAGCATTCAGTTGTCTCGGCTTTTGTTAAGCATCCCGGTTACTACAGACATTCAATAAATATAAATTATCTTTCGTATGACATTGTTAAGGAAGAAAATCACAGAGCATGGGTTTGACAACTATACCACTAATTCGATGCGTTTACAGCAATTGCGAATTTTTGAAAATTATTATAATATCGATCTCGGAATTCGTAACGTGCGTGAAGAAACTAAATTGCGAATTGCAACAATTTCGTGGGTTTGAGGCACCGGACGGACAGCAACACCGCGCAGATATTCCTCGGGAAAATCCCGTCGGGTGTCAAAACAACAGTTTGTCTAGTTCCCGATAGCGTAATTTTGCCTCGCGATAATATCTCTCCTCGATATCCGTGCGACTCGATGCGCGCGTATAGCGCGTGCAGTAATGTACTGCATGTGTTATTGCTATACCATATTATTACGCAGCTGCTTTATTAAATCTTGTTACACGAGAAAGCCGCAAACTGCTACACCGTTATAATTCAATTTCACGTAGAAAGCAAGTCCATTAGCTCGGCGCTGACACATCTGTTATCGAAATGAAAATGTTCCCCTTTCCGTTGACGTTATATTTCGGCATTTGTTAAACAATTGACCCGGCTCGATCATACTTAGCAACCGGTTTTATTTCGGTAACGTCGCGTTTAATTGGTCGCATTTATTACCGTTTCGCTTCGACGACGTTCTACCGCTAATTAAGTAATTTTTCGTCGCTGTGCATGCTGAAGTTGCACTTTACTCTTCAGCGTACCGACGTTTTCCAAGCTTGAAATAAACATCCGAGATCGTCATTCTCGTCGAACGTTGTTGAAATTAGAGTTTTAGAACACGTTTAACGATCCCAGAGTCGCTCAGATAACACGAAGACGTCGTAAACTTGTTGATATATTGCTGCTATAGTTACGCAGCAATCGACGATCGCTTTTTCGATTACGCTGTTTTATACAGGGTGAATCAATACGAAGAAACTCACAACAACTATCGGTTTTATCAAAAAACATTTTCACGAACCGCGGAGCAATTCAAAGGACGCATCGAATGGGTACAAATCGATTTTTTTATATTTAATTTTGTCTGAGATATCAAGGTGACCTTGAGTAAGTAACGTTGAGTTAGTTCAAGTTCATTTCATGCCACTTTATTTCATACCACGGTGTCGCCAGTGAAAGGACAAATTCAACGACCTAAAATATGATAACCCTGAGTTGATCTTGAAAAATTTAGTATTGCAGTGTCCCAAAATGTTGTATTTCTTTGGAAGGGGAGATTCCTGAAGTCATTTGAAGTAACTTTTTCTTTTGCAAAAATATTCTCCGTCGCTTCGTTAAGGAGTTATTAACGAAAAACGCGGACCAATCAGAGCGCTGCTACTTCGGACAGAATCCGGCTCGGCCAATGCCAGCGCCAGCGTTCGCTATAGCGGCGCTGTGATTGGTCCGCGTTTTTCGTGAATAACTCCTTAACGAAGCGACGTAGAAGATTTTCGCAAAGGAAAAAGTTGTTCTAAATGATCTCAGGAATCACCTCATTCAAGGAAGTAGATTTCGGGATACCCTGTAGAGCACCTACAAGTGGAGAACGAATATTGTATTCGCTATTCATTCGAAATGTATGCTGTTCAATTGTTTCTCGTGTAGCAGTAGCAGTTAATCTCTTAACGAGATCCAAGGTATCCAACGGAATTGAAGGTTTTACGGGAATCGCTCTACGTATATGGAATCAATTTGGTGATCGCGTTCCAATCCATTGGATTTGTAATGGTGATAATAAGAGATTAGTGGCAGCTGAGCGACCGAGTACAAAGCCATGTTGTTCATTAATTATGATGGGTTCGGTTCGGGGATTCGGATGTATTAGAAACGATTGTGTCTGCGATGGGAACAGCGTGGTTAGCGACGCTGAGATCGCTCGATCATAGAAATCCTATTCTGGATCTGCGAAAGTGTTCTACAGCGGCAAAAAAATATATTTCTGTCAAAACTGTTTCCCCCAAAGCTGTCAATTTCGACTCGAAAGTATGTTACTGATTTTTATCAATTTTTTCCCGGGGAAACTATCGAAACATTTACCTTGCTAAAATTAAATTAAGACAGAAACGTCTATATTTTTATGTCTGTCAAAACTTTTTCCTCCAAAGCTGTCAATTTCGACTTGAAATTATGTTATTGATTTTTATCAATTTTTTTTCCGGGGAAACTATCGAAACATTTGCTAAAATTATCAAAGACAGAAAGGTCTATATTTTTATTTTTTATGTCTGGCGAGTCGAAATGAATTCGGGAACGATCTATGGACTGATGAGGGCGGAAAAACGACGCTATCGGGAAGCAGAAAAATTGTTGGTTGGTTCGCGTCGTGATTCTCGAACGGGGAATATCAGCTGGCTGTCCATCGGTTGCTGGCTGGTGTCTCAATCCGATCGACAGTCTTTAGGAATGCATTAAAAATGTCAAAGCGAATCGACGCGACGCGACGCCACCGGCGCCTCGCGTCGCCGCATAGTACTTTTTCTTTCTTTACCTCTTTCTTTCGGTTGATCTGTTGAATTTCACGGCAGCCTCTCGATGCGAACTTCCCCGGAAGAGTGGTGGATGGGGAAGGGGCCGCAGAGGGGGTGGGGGGAAGGGAGGGAGAAGCAATGTATAACGCCTTGAATTGCTTCCCAGTCTCCATGCTCCTCGCACATCCATACCTACAAGATGATACTTTTACCGTTCTGCGTCGCTTCAGATAAATCGTACCGCCTTTTTCTAGCGTGTCGAGCGTATTAGCTCCATTATGTGCAGGTATTTTACCTACAATGGTGAGTTTTTTTATACTGAACCCGCACTGAACACAGAGCACTGAAAACTGATGGTCCCTTTGAAAAATTGCACGGTCCTATTTGTTTAAATTTTTCGCATTGTTTGTAACAGTTCGAGGTCGAACGAAGAAAACTTTACTGCATACTTCCCAAGGAAAGCGACTTCCGAAGCTTCTATGGTCACACATGTACCCTCGCATTATCAGGCTCTAACGGGTTACAGAAGATTATTTTATACGGTAACATTATGACATTTTGCACTGAAACTTTTGTTAATGTATTCGTGACATTTTTCTGAGTGAAACGAGACCAAACACGACACCATTCGGAGCATATTTGACTGTTTAATGCACAATATAATAGAACCTCGATCACGGGTTCGGATAATGGAGGTTACATTAAATCGTGGATTGAACACGCAAGTGTGCACCGAATTGTGCCGTGTTTGGGCTCGTTTCAATCAGAAAGACGAGAACTAACTAATTAGCACCATATAAGAAAAATAGTCATTTGCAAAATAAACATAAATAACAGTCAGTAACAAAATATGTGCTTCTATGGGACACTAAAAGTGACTATTTCACGTTACACTCTAAATATATAATAACGGGAACGTATATATTAAAATTTTTATCAATTTTGATCGTAATATATGTCCATAAAATTGACTCTGATTAGACTATAAAAGTCTCACGTCTGACGCAGCGTGTAGTGAGTAAGGTTCCCGAAAAAATTTTAAATAATTCACACAGTATATTGGATCATCCTAGACCGAGACTGTCACAATGATTTTGACGAATAATTTGTCAAAATATACACAACATACGTTCCCCTATATATGTCGCCAAGGCCTGGACGATAAACGTCGCTACATTATCCCCACTACCGTATACCCCGTGATGGACATCGAAGCTCGAAAGGAGTGCAAACATAACACGGCTCGGTTAAGTCTCCTGGACGATATATGACGCTGGCGAGACCCGTGTTGTTGACATATATCGAATATGACATATACGAATTTTACAAACTGTTCGAAATAACACTAAACGTACCGAGCTATAAATGTAACAGGTACACGTTGCCTTACAAAAATGACAAGATGTAATTTATCTAGACTTTGCGTACTTCGATAAATAGTAGATATTTATTGAATCATCCTTATAATTTCAAAGATTCTCAAATAAAAAATCTAGAACCGGTGATTTGACCGGTGGTACGTTTAGTGTTAACAAAATCACGGTAAAACGCGTGTTTGGTCATCTCGTGTGCTTTTCTAGAACCGTGTAATTTGCGAGAGAGACTCGCGTAACGTCATTGACACACGAAAGACAGTCGACACGTGCGCGGGCAAGTTTTGAAGCTTCCTAGGCAGCCGCATCATAAACACGTGTGTATCTCGAGCCTTAGAGTGCCGGCAGATTCGCACAGGTAATCTTCGCGGGCCGTACGTGAACTATAGCTGACTATGGTGTCTTACGGTGTCCGCATACGCGTGTCCATTCCACCGAAAGGGCTGAAGCTTATGCATAGCGTCGTAGCGTGTGCAAACACGCGAATTCGCTGGGCGGCCACATGTAATTTCTCCTGTAACGTTGTTACGGTTCACGCGGCATATCTGTGTCCCCCCGTGCAATTTCATGCATGTATAACTTTACGCGTAGAAATGTGTCGCTCGACGGTGTTGCCATTTGATTGTTTGCAAGAGAGAGACAGAGAGAGAGTGAGGGAGAGGGGGGAGGCATGGAGCCGCGTAATGGACGCGTACGCGCGAATTATAAACCGGCGGATAGTTAGCAAGTGCAAAAAGGAGACAGCAGAGGGTGGCGAAAACGGTTCGAAGGAAGCGAGCGGGAACAAGCGCCGGTGCCGCAGTTTCGTTAACAATTACGGCCACCGTATCCGCCCACCAACGATCCACCGTCGACGCCCATTTAATTAATAGTTACTAAGCTCTCGTTGCTCTACTGCTTATAGAATTTTACCCGTAATTTTCATCCTGCCGGTTAATTAGATAATTACCGGCGAGTGCGAACCGGCGGCCGGATTTTGCGACTGACGCGCATCCATCTAACGTCCGAGCGACAAATGATACTACTTTCTCAGTTTTGTTTCCGGTCGGTCGACTCTCCCTGTTGCCGCAGTTCGTTTGTCAGCGAATTTCACGCGGAGCAAGCAACTTTGCACTAAATTTGGACCTGTACCGCGTCCAGTTAACTGTAATATCCATTGTTATAATATCTTAATATATATAGATAGATAATATTGTAATATTATCATTCTTTTGTGTTATCTAGTTATCTAGCTAGAATCCTCCCGATTCGAACGAGCCCAAACACGACACCATTCGGTGCATGCTTGCTCGTTTAATCCACGACTCAGTTGAACCTCGACTATCCGAACTAGTCAGTGAAATAGCAGATAAAAGAACAGTTGTTTTGCTACAGTTCCAGATTAAACCTTCCACTGATTTATATGACAAATCGTGTTGAATATGAATTTATATCAATCACTTTGGACTCGTTTAAATGTCGAATATCATCGGTTCGGATAATAGAGGTTCCACTAGATCGTGGATTAAACTGACAAATGTGCTCCGAAATGCGTCGTGCTTGGGCTCGTTTTAATCGGAAAATTCTCGCGAATGTTTAGCCAGAAGTTTTGCAAATAAATAATTAAAAATAATAGAGTTTTGTTATCGAATCAGTTACTGCTATCTGTCATATCTGCCAAGAAGTTACAATTTTCGATTATGGAGCTTCTTCCCGGAGATCACTGCGTCTCCAAATCCAAGTAGCAATAACATTAAAAAAAAAGTTTGTTTATGTTCTCACAGGAGATGATTAACGACAAAGCAGATTCAATTGCGAGAGAAATGTTCTATGAAAGAAATTATAGAGGAACAGTAAGAAATTGAGTACTGCAACGACGAGTCGAAATTCTCCGGGTCAAAACAGACCCGAACCCCGTGAGACAGGGTTCCCCATAAGAACAAGGGGGGTGTAACAGCGATTTTATCCGAGGCACGCAGGCGAGGCGCGAAGTTCGTGTCTGCGAGTAACGGGGCGCGGTCTAATAAATTTACGGCAGCCATACTTGCAATTTAAATTTACTGATTATTCATTTCGGAGCATTGATTATTCCTCCCGCGTTCTACGGGGTAATTAATGGTGAATCATAAGTGAAGAAATATAACGCCTTAAACGAAACGGCTCTGATACACTATAATTCATGTTGGCAGACTCTTTGTTCGTTGAAAAAAAATAATCTGAAGTATCAAAATTCTTTTCATTAATTCTGCCCTGAGCGATAACACAGCAGAGTTAGTTGGGCATTGTTCAAATAAATTAGTCGAATATTCTATTCGAAAGTCGATTGCAAAATGTTCGAATAATAAGTAATACAAGTAATTGTTTACTAGTTTTGATGTTACATAGACATTCTAAATATTGTTTTGCGGATCCGTGATCAATTTTTATCCGTATAAATTTCTATTTCGTCGGATATTAATTCGCTAGTGACGAATAAAATTGTTTACTAGTTTTGATTTTACATACATTTTCTGTTTCTTTCGGGTTCAGTCGACACGTGATCAATTTTAATCCGAATAAATTTCTATACCATCGAATATTAATTCGCTAGTGACGAATAAAATTGTTTACTAGTTTTGATCTTACATGGATATTCTAAAATTTTTTTTTGCGGATTCGGTCGAAACGTGGTCAATTTTTATCCGTATAAATTTCTATTTCGTCGAATATTAATTCGCTGGTGATGAATAAAATTGTTTACTAGTTTTGATCTTACATGAATATTCTAAAATTTTTTTTTTGCGGATTCAGTCGAAACGTGGTCAATTTTTATCCGTATAAATTTCTATTTCGTTGAATATTAATTCGCTAGTGACGAATAAAATTGTTTACTAGTTTTGATTTTACATACATTTTCTTTTTTTTTTGGGTTCAGTCGACACGTGATCAATTTTAATCCGAATAAATTTCTATACCATCGAATATTAATTCGCTAGTGACAAATAAAATTGTTTACTAGTTTTGATTTTACATACATTTTCTGTTTCTTTCGGGTTTAGTCGACACGTGAACAAATTTAATCCGAATAAATTTCTATACCATCGAATATTAATTCACCAGTGACGAATTAAAATTGATTCGTTGCTCCTATTCGTTATACGTCATCCGAATAAAATACAGAGGACGTTCACATTGAAAATATTCGAAACAACCGGCAAGACCGTTGCTGTAGAGGGTATGTTCGAGCTACTCGTATGTTCCTTCTTTTGTTATTATAATATTCGAGGCAGAACGGATGAAAACAGTCGGTGACAGTCAGGAGTATTGCAAATACGCGCGCGCGCGCGCATGGTACGCGCGCTGTCATCTGTAAACTTGTAGCTGGGCATACTTGAACAGCGTTTATTCGTCGTGCAGGTTGCGCGATATTGAAATCAACAAGCGTAAAACAAAACTTGCACCGCATCTGACCCCTAAACGCGGCTTCGTAAGCGGAGCGAAGCGACATGGAACGAAACGGTCCGGCTTTAAAACCGAGCAACGGGCCTGGAATCGCGCGCGTTCTTGCCTCTACGCACATACTCCCACGTGCGCGTGTGTGAACGTACACCCACCGTGCACACAGACACGGTGAAATTCTCTCTGCCACACGCATTCAATTCGCAAAAGCTCGTCGGAGTTACGAACGTAAGAAACGCGACGGAAAATCGGCCCCGGTTATTCCGCGACTATTTCGATGACCTTCACCGTTTTATCAACAAGGTCGTCATTGACACAACTTTTGTCACGTCACTGTCGCTTGTTTTTATGTTAAAGTTGCTTGGATTTGCTTTCCGACACGCAGCAGTGTCCTGGAAGAAGCTAACTTGACTTGACGGCAGTTGTGTCGGCGAGGTAACAATGATTTAATGATGCAACTGTTTTGTCATTACTTGTATCTTTATGAAATTGATATGGATATAAGCGCGACATTTTTCCGATTAAAATGAGCCCAAACAAGATACCATTCGGATCGTATTTGATTGTTTAATCCACAGTTTAGTGGAACCTCTATTATCCGAACCGACGATTCCCGAATACGTATTCCACAATTAAGCAAAATCTAAGGCGATTGGTGTGCAACATTTTTTGTACAATTCAGTGAAGATTCAACGTAGAGCTGTCAAGCGGGATGCTCTCTTATCTGCTAACGTATATCCCACCGATTCGGATAATGGAGGTTCTACTGTATCGTGGATCAAGAGGGTAAATACGATCCAAACTATGTCGTGTTTGGGCTCATTTCAATCAGAAGGATGTAAGCTAGCTAAATATTACGGGATAATGACAACATTTATTGCCAGTGAATAAAAATAACAGAATTTATGCTTTTTCGAGCTTTTTTATAAAACTGATAACTAAAACCTGACTCAAAAGTATGTTTAAAAAATTGATGAATGTAGCCATGGATGGTTCTTATTGCGATTCAGATCAGCTGTCAGAATTATTCCGGATTAATTGAGGGGAATAATTTTGTAAAAATTACGAAAGCTATATGTGTACAATGTTCGATGCGGCGATGTCGATTCGTTTTAATTCGGTGTTTCTTTGCGACTATCGCGAATCGATGCTAAATGGCTCCCCGGTGAGCACGGAAGATGTTGACGCAGCAGTATGAATAGGACGGTTTAAGAAAGCATCGGCAACGGCTGTGCCCGTGGGAATACAGGCTTTTTCGCGAACGATTCAAACCGATGGGTACCCACGGTGTTAACGTTATTCTCGTGATTCTGCGGTACGATGATGGAACTCGTATTACAGCTTGAACTGTCGTAAAAATCAACTCCCAGCTCCTTAAAGGGAGAGACCACGTTGACCACGTTGGGAATTTTTTTTCAAGTATAGTGATCGAGTGAAAAATTTCTGTTACACTGGCGTTAACATTTAAAAAGTAGTATCGAAAAAGTGGGGGGAAAAAGTTCCTCCAATTTTCCCCACTTCTAATCGCTTATAGTTGACAAAGTACAGTGAATTCTCGATATTTGTCAACAACAGGGGTCTGGGCAGCGTCATATATCGTCCAGGAGACACACACATGTCTTGTTATGCTTACAGTCCGAGGCATCCGAGGCTTCTCGAGTTTCGGGGGATAACTCCGCGACGTTTATCGTCGAGGCTATGGCGACATATACAGGGTGTCCCAAATTTTCTTTACACCTTGTCTAATAAATTAATCTCAACTTATCAGAAGCACTCGGGTCATTTAGGCTAGATTTGAGAAAGTTCCTCCAATTTTTCCCACTTTTAATCGCTTGTATCTGACAAAGTGCAGTGAATTCTCGATATATGTCAACAACAGGGGTCTGGGCAGCGTCATATATCGTCCAGGAGACACACCCATGTCTTGTTATGCTTACACTCCTCGGTGTCCGAGGCTTCTCAAGCTTCTGGGGATAACTCCGCGACGTTTATCGTCGAGGCTTTGGCGACATATACAGGGTGTCCCAAAATTTGTTACACACCTCGTCTAACAAATTAATCTTAACTTGTCCGAAGCACTCGGGTCATTAATTTAACAAAGTTATGCTGTCACAAATGTTACCACTGTTCGCACAGTTTTCTTTCGATATAAGGCGATGAGTCTGTAACGGCTTTCGTCGTATTGCGAATGAGGGTACCTATTCAAAGTTCTTGAGGGATCCGAGAGTGTATGAGCACCATAAACGTTGTTAAACGTTGGAAAAAGAGGGGATAGAGATTTCCTTCTTGTGAAACGAAACGTCCTTACCGTATATCGATAGAAACCTGTGTGTGTGTGTGTGTGTGTGTTATGGTTTCCGTCTTTTTAACGGGGAAAGTTGCGTCGCGAACGGGGTTTACAAGCCGATAGGTTCGTTGGTAGTCAGTTTCGCGTGGGAAAACCATGTGCGCGAGTTCCCCGTTGTACCGTGCAAGTGCAATTACACATCGCATTACGCGTACACGTAGCGCCATGATACTCCTAAACAATGGAGCCCGTGTGCTATATTTACACCTGATTTGTCGTGTGTTCCAGCAGCTAAGTTGCCACCCGCCGCTGTCGCCGTGCTCGCGTTAGTTTAGCCAGCATAAACTTCGGGCATAGTTCGTATATGCTCCTGCGAATACCAAGACCCATCTTGCTATACAAATAGTTAATGACGTAATCTTACGATGTAAGTAGTGCGTGTAATTCGGAGACACCATAAACGCGCGCGCGTGTATACCAACGGCCTAACGGCGGCGGCGGACTTAAAGTATTGTTGTGCACCAACCCCCACCCCCCGGCATTCAATGTGTGTGCACTATACTGATTTTCTTTTGGGTAATGCCCATGTGATCCATCGGCCGCGTTAACTGGATTGACTAAAAACTTTATTGCGATAGTAACAGCGTCACTCGCTCGCGTAAAAATAAAGTCGAGTCGCAAATAACTATCACCGGAAGTATATTCTTGTCGTAAAAGCCAACCGTCTATCCGCGCGAAATCGTATCGATCATTAATAATAATAGGCTGTACCGTGCAGTATTGTTTATCATTAGGTCCCAAAATTGTAAGTCTGGAAGTGTAACGCTCGTAGAAATTACGAGTTTCGAATTATTATTGTCATTCATCATTATTTACTCATTATGAAAATTTATACAACTCAGAGCAAATACATTGCTGCAGTAATATATTCAGAATGTGATATCGAGTAGTCACTCTTTTAGCGCGCCGGAGAATATTTTGTTATTGGCTGTTATTATTGTTTACTTAGAGTCGAGCGACGAGTCGTGCTTTTCTGTTATTTAGTTAGCTCGAATCTTCCCGATTGAAACGAGCCCAAACACGACACAGTTCGGTGCATGCTTGCGTGATTAATTCAAGATTTAATAGAACCTCCATTATCCGAACCGATGATATTCAAATTCTTCGTTAGGTCAATTCAATCAAAAACGATATACAATACCATTACAGTACCATTTCGGTACCATTTATTGTACAAATTAGATTTAATCTATTATTGTAGCTAATTTTTATCACTGTATGAATCAGTTCGGATAATCGAGGTTCTACTATATCGTGTATTAAACAGTCAAATACGCTCCGAATGGTGTCGTGTTTGGACTCGTTTCACTCAGAAAAATGTCACGAATACATTAGCAAAAGTTTCGGTGCAAAATGTCATAATGTTACTCTCTAAAACGTTAATGTTAAATGTCACTCTATATAAAATAATCTTCTGTAACCCGTTTAAACCTACGGGATTTAACGGGATGTAATTCCTCTTCTCCGTGGATAAATCTGTAATTCTTTATTCCATCTTGACATTGTGTATATTATAAATATATTCTTTTCTTATGAATATCGATTAAAAGAATTTAAAAACATTGTGCCATCGCTGTGGCCGACTTGTTCGACTTCCCTCGAGATTTTTACTTTTAAACAGTTGTGCCTTTGATGTCCGCCATACGCAAAAGGCAACAAAAGTTGCAGACATGGATTTCTACCGAAGATACATGAACATTGAATTGAAGTGACTAGCAGTATCTGCGTGCACTTTCACGGTGCGTGCCGCACGCTTCGGTTTTCATGTATAAATGCATTTAGCCTTTGACTCTTTGGCTGCCTATCATGCCTACAACGAACCGCCTATTGTGATGTTTGCGGGAAGAATTCGTGTCGGAATTTCGCCGTGATAGTTAGCGCGATTTGCCACGATATCGTGGTTAAACAATTCGTACAAGTGAACTTACATTCTTACAAAAGAATCGTGTTTCTTTTTAAGTAACTACCTTTAAATAAATACTTTTCAGAGGGTGGCGTTACTGCCAATGAAAACACGAATTCAATTGTCTAACAATATCTTTACCTTCAAATAATTTACGTGTAATTATTTTTCGATAATACAACGATAATTATAATACATACGAAACTTGATATTCATATTTTCCGTGTATGGATAGAATTCTGTTGATAACATTAATGGCAACGTCGAAGAAATTAATGACATTAAATTAATATTTTAGCTACCGTGAACAGAAATTGTTCTTTGATCTTTAGTTATTGAAAAAGTTAGTGAAACTTTTTTGTTTCGAACAACTTTTTGAGAACACATTTGGAACCTCGGTTATCCGAACTAGTCAGCGAAACCTTAGTAGCTACCTGGCTGCTGTTAGTTTCAATCTTTAGTGATTAGTAGAACGAGTGGTATATTGGTTACATATTGTTATGAACATTGAAAATTGAGCTTTCTTGAAATAACATATTTAACCTGAGAAAACTGTTATTAAGAGAACTTGAAATTAATAAAACTGAGTAAATCGAGAGCTTGGAAGTCGAACAACTCCCTGAGCATGAAAGCTGAAGTAATCGGAATAATTCGCGTGTTAACGTGCAAATAAATGATAAAACCATAAAATAAAAAATACGACGAGAAAATTAGACTCGCCCTGATTGGCTTTCATGCTTTCCTAATATTTCCGTCCCCGCGGACGTACGAACGCTCAGATAGCGGTACAAATTGAATAGATCAAACTCGACAAACTCGACGTTTTAACGGAACGACAGAAAAATAATCCTCTCGCTCTAGCTCCCTTCGCAAGTCGCGTCTGAAAAGAAATGGCAAAGTTGGGCAATTAGAGCAGGGATAATCGGCCATCCGCGAACCAGTGAACTTCTCCGATCGCAACTCAAGTAGATAGAGTAATTTGTTCCGATTATACCAACCGTCAGAAGCGACCGCACTAGAGGTTCGTCTGTCTAGTTACGGATGGATCCTCTAAGCGAGGAGAGTTTCGAACGAGCACCATCTGCTTGATCTGCTGGATCAAGACGATCATGTGCAACTGCTCAAAAACCTTCTACCGGGACGGATTAACCCGGACAATCAAAAAAGTCTTCGTGCAACTATACGCGTCCCTTCCAAAATGGAAGCCGTTGGCCCCTGGGAGCCACAATAATAAATTATACGACAATGAAAAATACAATAAGTAGTGAGCAAAATTTTGGAGAAACACAAAACATTATTTAAGACAAATTTAATAATCTATGAAAAATTTTTGGAAGGTGAAAATAAATTATTATACGACAATTTTGATGATAGTGGAAATTATTTAGAAGCGTATGATATTATATGGAAGCTGTTGGCCCCTGGGAGCATCGGTCTCTGGGAGCATTTGGCTCCTGGGAGCCACAATAATAAGTTATACGACAGTGAAAGATACAAGAAACGGTCCAAAAAAATTCAGAGAAATTTTGGAGAAGCGCATTATTTAAGACAAATTTAATAATCTATGAAAAATTTTTCGAAGGTCAAAATAAATTATTATACGACAATTTTGATGATAGTGGAAATTATTTAGAAGCGCATGATATTATATGGAAGTTGTTGGATCCTGGAAGAATTGGCCACTAGGATCATTAGTCCCTAGGAGAATTTGACACCTGGGAGCATGGGCCCTTGGGAGTATTCACCTCTGGAGCATGGGCCCTTGAGAGTAATGGGCCCTGGGAGCATTGATCCCTGGGAGTATGAGCCCCTGGAGCACTAACCCTAGGGAGTAATAACCCCAGGGAGCATTAACCCCTGGGAGAATTAACCTCTGGGAGTAATTGCCCTTGGGAGGATGGGCCCCTCGGAGTATAGACCCCTGGGAGCATGGGCCCCTGGGAGCATGGGCCCTGGAGCATGGGCCCCTGGGAGCATGGGCCCTGGAGCATGGGCCCCTCGGAGCATTGAACCGTGGGAGCACTTGACCTCTGGGAGCATTAATCCCTGGGAGCATTTGACCCATGGGAGCATTAGTCCCTTGGAGTATTAGTCCCTGGAAGCATTAGTCCTTGGAAGCAATAGCCCCTGGGAGTATGAGGCCCCGGAGCACTAACCCTAGGGAGTAATAACCCCAGGGAGCATTAACCCCTGGGAGAATTAACCTCTGGGAGCAATTCCCCTGGGAGCATGGGCCCCTCGGAGTATAGGCCCCTGGGAGCATGGGCCCTGGAGCATGGGCCTCTCGGAGCATTGAACCGTGGGAGCACTTGACCTATGGGAGCATTAATCCCTGGGAGCATTTGACCCAAGGGAGCATTAGTCCCTTGGAGTATTAGTCCCTGGAAGCATTAGTCCCTGGAAGCAATGGCCCCTGGGAGCAATGGTCCCTGGGAGCAATGACCACAGTAATAAGTTATACAACGAAAAAAAAAGATACAATAAGTAGTAAAAAAAATTCAGAAAAAATTTTTAGAACCGAGAACATTGTTTAGGACAAATTTAATAATATGCAAAAGATTTTTGGCGAGTGAAAGTGCATTATTATAGAAAAATTTGGACTAATAAAAATGTCAACAAAAATAGGCTGACCAGTAGGCAAATTCAGGAAATTCCGGCCATCAATCGCGTCCCTGTGTCCAGTAGTACGACCGTGAACTGCACCGGCCTGTATAATCTGAATTTCTAAAATTGATATGACGTTACGGTCGGGCCGTGAACGGCAAGAATGCGTTGCAGTTACGGTCGCCATCTGCGGACAAAGTTGGTCGCAGCAGGGTTTTCCTAGTTTCCCCGGTTCACCGTGATACGTGCACGGTCGAACTTGAATCTGCGGGGACGTTGGGAGCGAGAAAGATGAATCGGCGGATGAAAGATAAATAGGGCGACATTGAAAAAGGGCGAGGACGTCGACGGAGATGGACTGCTGGCGCGGAGAGGGAGACAGCCGAGAGAAAGGGAGAGAGGGGGTGGGGGGAAAGAGAGAAAGCTAGGGGATGAATGGGGGGGGGGGGGACCAGAGAGAATAACCAGATGAGGAAGGGGTGAAATTTCGTCAGTGATGCCACTCCGAACTCCTACCCAGAGGCTTCCTCTTGGCGATAAGAGGTCCGAACGTGATATAAATTCGCGAGGGGTTTAAACCACGATCGGTCTAACGAGCGCACAGCTCCTAACTCAGGGTCAGGAGTTTACTGAATGGCGAAATCGCACGGTAATTTTCTCGAGTAGTCGTCGTCGTCGTCGTCGCCTGTACTCTCCACGAGGTTTCCTCACAGTTCGCCCCGGTCTGGCATCCTCTGTTACCCGTCCCTGTTCGTTCCCCCATTCTAGTTCGTCGTCACCACACTTTTTTTCTCCTTAATCGTTCCCTCTGATTCCCCAGATTGCTCCTTTCATCCGTTCCATCCCTTCATCAGGTTCTCGATTCGTCCTCGAAACCGTTTATGAAGCAATATCGAATGTCCCCTTTATTGTGCATTAGACCCCCGGAGTATGTATCTTGTTTCCGCGACGACGACGCATCACTCTCCGCCGCTGTGAGCCTGTTCGTTAGTTTTACTGTCGTCGCCTGGCATAGTTCGCTCCTGTTATCTGCCAGTGTAATATTTCATCGGTGGAAACTGAAAACCGAAGACTCGAAAATCGAGAAACTAACGAGACCGAATAACTATTTCAGTTAGCACAGGAATTCCTTACACACACAGCTTTTCATCATTGCTGTTGGAGTTGAATATTGAAAGTTGAATTTATTATGAACATGTTCCCGACAATTTTCCGATTAAAACGAGACCAAACACGATGCCATTTCGTTTGTCTGTTTAATCCACGATAACGTGGAACCTCGATTATCCGAACGGGTCAATATTCGAAGAAACAGAACAACAACCTAACTACAACACTAGAGTCTATATTTACTAATTTGTATAATATATCAAATGTTACCTAGATCCCTGGAAAAATCAATTAAAATCAGTTTAGTTGCCATCGGTTCGGATAATCGAGGTTTCATTAAATCGTGAATTAAACAAGCAAACGTCACGCAAACTGTGTCGTGTTTGGACTCGTTTTAAACAGAAAAATGGCACGAGTACAATGGTAAAAGTTTCACAATGAATTAAAGACAATGACGTAGTGTATTCTGCGTTAGTGAGCGTAATTAGAATTCGTTCGAGTAGAATAGAATAGAGGGTAATCCAGCATGGCAAGGGCTTTCAGCGTTCGCTCGATATCTTTCGATCTTGTAAATATGTACAGCTTTCTTCCCTGCACCCTGGGGTTACGTGACAGATTACGTTTAATTAATGCTATCTACTCCCGCATTTGTTTGCGCGTTCTGTGGTAGCATTGATCTGTTCCTTCGCTTTGTCTCGCCCCAGGAAAATACTCGCAACCTGCGCAAGCCTTTGTTATACCCCAACCCATGATAGCCTGTAGGCATCAAAATTACTGTTGGATCTTAAGGGCGGAGGATTGATCGCAATGTATTAGTACCTCGTAACGATAATGTAATATCGCGTTATGCATAGCGCTTTGCACACAGTACGAAGTAATTACGGGAACACGATCGCGTTCACGTTAGAAAGTTTTCGAGATCTAATTGTTTTTATGATCGCGACCACATTCGTTTATATAACAATTATTGCGACGTCCACAACATATTCGAGGTACATATTCGAGGTACAAATTCTTGTTAGGGAATTGGCAATCTGTAATTTTTCATTTACAATGTTAGATCCGAATAGCATCTCCTCGCCGATATATGTCCCTGGCTAGACTCGTGTTTTGGACATATATCGAGTACATTAATTTATTTAGTAATTCCTGCCACGTCCAACATATTCGAGGTACATATTCTTGTTATGGAATTGGAAATCTGTAATTTTTCATTTACAATGTTGGATCCGAATAGCATCTCCTAGCCGATATATGTCCCTGGCTAGACCCGTGTTTTGGACATATATCGAGTACATTAATTTATTTAGTAATTCCTGCGACGTCCAACATATTCGAGGTAAATATTGTTGTTGTATAATTAGCTGTAATTTTTCATTCACAACGTTTACTCCACATATGTCTCAAATGCCTAGCGGATAAAAGTCCAGTGCTATCCCCACTCCCGCGGGGTATGATGTGTGAGGAGCCATAAACTGAGGCCTCTACTGTAATTTTTTACGCTCGGCGAGGATCAAAGAATAGTCGATAATCTCCTGGCCGATATATGTCCCTGGCTAGACCGGTGTTTTGGACATATATCGAGTAGACAACTGTGATCCTATGCCAGATTTTAAATACAAGCTACTATGAAAAGAAATACAGTTTTCTTTCGGTATAAGACCACAGTTCCGACGTATTGCGTACCTGTTCGATGTTTTTGAGCGAGTCCGAGATTATGGTTCCCGCGATTCGTGTTAATCGAAACAGTATTTTCAGAGTGTCGTGTGACGAGGGGGTTGACACTGTTCCATTGACTCGGACCGAAGAATGAAATTGTAACACATCTGGATAAGAGAAGCAGCAGGGTGCCAAGGGTGGGGAAATATTTGGTGGAATTCCAAGAGATTACGGGCATTTGAAATTCCTGCAGCATGTCTCCCTAGTCCCTGGGAGGGGAGCTGTTATGGAGGAGAAGGATCTACACCGGCAATAGGCCCTCCTGATAGCGTCACCCTTCGACTGATGAGAGTACTCAGGGTGGATTGACGGCGGCTCGCTCTCGAGGAAGGGTGGATGCTACGGAGTGGGGGGTGGGAGAGGGGGTCGTACACCTGTCCTCGCGCCGGGTTACCGAAAACCGATAGATCACCCGTGTCCTGAGCAATCAGACAGACTGTCGTTTCTTTTTTAAGGTAGCGCTGCCGCCGTGCGTTCACTTTGTTGCGTTTCGCCTATTCGTTCTCGGTAAGCCTACGGGTCAGCCGAAATTTATTTCGTGTAAGAATTTGTGCTCGCGGATTTTTGTGAAAAGTAAAAATCGTTCGCCTAAATTGCGAGGAACCAGGGGAGCCATGTAAAAATTTGACTGAACTTCACAATTGCTCTCCCGAGCTCTGGATATCTATCCAACGTTGTTCGTTTCGATATACTTTGCATATTTTCGCAAAATAAAAAGAATTGAACGCTAAATTGTTTGTACCGTACGAAGAGATCAGATTTTCCCAGGACAACAATCCGAACACACAAAAAAAAAAAAACAAGGATTGCGCAAGGAGCAGCAGTTGTATAATTGTCCAAAAGTTTTACCGCCGGCTGCGCAGTCCCCGGTTCTTAATCCCATAGAGAATCTATGGGACAATTTAAATAAACGTATAAGGACAAGAACGATAAAAAATAGAGGAGACCTGAAAAAGAGATTACAGGACCAACGGGAGAAAATAAGTATACAAAATCGGTGCGCCGAGGGGAAACACGTATGCGGGATCTTCGAAATTATATTTGGAAACGTTCTGAACATGTGATTAAAAGATTAGGCTATTAAATGCTGAATTTCATAATGTAGTCGTACGCTGATCTAATATTTCCGAAGGCTAAATAAGTTGGACATATTTGTAATGTACACTAAATTACATATTTGTAAAAATAACACAGCTGAGGTATGTCTCCTGGACGAAACACGACGCTGGCAAGACTCGTGTTAGTGACATATATCGAAGATGACATATACGAATTTTACAAACTGTTCGAAATAACACTAAACTTACCGAGCTATAAATGTAACAAAATTCACTGTAGTTGACTTTGTCCATAATTGAGAAAGATACAGATCTTTAATAATAAATATAAATCCAATCACGTCTCAGAGTCCATTTATACGACTCACTGTCGCCAGATCAAGACTTGCTCCCCCACTCCAATTTCCCCTTCTACCGCGCTAGTCCCCCCACGCTTGCGCCATAGCCCGGTCACGTGACTGGCAGAGAGAGAGAGAGAGAGAGAGAGAGAGAGAGAGAGAGGGTAACTTTTTCCCCTGAATTCGTGCTACCTCCCCTCGCCTGGTGACTATGGTCCCGACAGTGAGGTGTCGTGAACTTCTCGCGAGCCAGGTTAATTAAAAGCGAGAGAGAGCGGCCGACCCGTTGGAAGAAACAAGACACGAAACGATTAAACATGTAAATTAGGAGAGTGCCGATAATGCCCGTATTTCGCGGTAATCGTTCCGATGAACAATCTCGGGGCTAAGCGTTCATTACCCCCTGGCATTCGTTAATTCTGCAAATTGGTTAAATATCCGGTCCGACGCCGTTTAGATTATATTTGTTTTCATTAAAAGTTCAAACCGGCTCGACTGGTCTCGCCCCGGCGGTTTTCCACGGGGCAACAAATCGAACAAGTGCCCTCTCGCACGGGATATATCCGGGAAATATTCCTTTGAATTGGGAGAACGGCGGGCGTGTATGTATGCATGTATACAAACACGAAGGGCACACGTTTAAACGGTAGAAATAATAAAGGAACGCATTGGGGCACTGTTGGCAAAATAACGTCGTCGTCCGGCCAGCGAAAATCCTCGATAGATTTATTACTCGCCATTAATCGAGCTCGCTTGCGTTTGACTGTTCGCCCTTTTGTTCCACGTTGGGGGTGGGGGGTGGGGGTGAGAGTGGGGGGTTCATATACAAATAGCGCCCGCCGACAAAAGACGTTCCGCGTCGACGCGTCAACGGTCGTCGCGACGATGCTCGTCCTCGACCTCAAACTCATCGCCTCCTTCTACCCCTCCCCCTCCCCTCCCCTCCACAACTCCTACACACCGTTTCCATTGCGTTCAACCGCATACGAACGGCTCAACTTGTCGATTGGAAATGCAAATTTTCGCAGTGCATCTCATCACTGCCGTCTACTGTTCGACGCCAGGACCAATAACATCGAACCGATGTAAATCGCGATGCATTTTGTTTCGCGATGCAAGAGCTCCACTGGAGAATCCGGGGATTCCTCTACAAGATGGAATCGCTGCGTTTCTGTCGCCGCACAACGTTAATTCAATTCTTTCTTGGCCCGGTTTGTCCTTTGGTGGTATATTAATAAACGTGTGGTATATTAATTAAGTTTAGTGAGAAAACTGTTTTTGCTTTTAACCGTCGACTCGTGAAAGTTTGAGCAACGTATTCCTGACATTTCTCCGCGTAAAATGATACCGAACACGACACAGTTTGGATCGTGTTTGCCGGTTTAATCCACGATATTGTGGAACATCCATTATCCGAACGAATCTTGCCACTAGCTAGAGCGATGGATTAAATCTTTAATGATCCGTATAATGAATCGCTTTTGTTTGAACTGAACTGAACAGAAAATTCGGATGTCATCTATTAAATATATAAAAATGTGTTAAAGTTGTTCTTGCTAAACTACAAACAATTTTTCACATTCGTGTGTCAAAACGATCGTAAAAATATACAAAACTGGAATAAACTCCATTTTACGAAGAAAAGTGGATCCGGTTTCTGTACCAAGGTTTTTTTCAGCGCGCTGGTAAGAATTTTTTTAACAAATATCCCGGTGACTGATAATTTCCGCGAAAAAAGAAAATCATATTCGCATTCGCCGCACCGAAACGAGTGGATCGACGTATAGCAGACGCCGAAAGATTGGTGGGTCAGTTCGAAAGACTCGTCGGTTGAAAGAACAGCTCTGTTCTTGCGAATTGACATTGTGCAGGGGGGGGGGGGGGGCTAAAGGACAACGAGCGTGCTAAAGGATCGCGAATTAATCGAAATTATTCGCGCGGTTGAGCACACGTGTCCTGCCCCGCGTGCAAGAAGATAACGTTGTCCCAAATGACGGTCCGTTTTCCCGGGGCAGAAATAAAATGTACGAACGTGAGATATAATATCACCTTTCGCCAAATATCTGTGGTAATATCGATGGTCACGTCGGAAAGATCAGTGGCAGGCTGGGAGTTATGGGCTCTTTTGCGGATCAGAGACTCGCATGAACAGAAAGGAAAAAGAGGAAAGAAAAGGCGAGAGGGGAAAAAGGGGGAGGGGCCTGGTGGATTTGTCGAGTTGCGAGATATATCCCGTTTCTCGTTTCTCATAAAAAATGATCGATCGTCCTCGATTGAGTTCGACTCGAGTCGCCAGATATTAAGAGACGTATCGATTTATAAGGGAGCAGTCTGCTCGACGTTAAAAGAGCTAAGCTCGTATGCTTCCTTCCGCCTAGCTTTTCGCCGAGTCTTATCTTACCCTTAGGCTCACCCTACTTTCTCGCTCGTCTACCACTTCTAACGACCGAACACCGGAACAACCGAGTCGTTTTTTCATTAAAATATTTATTTCCCAGCTACGGACGAGACCGACGCGTCACTGATACCGTGCGCGGACAGTATTTCCTGATCTCTCGTCGCTGGAACGCGGAGAGGAACGAAACGTCTACAACGTATCGGCAAGGTGATACTAACGGAGCGATAACTTTGTTGCACTTAGGTAAGTTTTATATCAAACTTTTATCGTCATACTACTCGCACTTTTCCGCTTAAAATGAGCCCAAACACGACACAATTCGGATTATATTTCTTCGTGTAATCCTCGATTGAGTAGAGCCTCTATTATCCGAACTCTCAATTCCCCATCAGTTTACTTGGGTTTTGAGCAAACATTCGGATGAGTTTCAGTTATGGATCAGATTTTAGACGATATACCACCCCTTCTATAAAAGGGTTTGTAAGTATAATGTAATTTAAGTTAACCAAGATGGATGCTATGACACAAGGGAAGAGTTGTTCGTTGAATCGGGACGATGATGAAAAGTTTCTGAATGCTGATGGTTTGAATGAGGAATTAACTGGTCGTCGCAAGTTCGAAGGATAAGAATGAACGGTTCGGGACGTGGGAAGAGTGGCTTTCACAATTTTTGCAACTGTCCGTGTGCCAACTGTGGAGGTCCTCCGGACGATTGCCAGTCGTGCGACGGCGAACCTAACGGCAGAGGGCCGAGTCTATTATTCGAGGCAACTGGCCACCTTTGTTTATCAGGCTAAAGTGTTTAACGTGTCTATTGGTCGGCGAACGTGATTACAAAAGCGGTTCACCGTAGATGCTTTGCTATAGCGTTCCTTGATTACAGTTAGATTGACTAGTATTCGATAGAGGGATGTACAATCAAGATAGAACGGTTCGGCTGTGCTCGCGCGCGCATGTAAGATTGCTTGTTCCTATAGATTAGAAAACGTGTAGGTGTCCGAGCTCGAAATTAATTACGCCTAAAAGGGAACGCCCGTCGGAAAAGGAGACGTAATTGCTTGTATCGGTATAACGAAGGAACGGTTGCAACGTTTAACTGTCGCACGGTGGACCGGGTCCAAAAATATTGCTGCATTTTGCTCTGCAGCTTTGTTACCACTCGAATAAATCAATTGGACCTTGGAAATTTGCTTCACGAACGGCGGTAATAAACAGACTGAGCATCTGTGTGCAAAATAAAAATTTACAAGTTACTCGTAAGAAAAACTGAACTTTCTCAATAATTTTAATAAGTCAAACATAAACGTAACAACATTGTTCAATTTTTGTATTGTGTTCACAGTGTTGTACAGTGTTTATTCGATATATGTCCACAACACGGGTCTAGCCAGGGACATATATCAGCCAGGAGACTATCAACTAATCTTTGATCCACGTCGACCGTAGAAAATTAAAGTAGAGGTTTCAGTTTATGGCTACTCGCGGGGTATACCCGTCTTTCATCAACTAGGTATTTGGGACATATATAGAGTAAACATTGTAAATGAAAAATTACAGATTGCTAATTCTACAACAACAATATTTACCTTGAATACGTCGCGGATGTCACAAGAATTGCTAAATAAATTAATGTACTCGATACATGTCCAAAAGACGGGTCTATCCAGGGACATATATCGGCCAGGAGACTATTTTTTATTACTCCTCAAAAGTGGGGATAGTTGTGGGACTTCTATCGGCTAGGCATTTGGGACGTATATAGAATAAAAACCGTATTTAACACTAGAACTACCGGATGGGTCAAAATGACTTGCTCCTAATTTTTTCTTTTAGAAATAACGAAATTGTAACTATGTTTTCATGAGAAAATTTTTTAATAAACTTCTCTATCGAAGTAGATATTTAAACAAAACTGGTGCGAAATCTAAACAACTGCAATTTTGTTGTTGTTATAAGGTAATGTGTGCGAGTTGCATTTACTGCTTGGTAGTTCTAGTGTTAACCAAGCCATTTTCATCGCATAAAATCCACAGTCTGGGAGTTGAAGGAAGCTTGTAACACTTAACTGTCGCAGATTGGACCGGGTCGAAAAATATTGTGACATTTTGTTACAGCTTTCTTACAACTCGTAAAAATGATTGGACACTTTGAACCAATTGCACGAGATTTTTGGCTTTCTGACATGGTGACGCCTATGTTCTTCAATCGGAACCACTGTAATAAAATTTCAGTCGACATGATTAGCTTACCGGGAGGATTTTGCGTCAGAAGAATGCTATCTGTAGAAGGGAAAAGTTTTCGGGATGCGAGGCCAAGCAGCGGGTCGCCGAAAATATGTTCGACGGTGAAACGACTCGTTTAAACATCCAGCAACCTGGTACCGTGGTGGCAGTGGCGCCGCCAGTAAGTTTCCACCGGTGATAAGAACTCTGCGGAGAAATTGCTCGTGATTCAGGATCCGTTTTTACGGGGTACGTCATATCCAATTAGTTCAAGTTGAGCAGTTGATATATCTTTGTCCAGACAGATTTCAAGTAATATAAGTACTCGCAGCAGTAGGATGCGCGGGCAATCTCGTACCGTAATTTACTTAACTCTGACCGAAGATTGTGAACATTTTCAGACCACCTCTGGCCGGGGAACTTTCAGTTAATTAAATTACCGATCGCCGAATTGGTAATTAACGCATTAAGAATTCGGTGGCCCCGTTGTCCTCTGCAATATTCCAACAATACCACAGCGCGAACGCTCCTCACCGTTGCAGCAGGTCGGTGTAAATAAAAAATAATAATTTTGATGATCAAAATTGTTTTTCGTTTTTATTGTAAATTATTAGAAAAGGTCTGAGATTTTTACAATCTCGATAAAGAAGTAATAGACTCTAACGTGAATAAAACATCCACACCAGAATCTCCCAGAATTCCCTATGGATAAAATAGTACTAATTTAGTGACATAACTCTTCCGGTTTTTAATCCTTATTTTATAAAACCTTCACTAACATATTCGCGACATTTTTCCGATTAAAACGAGTCCCAACACGCCACAGTTCGGATCGTATTTGCTCGTATAATCCACGATACGATACAACCTCGATTATCCGAACGGATCAGTGTGACAAGCAAAACAACTACCCAAAGTACAACAGTTAGGTTAATTCCCCACTGTCTCGTACAACAGATCGTGTTTTCTGCGTAGATCGATTAGACCGTTTATATGTGGTCAATAAACAATTAAGAATTAAATATCGTTCGGATAATCGAGGTTTCAGTATATCGTGTATTAAACGAGTAAATTTAGTTCAAATGGTCTCGTGTTTAGACTCGTTTTAACCAGAAAAACATGACAGATAAGATGGTTAAAGGTATCGCAGTGTACAGTCAAAACCAAAAGTAATACAACCGCGGTGGTGGGGGCAAATTTTCAGAAACACCTTAACCACGCATCGAGACACGCTCATACGTGTTTGTACAGGCGATAGCTGGTTATAAATGATACATCAGAAGATAATGATCGATGATTTACATTTTTCGGTGGGGCAACGGTTCGCTATCGAGCGACGGGCGTAAAGCACTCTCGTATTTGGTTCGCGTGTCGTACATCGAACGCATCGGATTTGAAAAACGCAACGCGGAAAACGCGCGTCTATTTGTATCCCGCTTTCCGGGTGGGGGGAGGAGGGGGTGAGGGGTGGTCAGGGTGGGGGGGGGGTATGCCACGCAGTCATATCAATTCGGGTACATCGAACGGAACCGAATGTTTTACACGCACCGTGGAAAACGCTACGATGCGTTGCCGGCTCCCAATATTCCAGTTGCCCGGGTCTAGCCTAACCGGCATACAAGCGTAATTGGCATAAACATCGGGGCAATAAGAGTCGAAGCGTTTCCGTACAGGGCCGCGCGAGAAGCTAACGCGCCGGAATATTTCCAACTTGTAATTATTCTTCGGTAATTGCTTGTAATGGCGGCGCTATCACCGTCGTATCACAAGGTGTTCTAATAGTTGGCTCTCTCGCTCTCTCGTTATTATACTTCTTTGTCTCTGTCGGTCGGACAGAAGGGATTCGTTCGGCTAAATGAAAGGATTGCGTAATTGTAGCTATTACTCTCTATAATCGTGTTACGTGAATCAAAAGTAGCGCGGTTATGCGGAAACACCGCCGGAGCTGCTGCGAGCCCGCCGGCAGGAGTCAAGTTTATCGATGAAATCGGCCGCGATTAGGTTGTCCCGAAAGCCGGCTTTTCGTTCAATGAAATTTTTATTGGGTCGTTCGAACCACGTTTTATACTGATCTCGATTGCCCCAACTTCTCGCAAGCTCGTTTATCCACTTAAATCTGACTAAATAAATATTTGTCCGCTAAATCATTTCTACCAACACTAACATGTGTATCTGCGATTTTTCTATGGAACCTGTACCAATATATTCGCGCAATTTCTGCGATTAAAATGAGTCCAAACACGGTACGATTACGATAATATTTACTTGTTTAATTCACAACTCGGTGGAACCTCGATTATCCGCCCCTTCCCCAGCGAGCATCTCCGCGCGTGCGCCGCGTCGCGGTCCGGTCACGTGACTAATCCGGTATCCGCTGTGATTGGTCGACGTTTTTCGTGAATAACTCTTCAACGAAACCGCGTAGAATATTTTCGCAAAGGAAACAGTTGCTTGAAATGACCTCGGGAATCGATAGCGTTCGGAATTGGATCGGATTGGTAATACGACGGAACAATTGTCGGTCCGCAGCGCCGGAATACGTGGTTTCATTCGAAATAACCGCGGAGCGATGCTTTTATAAATTGAAAATGAGCTCGAACAATTAATGGATCGCACTATATTGTTATTAATGCTGGTAATATATAGTATTACATAATTACCAATTCATATGGCCGATGAATACTCCGGACAATGTAGTCGCGCGCCGATCACGAGTACACTGGCCTCCATGCATATTGCATTTCGTCGAACCGCGAGACATTAATCGGGAATAACAATTGTTGCTAACTTCTTGGGATTTTCTTTTCGTTTTTTTTTTATTTTTCACCGGAAATTAATCGGGAATAACCGGCTAACGATTGTTGCTAACTTCTTGGGATTTTCTTTTCTTTTCTTTTTTTATTTTTCACAGGATGATGGTGTACCACGGTTCTGATTGTAAGATTGCTTTCAAGGCAACGGGCCTCGGACGTGTTTGCGTTTCTGTCCCGGCGCAGTTTGCACAGTAGACAGTGGAAATAGCGTTGAACAACGAGACGCGCGGTGCGTTACCGCGCGGCTAGTACTATATAGAGGTACAAACAACAATTAGGCACTCCAATAATAATTATTGTCGAGTTCTCCAGATCAATATGAATTCGGAATCGACAAGCCGTCCTCGAATTAATGTGTCTGACGGCGAGCAACAATGCTGCCAGAGAGGGGCCCTCGAAATACGCCGTATCGATTCGCCTCCATCGTGGCCGGCGAACAACGTTCTATTGAAAATTTTTAACCGACGCAGAAACCCCGACCGACCATCACTATTATTTTCTAGGCGTTGCACGCCGATCGAAGAACGCCGCGGTGACGTTTCGGGCGAAAAAGTCAATTTTCTCGAATTGATACCGTTTCATTGCGCTTCGTACGGGCCTGCGACCCTCGACAATAACGATATTAATAAAAACTTGATAAACGCTCGAGCCACAAACATAGAAACGAAGAATATCAACACGAATTAATTTTAAATACTTTCTCACTTGTATTTCACAAATTCCACGGACACAAACAGGTTAATACTTTTTTTTATAGAAAATGACGTGTCGGATACTGCACACAAAAATTTTTTGTTTTAGAAAATGAAGGTGACCTTGAAAAAAAGAAAACTGTTTCCGCCATATCATAGTGCTCTCTATACTGGAAAACTATGGTTGATAAAATTTCTTGGTATTTTCAAAAACACCGGAGACAATGTCATATCAAACAATTTTTCGATCGCGTTATATGCGAGTCTACTATATCCCGTAACGCGTATTCCAAACACTTGCGGTATCGGAACCACAATATTTAAACAAAGATTTAATTGAATGCCGCTCCCCTTCCAAAAAAAAAAAAAAATCTCGAATTCGATTCGCTGATCAACCGTTCGATTTAACTTTCCCAAAAAAAAACAGCGAGCTGGTCGAATCTCGAGTTGCACCGTGCCCGCGCACATCTATGTCAATATTGAAAGAATCTCGTCGACGGGGGGAGGGGAAGGGAAGGAGGAGGAAGAGGGGAGGGGATGTATGCATATAATAATGTTTGCGAAACCGGAAAATTGCGTTGGAATTGTTGCAGAATTGCAGCGATGATATTTCTACGTGCATTAGCCATTATATTCCCATAGTACGTTTCCGTCTTCGGAAAGACACCGTGTATATAATTTATGGTCGTCGAGTGGCCACACAGCTATGGCGCGCGTCTTCCCCGGAAGATTTCCGTGAATAATAATTCATCTAGAAGCGTTGGAGGTGTGCGTAGGAAAACGTTCGCGTAAAAATGATTCCAAAATGAAGAAGTCGGGCCGGGTCGGGTCGGGTCGGGCCGAAATGAAAAGTCATTCGACGAAATAAATTCCTCCGTGGAACGAAATTACCGTGAATTCACGGAACAAGGAGGAACGCGCGAACGGCAACGTTACGAGCACGGTGAAACTAAAACGGTTAATGGGGTTCCGCTGATTGGCCCGCTCGATTCATGAGTTACCTGCTTCACAAACACACATCTGACGTTGTACGCATCGATAGCGTAACGATCTTCGAACACGGCAACCAAAACAAACGCTAGCAAATTATTTCGGCTAGATTGCGCCCGACCGTTTACAAGTTGCGCCCGCGCATAATGCGACGCGCGCCGAACAATTCCTAACGAATCCGGGGGTCCCGGACGCCGATTGATGAAACGACAAAAAGGACAGACACGTAAAACAACGGCGTGTTCTGCGTGTTCCATGCCCGGGAGAACGATGTCGCTGGATTTCACGTAGCAAATGGCGCGTCGCATTATACGCACTCTGCTGGATAATACGGCAAGACAGTTTGCATAGAGTGGCCCGCGGAAGTATTCAAAACCCACGCCACTGAAACGTTCAAATATTAAAGTATGTATGAGGCACTTGTAACTACAGTCGGACACAGGTACCGAGGCTGTACTTGTATAATTTGCAGCGAATTCGATGCTGTTTGTAGAGGTTATAACATATTCGCCTGAACTTCACTTTGGGGGACCAAAAATTTGCAATATTTTTTTATATCATCCTCTAGATTTTGACGAGAAAATTCTGAAAATGCAAGGTCTAATGACCGGAGCTCACTGGTATAGCTATACGCGGGTAAAGTTAGCCTCTGACGGGTTAGAACGCCGCCTTATTGCTCAGACTATGAGCTACCACCTAGCGGAACCAGCAGGAACCTCGGTAGAAACCAATATGGCGGCCCCCTAACCTGTTGAAACAGCTTCGGCCAACTTTCTACGCGTGTAACTTCTGAACCCGTGAACTCCGGCCATTAAAACATCACTTTTCAGCATTCTCTCAGGAAAATCAATAGAATTATATAAAAGAAAAATTGGAAATTTGTGGTCCCCAAAAATGAAGTTCACACCTCAGGCGTGTACAATTTTTTCTCTAACGCTTCTGTTGCACGCCATAAAGTACCAAGATGCGCGTTCATTGTCGTTCAAACGCAAAGCGAGTCCACCTTTAAAATACACGAAACTCGTAAACACTTGGAGTGTCTTATTATTGTGTCCAGCGTCGAAGTTGCATAACAAACAAAGGGAATTAAGTAGCCTGGCGATCAGGTTTCAGCCAATGCAATTTCACGTCCGATGGCGCCTTTTGTATCGCATTCGAGACAATCTGCGGGGTAACGATTAAATAGCTGCATTAATTTCTATGCATCGTTGAGTCCCGGCGAATTCGGGACAGAATATCAGCGACTGTGCCAGTCACTTAACGGAATTGGCCGACTAATTAGGTCAAACCTTCATTCCGCGTCGGATTCGTTGCGGGAGGAGTCGTCACCTTCCATTTCCCGGGCGACAATTAGCCGGTAGCGATTCATAAAATCGACGAAACTCGTGGGGACACGTGGACGCGATTTTCTTCGAGAAAAACGAAACGATAGAGTGTCGGGGATGAGAGGAAAGTGTCGTTTGATTATCCGAAAAATTCGATTGTCTGGATATCCTGACGCTGCCGTTACCGCTGCTGCGCCGAGTTCGTGTAAACGGGGTTCCACTTCTGTGCGATGCAATAAAGGTTCCTCGAGTGCCATGTAGCTACCTACATCTCATAAAAGACTCGGTTGCACCGGTTTCCGGGAACCGGAATCGGTCACAGACACCTTATTTACTCGCTCGCGCGCGCGCAACCGTGCTTCCCTCTTTCCTCCTAGGCGGCGATTTGTTCTTTTGGTCGGCGAACACGATACTGCACATCTGGCGCTAATAAATATACGGGATTAGAGCGAGTCATTATTGAAGTCCGATTCGGCGACAAGATGGGACACCGAAAGAAAATTTTAGCAAATGCACAAGTCCAGTAATATGCATTTCCAGTACATACTAATAACATGGAAAAACTGTATCAACAAAAGCTCTTCAGTGTAAAGAGGACTACAATATGGCAACAACACTCTCTTCTTGAAGGTGAAAAAGTTTCGAAAATTTCAAGGTCACCTTCATTCTTTAAAACAGAAACATAAATCTCTCTGTGTGCGCACTGTCCGATGCAGTTCGTCATTCTCTATAAGAAAAAGTATTAACTTATACATGGTGTTTTACCTAACTCGAGCATCTATAATATCTCGATTGTTTTTTATGATAGAAAAAAATGTGAACACATTAGTTGGTTCAGAGGGGCAAATATTATGATAATCAAAAAAATTTGTTCAAGATTACAAGGTCATCGAAGTTTTTTTAAATGGAGTGATATATTTTTATTATCGTTATATCGTAGACGAGGTCAAGGCGAAGGTCATGATCCTAGGAGAACTATGTCGTTGTTATTTCATTGTTTGCACCAAGTGCCTTACTTTCATGAATTTTTCATACTCAAGGTCACGTGAAGGTCATAATATTACAGGTCGTTGGATTCGCCTAGACCTCGGCTATCATACAGCGATAATAAAAATATATCGTTCCATTTAAAAAAAAACTTCGATGACCTTGAAATCTCAAAAAATATAACCTTGAACTTTCTTTGCCTATCACAATATTTGCCCGTCTGAACCAACTAATGTTTCACTCTGAAATTTTGTTCTATCATAGAAAATAGCCTCGAGTCAGGTGAAACGCCCTGTATACGTCCTAAAAGTTAACCCGTTGCAGTCGGATTAAGTTTATACATAGGTTTCGTGCTGGTCGGAATTAATTTTTGTTGAACGAACAGTGATACAAAAGAAAAACACAATTTATTAATTCTTCTTTAACCTTTAGATATATGTAACACAAGAATATGTTAGAATAACAAGAATATGTAAAAATTATATTTTATAGTTCTTCATCATTTAATCTTCTTTATATTGATTCTTTGTATATGTTTATGGGAGTAATGTAAGATCAGCATTATTCTTTACTGTGGTGGCTGAGAGCAGACATACGACTAGAACGGTAAATAAGTTTTGGTGGCTGAGAGTAGACATACGACCGCAAAGGGTTAATAACCTAAGAGATATTTTATTATAGTCGTCATATAAGGACCAATTTACTGCGGACACCCTGTATACACAATCTCGATAGTACTTTCGCCTTGGATAATTCCCAAACATAAATCCAACGCGCTTAATTCTGCTTAGAATCTTAATATCGTCACGTTCCGCTGAGCAGTTCGGATAATCGAGGTTCCGCTATATCGTGGATTAAACGAGCAAACATGATCCGAACCGTGTCGAGTTTCGACTCGTTTTACTCGTAAAAATGTGACGGATATGTCGATGACAGTTTCGTTACAGAGTGGTCAGTGACGAAGAAGTTATCGTTGAATTTGTATCGACAACTCTTCGGCTCGGAAGGTTAAAAATCGAGGAAAATCGTCGGCCAGCAACGTTTCAGAAACTGAGGACGCGTAGGCTGTGTAATCGCGGGCGACGAGGATCGGTGTCGGTGGCTGCGAAATACTGTGTTCAGAAGAGCGGGGAAAGTCGGCGTGGGGACAAGGTAGACACGGGAGCCGCTGGTTAAAGGGACGGGAGGCGAGTCAAAGAGAAGGTTGAAAAATTACCACCGGAGACGATGAGAGTATTTCCCTCGCCGACTTTCTCTCGCTGTTAGAAAAGGCCGTAAGGAGAATAGAGAGACCGCGCCGGAAAAGAAGGGTGCAACCCGGCAGCGAGACAGAAAGACAGAGGGAAGCAACCGTGGAAGGAAGCTCGGATGAAAGAAGGAGAGAGAGAGAGAGAGAGAGAGAGTGAGAGAGTCGGTGCTAGAGAGAGAGCGAGAGCAATGACAAAACGGGGCTGTGACGGAAGGAAGAGACACGGGGGCGGGACCCTGTGAGGACTGACAATGAGAGCGCGAGTAGAACGACACTGACAATGAGCCAAGTCTGCGGTCTCTTGCCACATTTTTTCCGTTTAAAGCAATTTTTCTGCTCGTTCTGCCCTACGAAACGTCGCCCCGGCTTTGCACGACTCCGGCTGGGGTTTCGCGATAATTGTTTAAGATATTTTCCTCCCCACTTTTTACCGTAGAACCACGTCCATTTCCCTAAGCGGGTTGATTACTGACACTATACTTCTCGGATTTTCTCCTCGGAAACAATCTCCACTGGCTCGTTGATACCACAGAATTCGTAATTATAGCCCCCCACCCCACCCCCTGCTAATTACCATTTATTCGCACAAGCTTGATTTAGACTAATTTGTTATTGTTACACTGAGATTTACAACAGATTTATAAACTTTGTTAACACTAGGTTTACAGGGCTCTAAATATGCCTATTCTACATTAATTTATAAAAATAACGGAAATAATGTATCTATCAAAATTTTTAGACATTTCTTTTACAGTATACAGTGATTTCTCGATATACAGGGTGTCCCAGTTTTTTCCGGCCAAACTTTGCCAGTGTGTTCTACATGCAAAAGTAAGAAAAAAATGTTACATGAACATATGCTCTTAAATGTTTTATTAAGGAGTTATAACTAATAATACAAAATGATAATGAACTGGCATTTCGTTGACACAGCGTACGAACGTATTATGAATATCTCTGTTTGTGTTTACATAAAGTCTTATGTTTACTTGCTGAAGTAGTTGATGTCGACATTGATTTCTACTGAGCTAATAATGTTTAGTACGCTGTACGACTTCATATCGAGATGCCATTAGAATTTTCCAACCGTGAATACGCTGATATGCATTTTATTTATGGTTTTTGTAATGGAAGTGCCCAAGCACTAGTAATACCATAGAGTCAATTTTTGTTAGATGCCAATCCTGTATTCGTAATAACGGACGTCATTTTTAAATGTTAACTCGTTAATAAAACGTTAATAAAAAATGTCGATATCAACTACTTCAGCAAGTAAACATAAGACTTTATGTAAACACAAACAGAGATATTCATGATACGTTCGTACGCAGTGTCGACGAAATGCCAGTTCATTATCATTTTGTATTATTAGTTATAACTCCTTAATAAAGCATTTAAGAGCATATGTTCATATAACATCTTTTTCTTTCTTTTGCATGTAGAACACGCTGGCAAAGTTTGGCCGGAAAAAACTGGGACACCCTGTATGTCGCCAAGGCCTGGATGATATACGTCGCGGAATTATTACCACTACCGCGG
Organism: Seladonia tumulorum; assembly: GCA_913789895.3. Lineage (NCBI taxonomy): Eukaryota > Metazoa > Arthropoda > Insecta > Hymenoptera > Halictidae > Seladonia > Seladonia tumulorum. The sequence continues at coordinate 14,875,971 of OU565270.1, read as the reverse complement.
GGTATACCATGCGAGGGGCCAAGAACAAGTAAACATAACACGACTCGGGTATGTCTCCTGGACGATATAAGACCCGTGTTGTTGACATATATATCGAGAATTCACTGTATGCCCAGAGAAATAAAATGTCGAATTACAATTTAGAATATTTCAGTTATTTAGAATTCAGAACATTTAATTCGATTCGGTCGGCGGAGAAGCTGAGGGTTCGAGAATAATTTTTTAAAAACGAACGTTTTCATAGCGTAGCGAGCCCCGGTGCAGGCCTCGGTATAGTAAAGTAAAAAATTAGGAAACAGGACATGGAATTCCAACTGTCGTTTCGGCCTCGAGGGACATTTTCCCTGTCACGTTTCACCGTCATCCAGTTCAATGGATGACCACTTTTCTTTAAACTCTTTGCTATTCAGTGGTCGCTTTACGAGGAATACAAACGATCGTAATAGTCAGGCTATACGAGAAACACTGCTGCACGAAAGAATCGTTCCAACAATTCGTATTACGAAGGCAGTTCTACCTTTTCGCTATAAAATCTCTAAAATGGACGCATTGTACCGTAAATATATATCACAGTGCTTTTCAAGCAAACGCGACATGCAAAAACCGAGGCCCAATTCACCATTTAATCATTACACGGCCAGCTTCTCGTATTTATTTGTTTATACGAAATTTGTAAGTATATTATACACTCTCAACGAGACATATTTTAACATTAAAATTCTCTTCAGCTTATGCTCGTAAAATAGAAAATTATGACATCGTAAAATATTATACTGATACGAAACTAATTTGCAACAAACTTTGAAATTATTTTTACTTTTTCGAGCATAGTGACAGCGTAAAATATAGTAATACTAAAATAATAATAGTGAAAATAGTGTGTAATGAACTTTGAAATAATTTTTACGTTGTGATATATAAAATGGCAATTTAAAATATTATACTAATATGAGAACAATCTGTAAGAGAATTCAAAATTATTTTTACTTTGAGAAATTTAAAATGACAGCATAAAATATCAGACTAATATAAAAATAGTCTGCTATAGACTGCAAAATTATTTTTACTTTCAGAAATTTAAAATGACAGCATAAAATATTATACTACTTGGTGTGAAAATTATTTTCATTTCGCGAACCTTAACGATAGCGTGAAATATTAATGTCAATATGAAACTAGTCTGTAATCAAATTGAAAATTATTTTAATTTCGTGACCCCAATTACTGCCCGGAATATTAACACTAAAGTGAACATTGTAATAAACTATGAAATAATTTTATCTCGCGAAGCATAAAATGGCGGAAGCCGGAATGATAGTTCAACAACTGCAGTTCCACGATATGAATAATTCTAGTAATTAGACGTTGCGCAAAATGACTATTTAAAAAAGCTTGGAAAATTGACTACCAAGCAAATCATTGAAACAAGTTCGTGCAAAGGGATGTAAGTGATTTATTGTCTCTTACGCTGCAGTATAAATATCGATTTACCATTAGTAACGAGACATTGTTCGTACGTGTGTATTGTTGGACTTCGGTAGCTGGCACCGTAGAATTCTGTTGATTGTTTTTCATTGAAATGGATTCTTACGAACGTAATCAAACTTCGTAAAAACTATAACAATATCTTAAATTGACATTTCTTTGCACGATAAAAATATACCATTCAAAAACAAACATTGATTGCGAGGAATTTAGAATAACCTGATTTCTAGTATAACTCGATAACTAAAAGATAAAATTCGTTGAAAAGCGTGTAAAATGTTTTGCAGAAGTTTTGCATAAAAATTCGCAACCTTGGTATAATTTTTATGAGGCCACGTTTATCAGCCACTTTGAATTTTTATCTCTAGACTGCAGATTTTCATGCAAAATAAACATCGTCTGCATTAATTAAGTGTAAAACAAATATTCATTAACGACTGTATAAAGTGATGAAATTAATTCGACAGAATTGTTTAATTCTTTCAATTCTTTAAGTCTTTAGTTCTTTTAAATCTTTGAATTATTTGAATTCTTCGAATTGTTTGAATTTTTTGAATTCGTTTTTAACTTGTTAAATGTCTCTCCTGTTTTGCATTTTATGTATTTCACAAAGATTAATAAATGAAAACAGTAAAAGGATGAAAAGAATTTAAGGATATCTATGTATTATTTTTTGAGGTTATTAAAGAACGATTATTTCAGTTGGCTCGTATTTTTTGCAATCGACGCAAACAATTTTTCTTTGTCGGTCTACTTATCACGCTCAGCATGAACCGAGGAACTTGGGAACTCGGTTCTGTTCTCGAGATTTTCGTGTTCTTCGAGTTTCCAGCTTCCAGAATTTTCTTTTTAATGAAGCATCGATTCAATTATTTGCGGGAAGTGTAACTTCGACTTTTTAGTACCTGCCGTTTACCTTCCATTTTCTGCACCGTCTACTTAAGCACTGTTGAAGACGGAGGCGCACACAGCTCGGGCCTCGAATTATCCGCGTCGTAAATTTTCAGACGGCACCAAGTGATGCTTGATACCTAAGCTCTCCGCGTTTCGCGTCATGTTCCGGTTGTATTTCAAATATTTCCATTTCACGTGTCGTCACGTTTCGCCGAAAACCGGAACATCACGTTGCGCGCTGGATAGTTTATAATCGTTCGCCGCGATAATGGCTCAAGAAAAACAGCTCTGAAAAAATATTGCTCTTTATCACCTATTATCAAAATAAAATTGAAATAAATCACCATATTATTCAATTGATTCTCCGGCTCTATGCACACATTTTATTTAAACTACACCACAAGCTTGCTTTCAAAATTCACCATAATTAGAGACTGCGGATCTTTATTTACAAATTAAAAAAAAACCAGAAAACAACTATGCTAACAAACATTAGTGACATCCTTCCCTGATAGGTTCCTTATTCTGATTTTTATAAAATGATTCATCAATTTTTACCAGAATTTTTGTGGAAAATAAAAAATTTTCCATGTCAATCCTACCCGACAGAAGTTGAGCAAAAATGTATCCCTTCGTTTGGTAATTTTAACACTAGATCTACCGAGTAATAAATACAACTGATGGATATTGCTTTGTAATGATGACAAGACCACATCTATTCAAACCTAATACCATCTTTATTCTATCATGTGCTTCAATGAGAAAGTTCATTCACAAAATTCTGATGAAAACATTTTTATAATTTTAGTGATTGCGAAAGAAAAAATTAGGAACCAGTCATTTTGACTGGTTCGGCAGTTCTAGTGTTAATATAATATTAAAATAGAAATTATTTCGTAGGAGTCGAATAAAACTGTCCTTTTTTCAAATAATTTTGACAAGTCAAAAATGACTCACCGTCGTTCCTTAATTTGTCTGAACTAGGTGTCCATTGTTCTATTTCGTGGTTTTCATGCATTTACGACAAATCGGGTTGAACAGTATCGGTGAATTATCGTCAACTGGAAATGATTGAAGGAAGAGATTTTTCTTTCCAGTTCCAACGGTGATGTAAATGACGCGGTAGTTATTTTCCATAAAAATCCGCAGCCATAAGTGTTTGCCGGCGGAATTGCTTGTCGCGCTGAAGCTTTTTGCCGCGACGAGAGCCGTAGATCGACGGATGGTGCGTATAGCGCTCGTTACGGGTGGGGTACGTCACCGTTTTCCCGGCTCGCAGTTCCGCTTTAAAAATTCTTTTAGACTTTCTTTTCAGACGTTCCCATTTCGCTTGGTCGCTGTTACCGTGTACTTTTCTCTTCGAATCCGACTGAATAATGCAACCATTACAGGGTATTCTCTTCGCAGATACACACCGTGCACTCTGCCGAGGCACCCTAAACATCTACGAACGAGCAGCATCCGTTACAGTTGATTCCATCTTCGCTGGGAAGCAAGCGCGACGCACCCCAGCAAATGATAAGTGCGCGCGTCAACCAAAGGATTACTCTGCTACCATCCCTCTCTCTCTCTCTCTCTCTCTCTCTCTCTCTCTCTCTCTCTTTGGGTTTTTCACCGATTCCACCTCGTCTCTCCTTCTTTTTGCGAAACAGCAGAAATACTCGTACCCGGGGACCTTAAAGTAGAGACTCTCAAAGGTTGTAAACGAAGGGGTCGAGATCCGGTGGAGCTCGTGTGAACCTGCCTGTGAGAAAGAGGGCTCGTGGAGGGAGGATGGATCAAGGGGTGCTTCAGTCTCGATAATGAAATGGATGCCCTCGGGTGCGAACGGTCGTAGCAACGCGTAGTGTGAAGCCCATTCGCAAATTAACCTTACTTATTCATTAACGCTAACGACCTACCATCATTGCCTTCAACGCCAGCGCACCCCCACCCCCACCCCCTTCCCTGACGTCCTCTCGCATTCTTCCACGATTCTTCTTTTCTTTTTTCTCCCCTAGTACCCCGGAACAACTATACCGGAAAATCTATCGTTCATCGAGGTCTTCCGTGTTGCCCACGACTCGATGCCTCTGTTAACTCTCGAACCATCTCCTTGAAATCGCAAATCGGAAGTCGTTGAATCAGTGTACAGTCTGCGACGATGCTACCAGAGACGATTGCACTTTGTTTTACCCCCGTGTGTCCTCTGCGAGGGTAGTTATGGGGAAAAAACGAAAAATCAATTTTGACCCCGTTTTTCCCGTTCGGTCGCGTCTGAAAATTCTCAAAAAAATCTGACACGTTCAACACATCGAACCACATGTTCCAGAATTTTTTCCGATTTTTGAGTTGCAAATCTTGGTTGTAAAAAATGAGCTGAGGAGCAACCACCCTGGAAATTAATTGAACAATTAGGTACTGTTTTGCAGAAATTAAGGTAGTCTGTCCTTCAGCCGATTTGCACCGGAAGTGGCACGTTAGATGGTTTACCGAGGAAGAACCCTTTTCAAAAAGTTCCAACTCCGTACCTCCTCAGCGAGGGTAGTTATGGGGAAAAAACGAAAAATCAATTTTGACCCCGTTTTTCCCGTTCGGTCGCGTCTGAAAATTCTCAAAAAAATCTGACACGTTCAACACATCGAACCACATGTTCCAGAATTTTTTCCGATTTTTGCAAATTGTGGTTGTGAAGAATGAGCAACCGGAAAGAATTCGGAAAAGCACAGATTTCATACTGAAGCTGAGGAGCGACCACCCTGTAAATTAATTGAGTAATGAGGTACTATTCTCGACACTACCTCCAATTTTTTTGATATTTTTAGTTGGGGTGTATCATGGTTAAAAAACGCGATTTTTGACTATCTTAACGCTTTGCACTCGAAGCTATTTCAACTTCAAAACGAAACGTCTCTTCCGACCCAGAATATTTTGCTTCCATATATATATTTTTTTATGCATACGAAAATGGTGCAATTTACTCGTACAATAATAATAACAATGTAAAAAATATTTCTAATAATGATACATCAATTTTTAGTGGCGCCTCACAGTCGAGGGGGTTAACCCTTAGCACTCGAATGGTGACTGTAAGGCACCACTAAAAATTGCTGTACAATTATTCAAAATATTTTTTACATTATTAAATTCATTTGCACGTAATAAATTACTAAACATTTCAGTATTGTACGAGTAAATTGCACCATTTTCGTATGTATAAAATGAGAAAGAAATATATAAAAGGAAAATATTCTAGGTTAAAAGAAATGTTTCGTTTTGGAGTTTGAATAGCTTCGAGTGCAAAGGGTTAATCTAGCCTTATTTCGTTAGACCCTTCATTTCGTTGGGTATATATTATTTAAAAAATGCCCAAAAATTTGGACAGACGTTATTTTTATGAAATAATGTAAAATTTTGTGAGGTATTAAACTCCTAGATGGAGCAGCGGTGCGACAGAGTGTTGTCGAAAAAATGATTCGTAGTTAAGCAGGTGAATCTCGCGATGTTCGGGATAACATAGTCATGTTTCCTAACTGAGGGATATGAAAGTCAGGCTCCTCGAGGAATACCGGAGCCGAAAGGGTCGGATAGATATTGCGAGAAGTGATTTATGCGAGAAGCGCGAGGCTGCATATTGCTGGCAAAGATCCGCATATAGAGTTCAGCCCCCGCGATGTCAGTATGATCGAACTCGTAGTCGTCGTAGTCGCAGGTCGTGGTCGTGGTGTGCTCGTCTCTCGGTGGTCGGTTACCTAGCTGGGTGAACCGGCATGCACGGATAAGGAACACGCGTACAAATACAAACGCACCTAACTCCGGGCCAGAGCAGAGCCAAGAGCGGAGACGGTTCCTTTGCCATAGGGGTTTGAAACACTGCGGGTACCGCTACTAATACCTATGCCAATATTCCCCGGGGGTATCCCCCTCTCTCTTTCCTCCACTTACACCCATGGAAATTCCATTTGCGGTTTTCTCGAATCGGCCCCGGACCAGCTCAAGGTCGAGGCGGAGTCTCTCTTTATCTAGACATTAGCCCGTCGATTACCGCGATCGCCGAGACTCCCCCTTCTTTCGGAAACATGCTCGCGCGCTACTAGAATTTTATTTACTTATTAATGCACTGAACATTAATATCTATTAATGCTTATGAGGCTTGAAAAGCCGATTAGTTGATTTTGAAGTAGGGGAGAGTTGCCGAATGCGTACCACTTAATTTCGAAGGCAGTATATATATTCTTTAGTAGGAATTTGAGCAAAAATTATGTTTTGTATCTATGTATTAACTATCGAAGTTGCAATTTAATATGATTTTTTAAATATTTATTGATAGATCATTGTGATATGAACACTTTTATAAGATCATGCAAACAGTACGATTTAGGCAACCGGTATCCTAAATGGTACCAGCCGGTTTCCAAAATCGTACCTCATGTGTTGGATTGAAAAGATACAAAAAAATCATAAGAGAAACTGTATTTTGCGTTTAATTTCAGTTTAATATACAATACAACATAAAAATAAAATGGAATATTACATTACTTAATTTAAATACAACTAGGACAATAATAAATATTGTCTTCTTTCAGAACTCCTCCAACCTTTTTTAATGCAGAAGTAGGTCTTTTTATCAATCCAAGGAGGTGTCTTCTTAACGTTGGCTTTGGAATTTTATACCGCCGAGAACATTCGTTGAATCCGTATTTTTTATTTCTGTAAGCCTCTATTGCTAATTTCATCTGTTCTTCTATCCATTCACAATATTTTCGCTTTCCCATGATAAAAAGATTTGAAATATTGTAAATCGTTTATTTTCGCGGTAAAATTTGAATAACAGTATCTTAAATCGTACTGGTACGATTTAGGAAACCACAGTGTGGTACGATTTAGGAAAAAGACGTCCCACTAAATAATTGAAGCTAACCTTTAAAACATTATCAGCATGTTTTATAAACTAAATAGAAATAAATAATATAACATAGCTAGTTTTCAAAAATATATAAGACTACCTCAGAAACTGTAGATTTATATTTAATTCAGCCGATTAAAATCGTTTAAAATTAACATCAGACTTGCCTGATTTCTTTGTGCTTCTGTCATTCACAAAACAACACTTCATGCGAATGACTTTTTGGTCCTACTTTATCGACATAAATAAAAGTTCATATCTTTACCACCAAGAGGCATCAAAATGCATTAATTTTTAAAGAAAAGAGCTGGTACGATTTAGGTGACCAGTACGCATTTGGCAACTCTCCCCTACTTTCTGTAGACCTACATTTATTATTTTCCTGTTTTAGTAATTTAAAAAATTTTTTTAATAAGGCTGCAGTTATTTGTTAACAAATTACTAAGCTGAGGACTGCAAGACTGAACCTACCAAACACAAAACGTATAAAAGTCAGAATACTGAATTAAAGTATGTACAGTATATGTACGGTTTTCATTTCTTGGCTAAACTTCACCATAGCAAACGAGAGATTTTTAACAGTTTTTTACATAATCTTGTAGATTTTGACGAGAAATTGTGAAAAATCCAAGTTTCAACGTTAGGAATTTACTAGTTCAAAAGTTATGCTTAAAGTTGAGCGATTTTAAGCAGTTTTTATAATTTCAAGAATTGTGAGAAAGAAAGTCAGCCGATTCGACCATGACAGGTTTCGTGTTAATACAAAATAAAAATTTAGTATTCTTAATAACTCGAATAAGTTGAGTTGTTATTAACACTAGAACTACCGGATTGGTCAAAATGACTTCCTCCTAATTTTTTCTTTTAGAGATATTGAAATTATAAATATGTTTCCATGAGAAATTTTTTTAATAAACTTCTCTATCGAAGTAGATATTTAAACAAAACTAATACGGAATCTAAACAAATCTTATTTTGTTGTTATTATAAGACAATGTATGCCAGTTGCATTTAGTGCTTGGTCGTTCTAGTGTTAACACATTAATATACAACACATGAATAAACAACGCACCGTATACGGGAACACTGAATTAATTATGAGGCACTAGAATGAGATACAAATTGGTTTCTTTTAAAATTTAACGAATTAAAATTAATTAAAATTCTGTATGGAGGTAAAAATGAGTTTCGAAACTTGGCCGAAGATAAGTGTCGCCCGCAAGTGACCACCGTGGCTGCGAGGCAGTTAGGCGAACATTACCGCGACAGTGAGCGCGTTAATTCATTTTGACACACCCTGAAGAGGGAGCTGCGTCGTCGACAGGGAAAATCAGGAAGCGGCACCTCTCCGCCTCTTTCGCCGGCCAACTAGTTAGAGTTTAGAATTTCGCAAAACCGCCTACATCGAAAACTCGCCGATCAAACAGCGTGCTTAACTTTCATCCGAGGAACTCGGTCTCTTTCGGAGTTGTTCGGTAACGCGCGCGCGCGATCAAATGCAAAACAGTCCCTCGAAAACTCTCGGATAAGCAAATCGGCTCTAGAATAAACGGCCTCGAACGGCCAATCTTCCTCTTCCTCGTCTGTCGTTGAAGAACCGATTCAAATACATTTCCATGATTCCAGAAAAATTCTGTTCTCCGAGTAAAACACGTTCTTACACCTGTAAGCATCCAGACGCTCATGTGTTGTCGGATTTTGGATAAATGGTTCCGAATATTCTAGTACCTCCATTTTATTTTGTTATTTTATAGTCTTCGCGTTGCTCTTGTCCGATACGAGCAATATTTAATTACGTACAAATTTTTACAATACAATAAATATTGTATGTCATGATTATACGTTTCGCTCAGTATGGTGCAAATTGGAACGTCTGTAGAGACATTACAAAATTTTTTACAGGAATAAAAATCCACCATGGCTTTTGAGATTAAAGCTTCCTCTTCACAAACATCCCTTAAAACTTGGCGTATAGTTTTTTTTAAACCGTTTTATAAACACAAAATGAGCAACAAGTGCGATCACACGTATTTCTAAATATCCTCCAAAGTGGTACAAATTGAAACGTCTGTAAAACCATTAAAAAATTTTTCACAGGAATAAATCCACCACGGATTTTGAGATTAAAGCTTCCTCTTTACAACCATCCATTAAAACTTGGCGTATCATTTTTTTAAAACTGTTTTATAAATACAAAATGAGCAACAAGTGCGATCACACTTGTAAACCTCCCCCAAAATGGTACAAATTAAAATGTCTGTGAAACCATAAAAAAATTTTTTTCGAGACAGAATCCTCCACAGATTTGAAGACTAAAGCTTCCACTTTACGCCTGTCTCTGAAGAATTGGCGTACGATTTTTTTTTAACCATTTTATAAATAAAAAACTGGGGACAAGTTCTATGTCACTGTAAAGTTGGCAGTGCTTCCGTTCAAAGCTCAATAAAACAACCGAAAAAAAATCGTGCATCGAGTTTCAAGATGTAGGTTCAAAGGGCAAGCTTCGATCTTTAAATCTGTGGAGGATTCAGTGAGAAAAAAAATTTTTCACCGTATTTGTGGTGTCGTGAATTTGTAGTATTGTAAACGAACACACGCTGTCTTTCAATGAATCGGGTGAAAACAACAAATACAATGAACGGCGGATGGTGAAAGAAGAAAATGATGGCCGGTGAAAGTGTAGGCATCGAGCTTGAAAATCAGCGCGCAGGTTTATTGTTGCGGAAACCCTTTTAAGGAGATTGAAGCGGCGGGGATGATGTCGACGATTTTCGGGGAAAATCGGAGATTTCGTGTGCCAATACTTTTTGGGAGCTACCGGTGCGATATATAACAGCAGATACCTGTGGAGAAGGTATTACAAGATCTGTGCACAGCAGACGCAGACCGGTTACCGAGGAAATACCTGTTACGTCTCTGTCTCGAACACCGCAATCCGTCGTTTGAATTTCTCAGAGTCGTAAATCCCACTTACGCGCGATCGCGACGATGTAACGGAACGTTGGCTCGCGTGAAATTAATCGGGTAAGCCTGACTCAGACAGCGGGGACGATCGTGCTCGAAGGCGGGTTTACCAAAACGAAGTCTATCCCGCGCGTATACCTACAATACTTGAAATATTCACGCATACTTTAACCTCGCGTTATATACCCCCGGTGAATTCCGACTGGGTACAAAAAAGACTCCCAAAAGCAAACGTGGCTCGATATTTAAGGAAAACATTGACAGAACTTTTTTCCCTTCAATTATTTTTCCACAGAACTTTCATCGGCATATTCGTGACATTTTTCCGGTTAAAATGAGCCCAAACACGATACTGTTCGCACTAGATTTACTCATTTAATCCGTGAAATTGTGGAACCTCGACTATCCGAACTGAGCAGTAGAACACGAATTTTAAAACAGTAGAACAATTAGTTACCGTTCTAGGTCTAAATTTGATTGTACATCGCAAGTATTACAAGTAACACACATATTCAGAATATCCATCACTACACACCACTAGGTATTTATTGTATTATTAATCCAGTAATACAATTCATATTTTTAATGATTTTTTCTTGACATTTATACCAATACATCCGGGTCATTTTTCTGATTAAAATGAGCCCAAACACGATACTGTTCGCATTATATTTACTTATTCGATCCACGAAATACTGGAACCTCGACTATCCGAACTAATATATGTATATATATATTATGTAATATGTTTTATATTAGCACTGAGTATATTGGTTCAAATTCCAATCTAATCATTGTTACAACTTGCACCTGTTCACATATGAAATCAACAATAATGTGGGATACTAGAAAGTGCAGAAATCATTCGGTTCGGATAATCGAGGTTCCACTATATCGTGAATTAAACCGTTAAACGAAAACCGAATGGTATCGTGTTTGTACTCGTTTTAATCGGAAAAGTGTGACGAACATGGCGGTGAAAGTTTAATTAAAAAATCTTTCGAATTCGAAAAGTTGCTACAAGAAATGCTGTCTGTAACAAGTAACATTTCAATTTCGAAGTTTTCGCGTATATCCAGACATCACCGTGCCGCTTCATCGGACTATAATAATAGATTGATTGCGAATCGAGCAGATTCTAACGAAGATATCCCAATGGCCCAGGCTTTCTATGCATCCTTAAGGCCTCGAGGAATTATGCCATACTCGACTCCTCCTCGTCCTTGGCTTCGAGAGGAGGACTCGACGAATCGATTTCTTCCGCTACATAAGAGGACAGGCGGACCGGGAGTCCCCGCGAGTCGATCAATTACTCGTCGAAGAATGCGAATTTTTTCGAAATGAAACTTTCGATCGAGACGATCGATGAAGAGCGCAACTTTAGTTAATGGGCAAAGCTTGTCGGGCGTTCCCCGGGAACGAAACGACGCGACACGACGCGACCCGACCCGGCCCGACCCGGCCCGCTTCGCCTACGATCTTTCGAGTGCCCGAAGAGAAACAGAAGCGACCTCGGGACGAGTTTCAATTACAATAGCCGAATTTCGAGATGATTGGCAATCGTAGACCGGCGACTGATTGGTGATAAACAATCAGTGGTTGATTGCAGTCTGCGCATCGTCCACCCTCGTAAATACGGAACGTATTAACAAGCGACCCCGGGGTCGGCGCAGTAATCATATCAATTACGATCTATCGGCTATCGATCAAGTCATTAAGATTGCAATTAGCCTGCGTGATGGAGCAGTCTAATTTCTTTCGCCTCGGTTTTCGGAACGCCCAAGAAACCGGAAATGCGAAATCCCCTCCCCGAAATGCAACACACTGCGAGTTTTGTGAGCTTGACATGGTAATGATTAGGCGAGCACACAAAATCGTACAAATTTTTTGAAAATGCGAAAATAGAACGATTTTTTAACTGTACAATTATCCCCCCACCCCCAAAAGATTTTAGGAAATTTGCCTTTCTAAATTCTTTTAATATCTGCTTTAAATTACGTCACCTCGTTTTCAACATGAGCGAGGATAATTGGAAAATTTAAAAAAATTCCTAAAAATGATTGAAAACCAGCTGTCGAAATATGTACTTCCTCAACAAAAACAAAGTGACGTATATAACACGTGTCAAAAGCTTTGACGGGCACCTCGAAAGCCTTACCCAATTTAGGAACATAATTACAGTAAGCTCTCGATATATGTCGCCAAGGCCTAGGTCATAAACGTCGCGGAATTATCCCCACTATATATGAGTATACCATGTGAGGGGCAAAGAACATAACACGACTCGGGTATGTGTCCTGTACGATACAATAACCGTGTTGTTGACATATATCGAGAATTCACTGTATTTTAGACGCATTCAAGAGACTACAGTGTTCATTTGTCTCCCATTTAATACAATCGATAAACAAAACTTGCACTGTAAAAATCTGCAACCTAGAAAATCACGAATATGCTAACCTTTTTGTTACCGTATACAATCCCGGAAAAAGGAATCGCAAACAATGCATCAATATTCGTCACACACACGGCCCGGCAGTTGTTTTTCGGAAGCTATTACCTTTTTTATGTTTTTTTTTTTCAACGCTGGAATGACAGACGAAATTACGGCACGAACCACTTTGCGTCAGGGATGCAATTTTCGAGGAAATCTATAACATTTCGAAAAACGACCAGATCTCGCTGGATGTCTTTCTCAATTAGGGCAAAGTATTAATTACGAATACCCAATGAGTCAGAGCACATTAGCGAGAGTGCATGCATCCGTAATTAAACGAGCGCCAGGTTTCTATACGGCGACGAGGACACAGACGATCCTCGAATCTTTTGGAAAACTTGTTTGTGCTATTTTAATGAAAAAGATAAGGTAAACCATTGTTGGACACATTTGTCTCGATTGAGGTAAAACGGTCCCCACCATGGCGCCCAATGTCCCCTTCCAGTACACGCCCTTGCCATGGAGAAAGGATAGTCGCCTGATCAAGTTCTCCCACTCTAATTTCCCCTTCCACCGCGCTAGTCCCCAAGCTTCTACCAGGTCACGTGACGCGTCCCACCTTTGTCGTATAGTCACCAGATCAAGGTGCCCCACTCTAATTTCCCTTTCCACCACGCTAGACCCCGGCGCTTCCGCCAGAGCTCGGTCACGTGACGCGTTCCATCGCCTAATCGCCAGATCAAGTTCCCCACTCTAATTTCCCCTTCCACCGCGCTAGTCCCCCACGCGTCCACCAGGTCACATGACGCGTCCCACCTTTGTCACATAGTCGCTAGATCAAGGTGCCCCACTCTAATTTCCCTTTCCACCACGCTAGACCCCGACGCTTCCGACAGAGCTCGGTCACGTGACGCGTTTCATCGCCTAATCGCCAGGTCAAGTTCCCCACTCTAATTTCCCCTTCCACCGCGCTAGACCCCCACGCGTCCACCAGGTCACATGACGCGTCCCGCCTTTGTTACATAGTCGCTAGATCAAGGTGCCCCACTCTAATTTCCCTTTCCACCACGCTAGACCCCCACGCTTCCGCTAGAGCTCGGTCACGTGACGCGTTCCATCGCCTAATCGCCAGATCAAGTTCCCCAATCTAATTTCCCCTTCCACCGCGCTAGACCCCACGCTTCTACCAGGTCACGTGACGCGTCCCACCTTTGTTGTATAGTCACCAGATCAAGTTCCGCACTCTAATTTCCCCCTCTACCGCGCTATTCCCCCCCACGCGTCCCGTCTCTGCCGCATAGTCGCCAGTCACGACTAGTTCCCCCACTCTAATTTCCCCTTCCACCGCGCTAGTCCCCCACGCTTCCGCCAGGGCGCGGTCACGTGACGGGTTCCATCTATGACGTGCATGTGTCACGTGACTAACCTGGTACTTGTGGAGGGAGGGTAACCTTTTCCCCTCGATTCGTGGTACCTCTCCTCATCCGGTGACACGAGTTTTTGTTTTTTGAAGTATATGGACGTAATGTCGTGAGAAGAGATAAATTGTTTTAATTAGTGCGAGAAGAAAGTTTTAATTGGCTCCCGATGCGAAGGCGTGGCGTCCGTCCGACGTTTAGCCCGACGGCTTTGTGTAAAACGGTTTAATAATGGGCTCGCGATTGTCTCGTACGAATACGTGCGATTTCATGACACGGTTTCAACGCCTCCGTTGTCGATATTTCGTTGGCAAATGAGCTTGCCCGTACATACGGCTCGCGAGCGCGCCACGCGAAACGCTGAATACGGAATACAGAATACGGGAACGATTGAAATTGAACTATCTAAAGGTTAAAATCGACGTGACGTTATTGATAAATTACTCTGCGGTTGCATTTCAACGTTGAGCTCGCTCCGCCACTATAACGAACGACAGCCGGCCGAACGCCTCGTGTCTGTCGGTAACCGAGCCGGAGAAATCATTCAAACAATCAACCGAACAATCACTTTCACTCGTGAAATGGTCAAATTTCTTTTTTTTTCTTCTTGCGAAACTAGACCTGTCCCCGCCGAATGTTAATTTAGAATGGAGAATAATCTCGGATTTGTTGAAGCGTGGCAATTCCTGAAGAATCGTCGAATTTTTGCAATTTCGTAAAAACAAATAGCACAACCATAAACTTCCAACTGAGTATAACATTTATTGTTCAGTGATGTTCATTTTTAATGAAGTTATCGCAGTTTAAATATTGGCAATTTTTCGAGAATCGTGTACTTCGGTTTTTAAGTATTTAAACATTATATATCTGTACACTAAATTTTTAAAAGATCATGATCTTATGTATTAAAAAAAATGATTGAGTTACTCTTATTCTTCAACTGAAACAGAACTGTTTACGTAGTTCCTAAATAAATTCTATTATTATAAAAGTAAAACAGTGAGTAAAACAGTGAAAATATCAGGGGATTTGAAAATATTGCCTGCGGCTTAATAAAATTATTAAGAAAATTAAGAGATGTCTACGCAGATTCTATTTGTTGCAATTGATCAGATTTTCATTTTTGCATTAGTGTAATTGTTTGGTGCACTCTGATGATCACCATTTGTATTAGATACGGTTGGGACGTAGCCAAGCAAGATGCCCGGTTCATACAGAGAATCGTTGACACGATAGGTCGACACGATTGCGATTGCGATTCCGATTGCGATTGCGATTCCGATTGCGATTGCGATTTCGATAGCGTGAGATATCGATGCAGATTCAACTTAGAGAAATTCGGGTTGACTATACAGCTTCACGCCCGGTTTGACGCACGGTTTGACAATGATTGAATGGAACAGCCCGGCGTGAATCGTCATTCGACGTCCTATCGACGCACGGGCCACGTCGACGTCTGTCTCCGTCGCGACGACCTGATCTTCGTCGAAACGACGACGACGTCTCCGATTGTTCCATATTCTATTCTATTAGGCGACATTCGCGAAAATCATCGGTGATATCTCGCCCTACTGGCTTTAATCTATAATTACAAATTAATCGTTCGCTAAGAGGTTACATGAAAGTATATAATTGAGTTTTTCAAAACGTATTGAACAGATTCTCTATTTCAATTATTCAAATTGTCAAGACATTATTCTAGGCAATTGCTGTCTATTTATTCAGATCAAAAGAAAGTAGTACTGTCTTAGAAATTAGAGTGGGAGAACAAGTCTTGATCAGGCGATGCTGGACCTACACGATCTATGTCACAGCACGGACCCGAGGATTGGACTTGGATCGAGGCTCTACTGCATGTACATACAGTAAACACACTAAATTTCCCATTCTCGAGGAATTAACAATATTTCGACTGCAATCGTGTCGTTAAACAATACAGCACAACAGTGTAGCTGGACCTATTTTAAAAATGAAATTACTTTTTAACGAAAATAAATATTTCAAACCTCCTTGCAACAGATTCGTTCCGGAAAAAACAATTTTTTTATGCTTTTACAGACGATTCACATTTTGAGACTGCTAAAACATGGAAAAATATCCAAGAAAAAAAAAATGAATGATGGAAAGTAGAGGTTTTTTTGACAAAATGATCACAATTGAAATATGGACAATTTCTCGAGAAAATTTGGGGTTCAAGTAATTTTTGGATCCACTGGGTATGATTATAATTTGTAAGATTGAACCAGTTCGAAAGAATCGTCATAGGGAGCTGTTTGAGGAAGGGGGGAAAAAAAGAACAACCAACGTTGCAAGCACGCTATTCTTTACCGTTGTTAAAATTAGACCGCGTGCCGAGCACAATTCAAAAGAATTTGAAATTGCTTACCAAGCAGCTGAACTTTTTCCGTTCGCCTTTTAAGAATACGAACCGGATTTCAAGTCGGAAAGAAACTGTTCGGTGGATCTGCGTTTAAATGAGCTCTTCGAGTGCTTTCTATTTCGTGTATACTGCCTCTGACTTTTTCGTCGATATGCTGCATTGTTTTAAAAATATTAATAACAGCTCTGTCTAAAAATATTAATAATAGCTTTCTCGTTCCACTAAACTGTACATCAGAATCTTAAATACATCTCGCTATCAAGATCGGAGATTCATATTATAAACTATACGACGCAAGTACAAAGATTACATTTCTCAAATTTTGAAAGATTCCGATAAAATTTTCAAAATTCATGAAATATTCATTACCTCGTTTGTAAATCTCGTTGGAGTATCTAAAAAATTTTATAGATACTTGCATCTTGTAGTAATCGTAATATTATTTTCTAATATTGTTATACAGGATGTACCAAAGATGAACCTCCTTCAAACAGCTGATTCCCAAGGTCATTTGAAGTAACTTTTTCCTTTGCGAAAATATTCTACGCGGCCTCGTTAAGGAGTTATTCGCGAAAAACGCGGACCAATCAGAGCTCAGCGGGACCCGCCTTCGGGCGGGATCAGTTTACTGTAACGCGCTCCGATTGGTCCGTGTTTTTCCTTAATATCTCCTAAACAAACCGGCGGAGAGCATTTTCGCAAAGGAAAAATTTACTTGGAATGACTTTAGGAATCTAACTAGGGTGCTAACGAGGGAAACAAATTAATAAACAATTAATAATAATAATTCAAAGCTACTTTTGTTTCTAGTCATAGACAATGCAATGTAATACGGTGCATTATGCGCCATCTAGCATAAGCGAGATGACGAAAGTACTTCGAACGAGCACTTATCCCTGGGCAGCCAGCACTTTTGCAGCCCGTTTCCATTTTGAATCAGTGTCAAAGTGTTTACACACATTTTGGGAAAATTAGACTGGCACGTGTCTCCGTGTGTATGCACTAAATATACATATTACATTGTAGATCCGTGTGTACACCGCGCCACCATACTTCACATCGAGGATACTCATGAACGATGCCTCTTGTATTTGTAACTACGATGAGATATAGTTAACGCCCACCAGAATTTCCCAGGTGGCACTCACCGTTACCGTATCTTCTCACAAGTGTTATGTGCGATAAGCCACTTTACCTCGGCCGCCTTAACTAAAAGAAAAACTGCTTCCGGAAAAATTCCCCCTTAATTCCGCGCTGAAGAAACAATGCCGCGTCAGATATATATATCGACAACGTGCGAATTATCGAAACTATCGGGGAAACATGCGACGCATCGACAATGCCGTTCTCGAATCCCTTGATTCCATTGACAGTAGAACAACGGAGGACTAAACTGTTCTACTATGGAACATCTGTTACGCGGACTAATTGGGGCACGAAAGTGCACAAGAGAACAACGAGCAAAGAAACTATAGTGAGTTGCATGTGCTATTTGCTTGAAAAATTCCTATTTACAGAAACTTGTGAACCAGCTTTTCGAAATTGTCTCTGTAAATTTTTTAGCTAGAATTCCAAATATTTTATCGAGCACTGAGGCGTGTGTGGTATTTTACATTGCAACATGTCTTCTGGGAAAATGGCTGCCACGTTCTTCTTAAGATGTTCAATTTTTCAGCAAGTGCTACCGAAATATAGAATAAGATGTGGGTGTATGTTGATTTTTTAAAGAATTATCATTTTATATGTTTAAAAAATTGTCGAATTTCCCTTAGTCCAGGGAACTGAAATTAAATGTATTTAGCTTGGAATGTGTAAGAGGCTTAGAAGAGATATAAAATTTTAGATATTTAAAAAAAACGTTAGGTCTAATGTACAGTGGCCGATAAAATTGTTAGAACGATTTTAACGCTAAAACCGTTGCTTCTCGCTGGAGCTCGAAACAGTTTATTTTCAGTTCTGAAAGCACTGCTCGTTTGCAGTTACGAATCGCGTAATAATTAAAGGCATACATTTTAAAATGATCCTCTTAGGTTCCCGATCTCACAGACTCCAGAGGTTTTCAAAGACTCGCGTTTCTTAAATACATTAAATCGAATTAAGTATTCAGCACTAAGTATTTAGCTCGAGTTTAAATACAGTGACATCTTCTTCTACAGTGTTTACTCGATACATTTCCAAAGCACGGGTCTAGCCGGACATATATCGGCTAGGCTTTTGGGACATATATCGAGTAAACACATATATTGGCTAATTGGGAATAAGTGTTCATAAAAACGAAGACAAATTTTCTAAAACCTACCAATTTTATGGCTTTATATTTGTTTTAAAAAAAGATTTAAACGATATTGTCTTTTGGATTTTGCATTTTTATAAGCTCGATAATTTGTGATCTAAGAATTTTGAGATTTAATGTCTGTAACTAGGTTAAAAAAAATTCAAATATTGTATTTTAAATACGAAGTTATAAAGTTAATAATGTTTCATTCCTCTGCATTTTGGCGAGGTTAAAGGCATTAAATTTTAAAATTGTTAAGTTGGAATTGTTAGACGACAAATTGTTAGGCTCCCCGCGCGGAATTTTCAGCGGCCACATTATCTCCAGAAAGTTTTTTCCGCCGGTAATGTGTAATTTATGGATACCATTATTAATACCGACTTAAATTTCGCCAGCCAACCACTGCTTGCTTTAAAATTTAGATTTCCCGTCAGTTTTCCATTAAATTCCCGAGCTTTTTCACGTATAATTGGTCCACTTATGGGTATTCCTTCATTCCTGCATTGTTCAAACCACTCAAACACAGCAACATTGAAATTGTTTTCCGTCAATAAAGTCTTTCAAATCGTTCAAGTATCTGTCGTTTGCATTTCCGTTCAATAATTTCGTCAGTAGCACGTTCCTGGATTTTTTACAGTGTTTTCGCAACATCACATTTCCGCGGTAGATTTGTTACAAGTTCACCACGTTCGAGTCTCTCGGTTATGTCACATTTTTATGCAACAATTTTCCAACTAACCACGCCAATTCCATGCTGAGTCATCACAAATAATACAGTATACTGCAAATTAAAAAAAAAATTGTATTTTTATCATATCATTATAATTACCAAAACAATTTAGATTAAATGAAATTAATTTGCATTATTTTCTGATTACCAAAATGGTTAAAAGAAGAAATGCGTGTTAATTTATTTTCCGTTCCCTGCAATTGATTGGTGAGCTTCTTAATTTACACAAATAATAAATCTGTAATATATATAATCTGTAATACCATCATTCTGAGATCGGACATTTCGTGTGCGACAACCTAATAAATTTTAATTTGCCATTTCGTGTCCATGGCGGAGTTAATGTTACTCTGTAACATTTCTCTGGAAAATTTCGAAGTTTTCGCCGGTAACGAGTGCTCTCGAGGAAAAGAAGGTTCCGCGCGCGCGATAAAGAGAGAGAGAGAGAGAGCCGGTGCTCGTGATTGGAGAATATATCCGGAGCAAAAATTTTACTCGCGAGCGGCTTTGAATTCAAACGAAACGAAGGGGGCAAAGGTTATTGTGAGAATATGACGATTGTTCCGAGTTTCAAGAAATTGGACTCGATTCATGGAAAGCCTGATTTTCCTGCGGCAAGTAACGGGAAACCGCGCCGGGGCTGTTCGGTCCAGATGCTGCCAAATGAAAATTTTTACAATCAGCAAAAGCAATGCGTAACGAATCGGCAAAGCGCGGAAATTCGCCGGACAATCGGTTTTATTCCGAACCGGGAACGAAAAGTTCCCCCGAAGAATCTATTCCCCGCTCTCTAATACGCTGCGGTGCATAACTATAGCGCGGCTCGTGTTTCCAAAATGATCGAACTTTCGGAGAACAAACTGGAAATCGAACGCACGGCATCAGAAAGCATGATCAATAACGTAGCTTCGCGTATAAAAAATATCGAAGCTCTCCCTGCACGGAGACGAAATCGAGAGACATTTTCGAATCGAAGTAGAACTATAACACCCGCCTTCATTTTTGAAACACCCCGGGGATTTTCGTGTCAGGTTTCCTCCCGACTTTCTGTCAACCTTTTCTGCCAAGTTTCAACCCTCTACCTCGTCCGTAGGGGTAGTTATGGGGAAAAAACGAAAAATCAGTTTTGACCCCGTTTTTCCCATTCGGTAGCTTCCGAAAATTCGGAAAAAATCTGTGACGTTCAAGGCGTCGAAACACATATCCGAGAATTTTTTCCAATTTTTCAGTTGCAAATTGTCGTTGTGAAAAACAAAAAACTGGCAAAAAATCGAGAAACGACGGATCTCGTATTGAAGTTTGGAGGAGTTTATTGTTTAGAGTGGGGGAACTTGATATGTCGATTATGCGACAGAGGTGGAATACGTCACGTGACCGGGCGGAAGCGTGGGGGGGAATAGCGCGGAAGAAGTGGAAATTAGAGTGGGGAGCGACGACTATGGTTCGAGCAGCTTTCGAATGGTATTGTAAAATTAATATTACGACTTCAATTAGGTAATTAACCTCACGATTCGCTAAGAAACTATCGGTTCCTGTTCTCCGCCATGATAGAATACTTTCAAAATATTGGAAAACATCGGTTCCGAATCGCATTACGGCTTCAATTAGGTGATTAACCTCATAACTCAAAGTTTTCTGTCATTATGACTGCTCCGCCGACCGGGTGACGTGTTTCACCGAGAGTGGGGCAGGGGGCGGAGGGGAGGGGATGGAAGGGGCAAAGCGTGTGGCGTCGCTTTTCATTCGAATCGATCGAACTTTTCCTTTAGAATTCGAAATACACATTTGGCGCTTATAAAGCTGCTCGTCAACGTCAGCCAGCAACACGATATCCGTCAACTACTTCTCCCCGGCCCCGTATCGCTAATTGTAGCCGCCTCGCTTAGGCTAGAAATGTCGCCAATTCCATTTCAATCCGTCTCCCCTAGAAATAATCGTGTAATTCGACATCGTAATACATTGTTTCTCCTCCTCTCCGTGCCGCGTGTAGCGCGCGCTTGTACTCGCGAGCAGCTCATAATGGAATTCCGGGGGAATATTAACTGCAAAACCTATTCAACTGAATTAGCGTCTAGCGCAGTTTAATGAGCACCTAAAATTTTCAATGTTACCCTTAAGTTAATGCGCTGAATCGTTCTACCCGTTGCCGGCTGTAACGTAATAGTTGAAAGTAGAACCGCGCTTGTTTCCGTCAAATAGTATGTGTACGCATGGCTTGTTCGCGTAACGAGAGCCGGTTCCATTACGGTTTCGGACGAAACGGTCTTTGAATTTCAGTATTTTCAAAAATTTCGTCAAATCGGTCTTCGAATTTTGCGTAGAATGTTATTACACTGGGAGATTAAATTTTTGCAGATCTATCGCTCTTAGATAGATTTTTTTGAATAATATATAACATTAAAAAAAAAAGGTATATTAAGTATATACATATATTAAATATATGTATATATTTAATACATTTATACTAACAATATATGGAACTATCACAGCCATTGGCTCGATGTGATAGTCGATTTTTAATATTTTATAGAGCAGTTGGTATAATCATTGCTCAACAAAATATTATAAATCGAGAATCACACCGATTGTCCGGGTCTCACCACGTGGAGGTTGCTGTGAGGGAGACCCAAAATACATTTATACAAATATATATTATATATTTTTAAATAATATATGCATACATTATTGTATAACATATTGGTATATTTATTTGTGGTAGTTATTTCAGAATTAGTCAAATATTTTATATTGATGGTATTATGAGAGATATTTAAATAGATTTTTCTTAAGGAAAATTAAAGTTTGCATGTTTTCTGTTAGGGGCAGTTAAAATTTAAATATTGTGTATTATTGATCACGAACATAAATGAGCTGATTAAATAAAGTTCTAAATAAATAAAACGAGTACATATGTAAAATTATTTCGTTAACTATTAGATGTAGAATATATGCGAGGGTCAATACATTTTCACGAAGAATTTTACACTCTATCGAGGCCTCTCAATCCCAGATAGGTCATTCCATTTAAAGAAATTACATTGACCTTGAAATCTCCGGAACGGCTTCACCCATGTAAAAAATGTTTGCGTTAGAATATTCCTGTTTTTGTACCATGCAAACTTTGTATAAGTCATTTTTTCATATTATTATAAATAACGGAAATATGATCAAGATATTGGTACACCCTGTATGTAGATCGTAGAAATTAAAGTGTGTTGATTATTAAGATCAACCGCGAAATTGATTTAAATTTCTTGTGCGCGCGCGCGCGATTCGTGGGAGAAGTCCGATGGAGAATCTTCGAGAGAGCTCCGATGAAATTGCGATTGGTTGAATTTTTCCTGGTGGTGTCTGTGCCGGGTCGGAGGGTGGGGGGAGGGGGGGGGGAAATGCGGAACTTTTTTGCTAAAAGGTGGTTAATTCTAGGAATTGGTCGCGTCAATCGCCCAAGGTCTTTTCAGAAGGATAGCCGAGCGGCGTCGTTGTGTGCGAAAATGTGTATCTGCACGCGCGTACACACCAGCATAACTTCCGCAAATAATCTTCTGCGAGCAACATTCATACGAAGTTTTAATCGAACGGCTCTAATCGTAAAATAAATACCTTCACATGCAGGTATACATATAAGTTAAAACTGGACAAAGCGATCAATATTTTTTTTATGGTTCACGATGAGACCATGATGATTAGTTTGTGGAGCGTTGTCAGAAATAAAAATTATCTGCGAAAGTTGCACGAAACGGGTCCTAGCAGAAATACTATTGTTTATATTATTAATTCTAGTATATTAAAATATATGCCAGCATACTATACTACATATTCTAATATATTGTTCTGTATTTTAGCATATTGCATTAGATTATAACGTACTATACCATATTCTGGTACATTATACTATATTCTGGTATATGATATTATATTCTGGGATATGATACTATATTCTGGTATATGATATATTCTGGGATATGATACTATATTCTGGTATTCTATAATAAACTCAAGTATATTAAAATACATGCTTTCCAGGCGCAACTAAATCGTTAAAATTAGAACATATATACATATTTGCAACCCGACGAATTAACGTTACAAACCCAACATACATTCTAATTTAAATTGCTTGTAGTTTATTGGTTGTACAGAAAAATGGTTCAAACAAATGTTGCATTTTATGAAAAGAGGCACACAAATGGAATTCTTGCACAATTTCACTTTTCCGCTTTAATATTACGGTCGACAATTATTGGTCTGTTTAAGTAGCTGAATTTCAATGAAAACAAAAAAATTGTACGCGAGACTCGAGCGTTTCGTTAATCAATCTCTCTCTCTCTCACGATTCTACAATGTTAGCAGCGGTTCAATTGTTTATTTTCTTTTTTTCTCATCCCTCCGTTCTACGTTATATCCGGTGCTCGCGTAAGTATCAATCGAGTCGCTCGGAAAGGTTAACAGGAGAAATGCAACGGGAGAAAAGGATTTCCCGACGGAAAAAAGGCGATGATTGATGCCTTTCGTGTCGGAGGTAGTGGCTACGACCACATCGCGGAAAAAATTGGTCGTTGCAAAAGTGCAATTGCGGACTAGGTTACTAAAAGTCGCAATCACGGTGAAAAGAAGCGTTCCGATCGACCGGCGAACCTGTCTCCTTCAAGGCGAACGAAAAATACTTCTCGCTGCCTCGAATCCCACTAAATCATTGATCGAAGTGAAAAAGGACGGCCGGGCGAATATACCGGGGAAATACAATTGACAGGTGCATTTCACGATTTTCGCACACCGTCGGACCTAAATAACCTGTTACGATTAAAAACTAATAACGAAACAAAACAAAAAATCGCAAACACACATTCAGAGAGAGAGCGTCAATCTAAAATTTCACTAAAACAACCATTTACTTATGGAAACGCTATTACAATCTGCAAATTCATTGTATATCATTTTAGGGTGAAAAACTAATCTTAACACCAAACCTACCGAACATTAACATTATAAAAATGGCAACCCTCTCTCTGTGCAATGTAAAAATGCTTTTATAAAATATAATAAATGCTTGGACAAGGAAATTTATCCCACTATTTTGTATAAATTAACACTAGAACTACCGGATGGGTCAAAATGACGGTCCTAATTTTTTCTTTTAGAAATAACGAAATTGTAACTATATGTTTTTATTAGAAAATTTTTTTAATAAACTTCTCTATCGAAGTAGATATTTAAACAAAACTGGTGCGAAATCTAAACAACTGCAATTTTGTTGTTGTTATAAGGTAATGTGTGCGAGTTGCATTTACTGCTTGGTAGTTCTAGTGTTAATTTTCACAGATTCAATAATTGTATAATATAAAACCGGTCATTTCCACCGTGGTAGGTTCAGAGAGTGCTAAGGTCTTGCTTTAAATTTTTATTCAGACGTGCAACTTTGTTTTTGAATGAAATTTATTTGCGGAGCATTTTTTTTATACGAAGAGATATTGACGATAGCATTACAGGATGTTTTATAAAAATGTGGTGGCAAAAGAAATGAATTGTCAAAAGACTTTTGGAGGATCAGATTTGTTAAAAAATCGGACATTTTAACAACCGTATAGATCTGGTTGTCGCTTGTGCTCGAGGAGGCGGTCGTGTAATACTGATACGATGTAATGGTATCCTCGTTCGCGAAGAAATAAGGGTGGCACGTGGATACCTGACATTCGGTCGGTCCGTCTGTCTGTCTGGTTTTGAGGAGCCAGGCCAACGAGTAATATAGATGGGATAATTGCAGATAATTTGCGGCGTCGATTGCTACGCGTTCTCCACTCGAGCCACCCTTCTCTCGTCAGCCACGTCCGTCCCCTCATTCTCCAATTATCGTCCCCCTTGCTTCCTACCTCCGCCCCCGCCCTGCCCCACCACCCCTCTTCGCTCTCTCACTCCCCCGAGTTTGCCTGATTTTGCTCGTCGAGAAGGAACAGCTTTTTGCTCGGAACTCCGAAACCTGGAGCGATCATGGGAATCATTTACATGCAGCGATAACTTATAATCCACGGACTTCGAGCGCCATTGTTTTTGCTGAATCCACGGCCGGCAGCCCCCTGCAGCTCTAGCTAGCTTGCTACTGCAACTACTCTCTATCTCACCCCTCTACCCCTATCACGCTCTTGTAGTTTTGCTTCTTTATCTTTTCGTCGTAGCCAAGTTTCCCCTTCAACTTGTAATATTTACTGGTTTTTGCGAAACTCCTAAATAAATGTACCCCGCTTCTCTTTACCCCTTCGCTCTCCCCTACTCGCCCCTTCTGTTCTTGTTACGTATACCATGGATGTTGCCTGGATCCGATACCAGCTAATTCGAAAAACTGTGACGCGCTATGTCGTGTCCAAGTATTTAAATTATATTCTGATATAATATGTTAAATTGTGTTCTAATATTTTACATTACAATATATTCCAATATATCTGATACATTCTAATATATTACGTATGTTTTATCACGTCACACTGTATTCTAATATCACATATTTTAGCATATTATACTATATCCTGGTGAACTATATTATATTCTAAAATATTACACTGTACTACTCGTAATAATTCTAGTATATTTAACCACATTCTACACTAATATACTATACTCTAATATATCATATGATACTCTACTATATGTATTACGGTGTATTATAATATACTACATTCGATTTTATTATATTATGCTATATTCTGGTATATTATATTAAATTTTTGTATATCAAAACATACTCTTATGCAGTGTAACGTTTTATACTATATTCTAGCATATTATGTATACTGTACCACAGTGCATTGTGTAATAGTCTAGTATACCACACTATTTTCTAGCATATTACAATATATTCTAGTGCAGTATATGATATTTTAATATATTAGTATACATTTTAGCATATTGTGTCATATTCTAGTACAGTATATTATATTTTAGTATATCAGTTTCTAGTGTATCACACTGTAATGCAGCAATTACATTATATTCGGTTAAACTTCAGCTTAGCGACCCAGAAATTTTTAACTTTTTCTTAAACAATTCTGTTCATCTTGGCGAGAAATTGCCAAAAATCGATGTTTCAGGGCGAGGAATTCACTGATTCAAAAGTTATGGGTATTTAAATTTGACCGACCACACTTTGTTCGGTCACTATGTCTTGTGTACGAATAGCAGAAAATTGAAAAAGAGAGTAAAAACTTCACCGCCTAATAGTATTACCGGAGAGGTGCGTAATCATCGTATCAATTGTGATTAGGATCTCGAACATTGCGTTACCTGCAAAGAAAATTGAAAGAGCACTGTCGCCGTCGTGCACACGTCAATCATTCAATTTTTATCCCATTAAATAAATTGCTTGGACATTATGGAATTGTCGAGGCAGTCAGGTCAACAGTGTACGTATTAAAGAAACATGATGTCCATGCAAACGGGTCGTTTAATACTTGGCCGGGGCCGTTTGTTGATTGCGTATTAAGATAAAAAGCGACGACTTTGTCCGGTGACGCAGTTACGGAACCAATATATTTTCTGCATTCTTCGCCGCGATAAAACAACTCGCGTTCGAAAAATTGTGTGACAACTTTACAACTGTTGCAAGCAGTTTACGGCCGTTCAGGAAATATGTCAAGCAACTTGTCCAGAAAAAGCGAGAAAAAAAAAAGAAATCGCCGATACCCACCCTATCTGCCGTGCACGTAAGAGAAAATGGCCGGTTTCAACTTACGTGACGCGTAATTCAGAAATCACAGTCAATCGTATTGTCATATCGTAAAACGTAACCGGTGAGAATCTGTGATTTTAAGGAATTATGAGTTCCAACCAAATATTCTGCAACTGGGTTTCTACACGCTACTTCAAGATAATTATTAATAGCATATTTTCTTTGCAAAAAGTAAACATTCGTAGAAAAATGAAAGAGAAAATGGTTACTACTGTTCTTTGCGAGCAATGTAACGGTGACTGTAATTTGTTTTCATCATCTGCATAGTTCTTTCAAAAACGTACCTAAAACTTGACCTTGAATTTTTTTAATTGATTGTGTTGAACATTAAATACTTGAACACGTAAAATTTTTAAAATTGCTATGTATTCTTTTGTATCGCAGGAAACCGTGTGGCAAAACGAATTGATTCGTCTACGACAAGATGATCCCCAAGGTCATACAAGGTCAAACGAGGTCATCCAAGGTCAAACAAGGTCACGAATGGAATTAATAACGCGGGTAATGTATTTTTAGTCTGTCTCTACTCCGAAGCTTTAAAAAATCGTCTCACCTTTTCGTGACAGAGTGTGATTGTTCATCAATTAGGTACCCGTTTCTAAAGTGATGGTTATTGCTCTCGATTGAATTTGATCACCGGGTAGCTAGTTTTCTGGATAGATGGTCCGGAATTGGCAGGGGATTGCGAAACTATCGAACACCGAGGAACACGCAAGTTTCGTGTCTGCACAGTTTGCCGGTTGACGAGCGCGCGACAATTGGTCTGTCCGCGTGTGGCATCTGTGCAACAAGGTATTAGGTCTCGCGGCGAGCCGAGGAAAAGTAGGATAAAAGTCGGCTGGAGGTCGGGTTGTCGAAAGTGTGGGGGTTGGGGGTGGGGGTGAGGGGTGGGAGATAACAGGAGAAATTCGAAAGGGCGATGGGCTTAAAGTCAATAAGGGTGGGAAACCCGATGCGATCAGTCTGGGGGATCTCTCCTCCTCCTCCCCCCACCCCCTTCGGAAACTTTCCGAAAGAGTTTCGATAAGTCGAGGAGCGCACTTGCTGGTCCACCGTTGGGGAGGAGAGAGACTCCGGGTGTGCTTATGAGCAATTTCATCTGACCATTCCCAAGATCAAATCCGAGTAGTAAAGTTTTGCTTCTTAAAGAAACCGCGCGACAGATTCTACGTTCGCTGATTCGCCCCTACCCCCCACCCACCCTATCTGTCCCTCTCTCTCTCTCTCTCTCTCTTTTTTTCTTTCGCTGACCAACTTTTCATACGTTCCCCGCTGCTGTTTCGTCCGAAAGTATTTTTCTTGTGTGCCGCGCCCCGTGGTCCCAAGTTTTTCTTTCGAGCCAACTTTAACTTCATTTCGTCGGATCGATCTGAAAGTTAAATTCCGATCCACTCGAACCGCTGAATTGAACTTTAAATTGTTAATAATGCCCGTTTAAATACCAACCTCTGGACGGGGTATCATGTGCAGGGACGTGTAGAACCGAGTAGATTTTTAGAGTAGTCTACTTTCCTTCCGGGGAAGACAAATACCATTACAGTGTTTATTCTGTATATGTCTTCAATGCTTCAGCGATAATAGTCCCAGAACTACCCCCACTGTCACAAGGGTATACCCCGTAAAGAATCATGAACCGAGGACTGTAAAGTTTCGCTGTCCTTTTTTACGTTCGCGGTGGATCGAAGAATAGTATCTCCTACTCGATATATGTCACTGGCAAGACCCGTGTCTTGGACATGTATCGTGTAAACACTGTATTACGTGAAATGACTGAAATTACCGTTTTCTGAGACTATGAAGTTTTGCATTGGGAATATACTTTTGAATGCGTAGAATAGGGGACCCAATTACTGTGGGGATGCCAATTACTGGGCCTGTATTAATTGCACTAATTCTTAAAGTTTTATTAAGCGATTTTAATGAGACAAATTTAATACCCATTATGCTTTAAAAATAAGTCTTAGTAATACGGGCACAGTAATTGGGTCCCTCACCCTAGTTCAAGGCTAAAAAATCTAAACTTTACAAGCTTGGAATTTAGTATGCTCGTTTTAGAGCATAGAGCATTTTCCGGTTTTAATTAGGCAAGATATTCAAACACATCGAACCCCCGTTACCACTTTGTTCTACACTGTACATATTTTGGTTATAGGACAGTAAGTGTATATGTATATACATGTAACGAGCGGTAGCGTGACACAATGGTTGCATTATCATATGTCTAGTATTAGCTGGATCTATGTGGCAATTTTAGGGAATAATACGCGCATAATTTATCACGTGCTTGCACGAGGTAATCAATTCCAGTTGATTTTGATCCCTTTATCTCGCTTTATCATGTTCTTGAAAATTATCTTGTTTAATCCGTAATACCTTGCTACCGGAATATCTAGTTTCCATTTGTCTTTAAAATATTCTTCTCTAACAGCAATAAATCAAGGATTAGCGTGTGTGCATACACTATACGATTTTCTAAAGATGTCACGAATGTGTTGGTAAAAGTTTCGCTGAAGAATCATTGGAAACATTTTTGTTGTATGTGGACTGAGGATTTTATGGATTTAATACAAAAAAACGAGCAGGTGTAATTTAAAACAGATTAGAACACATTAGAAGCAGTTAAAATTACTGTTTCATTATTTTCAACCTATTGAATAAATTAAGGTAAATTACAATTCAGATTTTATGCGTTTATAACAAAAACGAGTAGCTGCAATTAAAATTGCTAAAAAAATTGAAATTTGCAAACAGTGCGCTCCTTCCAAAATTATTGAAAGAAGAAACAAATTCCTGAGTCTCTTCTTTTTGTTGCAACCGACGGAGGAAAATTTTGTTTTGTTTAAAAATTCCTAAAAATAAGTAACAGCGTGTCAGATAAGTACCTTGCAATTCAGGTAAAAAATTTTTATTTTTCCTACAGATCCGGATTTTGTGCATTCATAACAAAAACGAGGAGCTGCAATTAAAATTGCTAAAAAATTGAAATCAGCAAACATATCAGTGCGAACCTTCCAAAGTTATTGAAAAAAAAAAGAAAATCCTGAAAATCTCTTCTTATTGTTGCAATTGACGGAGGAAAATTTTGTTTTGTTTAAAAATCCCTAAAAATAAATAACGTTTTAGATAAGTACGTTTTCTCACCCAAGCACATACGTCATCACCCAGCTACCTCTCGAACTTGGAGAAAGTTTTGCCATATTTTCGTGATAGGCGATATTAGGACAATTATCGTCCACGTTCCGTGTAAAGGGGCGTGCGCTGACGTGCTTTGTTCTTGAAAGAGTTGACGCGTGAGATAGATATCCGTGATCGAGCAAGCCAGAACGTATCGGTCTCCCCTCGCAACGAATTAAATAGACTATACGTGGTCCAATCCCTGGTTTATTGGATCCCACACCCCCCGAAAGTGGCCAGGTTTCACTTACTGGCCTCCTGGCCTCTCTCGAGGGCATTGCGTTCACGTGACATCAATATCACCCTCGTCCACGCATGGTGATGCCTCGATTACGCAAAGCTAATGATTTTCTAATCACTGGTCCCGCTACCTGACGAAGGCCACACCTGCGACACCTTTCAACCCCGCAAACCTCGTACAATTAACGCTAGGTTTACGGTACCTGTCAAAATGACGGATTCTAACACTTTTAATTCACAATTACCGAAATTATACAGATGCATCCACGAGAAATTATTCAACAAATTTTTCTAGGTATATACTAAAAAAATAGCTAAAAATTTTGATAGGTAAATACTTGGTATTTTGATAAAATAATGTAGAATAATTGTTTGTCTTCTGTAAACCTAGTATTAAAGGTGAAAATAAATTATATATTGTGTTGTATCGAAACCGCGCAATAAAAGTGTTCTTTACAGAGTAAGGGACCCAATTACTGTGGGGGTACCAATTTACTGTACCTATATTAAAGAAAAAGAGATATTAAATTTTTGAATATTTATTATTTGCTTTAAAAATGAGTATAATGCATATTAAAAAAAGGATATTAAATTTTTTAATATTTAATATTTGCTTCGACAATAAGTATAGTGCATATGGGCACAGTAATTATTTTTCAAGCGTAATGAATATCAAAAGAGAGATACTAAATTTTCCAATATATATAATATTTGGTTAGAAAATGAGTATTTAATATTTGCTTTAAAAATAAGTATAGTGAATATGGGCACAGTGATTGCTCCCCCCACAGTAATTGGATGCCTTACCCTACACACTAACAGATAAAAGTGTTTTGTCGCAACAAATGTTGAAGCACTGATTAGAGTCCGTACAGAAGAGTTCTCAGGATTATTTGTTTGCAATAAATACGGACAAACGAGAGACGGAATTTCATCCGCGCGGTGGGATGTGTAAAAATTTCAAACAGTTTATAACGTCTTGACGCGTGACTCGTTTATCACCATTTTCCAACTTTTCTTTTGTAAGATAATTTTGAACAAAGTCGGATCCCCAGTTTATTGCACGCCGCGGCGTCGAGTCCCAAGAGTGTATGATAAAACGCAAGGTCTTGTCTAGGTTATTTACTCCCTGGGTTTCCGTGGCTTGCTCCGCTGTTGGAACTTCAATTTTTTCGAGACTGCAGCAATCGGACCACAACGTTTCACAAGTAAATGCTGCATCGCCCGAAGATAATGCTTCGAATCGTTACCGGCCTAATAAATTGTCCAGTGACAACGAAAACATCGAGAAAAAGAAAAATTTTTAAAGTTGTGTCTGTCCCAGTGACATAATTTTTCTTTTTATATATCGTTTGTAAGCTTATTCTCGACATAAAACATTCGATCCTATTAACAGGCTGTCGGTAAATGAACTGTTAAAATTACTCCTTGCTAGTAAAGCTTCTTTACTTTCCTTTTATTATAAACAATAATTGGTAATTTTTACATGACACAGTTATCAACATATTCTTGACACTTTTCCGATTAAAACGATACCAAACACGGCCAGGTTCGGATCACATTTACTCCTTTAATCCACGATTATAGCGAAACCTCTGTTATCCGAACTAAGCAGTGGAGCTCGAGGATAAACGGGGCTCCACTGAACGTGATCCGAATGGTGTCGTGTTTGGGCTCGTTTTAAACAGAAAAATGCCACAAACGCGTTACCAAAAGTTTCATAAGAAAATAATTATTAATTCATCAATTAATTATATTTTCTACGGACAACCGTTAATCGTTCGAGCTCTTTCGCGAGACACAGCACGCACAGGTGACTCGGCATCAATATTAAGCTATCCAACGCGGGAAGATGAATCAAAATGGCGGTCGTAGATCGTTAGAAAAAGGGGTAACAGGAGGGGGTAGGAGGGGGGGAGGAGGGTGCGGGGAAAAAAATGAGTCGATTCAGGCAAAGGCTGATAATTTACGAACTAGCGGAATCGGAAGCGTCCGCGCTACTTTCCTCCCTTCCTATTCATCCCCACCCCATCTATTCCTGCCAATCTGCGATTTAGTAGCCAATTTCCAAAGTGCGAAGCGTTGCTGCTACTTAGACGTTACCCGCTTTTAGGAGATCGAACGGCATGACGGAATGCAAGGCGAGAAAGCGAGAAGAAGAGAGGAAAGAGGCGGCAGGGTGGGGAGGTGGAGGGGAGGGAGAAGCTCGAACTAGAAGGTTACAGTTGAGAGTTGGAAAATGAAAGTTTCAATTTCAATTTAAATAGTTGTTACTTCACCCTCGGCCGGGCGGAATCTTTTCCGCTGGCCGGGCTCTCTCAGCGTCCTTTCTTCGCTTCCGACGCGTACACGCCCGCGCGAGAATAGAAGAACGTGCCGGGAAGTGGAACAAAAACAGCTTTTTCGGGGCGAGGAGAGGGGAGGGGGGGGAAGATGGCTCCGAGGCGGAATCCAATATTCGGACAACGCCACGGTCTTACGAATCGACAATTTACTGTGGGCCCGATCGAATTATCGGAGCCACCCGGTATGGAAAATACGCTTATTGTCCGTGCGATCGGCAACGTTGCCTGCGTTGTGGTTAAATCTATTTTTGTAATTTTTAGACATCGACGCCTCGCGCGAAAACGGGAAAGCTGGACTTTCATTTGAGAATAATGAATTTTTTTTTTAAATACTTTTATTATTCGTATGAAAGATCGATCTTCATTCGACGTTTAAATCGAATAAATTATTTCCAAATAGCAGTTCGTTTGAATAATTTTTCATTTCTAATAATATACGACATAATAAATAAAATATGTCAAAATAATACGGATAGGCCTGTCGCCAACGTTTTCCTGATTAAAACGAGCCCAGACACGACACAATTCGAAGCACATTTGTTTATTTAATTCGCTGTTCAGTAGAGCCTCGATTATCCGAATCGACGAAGATTATCTAAATTGTTTTATATATAAATACTTCGATCTAAAGCGATCTACATGCGACAGGATTCGCTGTGAAAATCAGGAAATGCTCGATCTACTGTTCTGTAGGTATGTTTTAACTCGACGGTTCGGATAATCGAGGTTCCACTGTATCGCGTTTTAAACGAGCAAACATGATCCGAACCCTGTCGTGTTTGGTATCGTTGGACTCGGTAGAAAGTCACGAATGTGTTAATGACAGTTTCATGTAAATATAATGATAGTGTACAATAAAAAAAAAAAAAAACAGGAAAGAATTAATTTTAACACTTCACCGGGAGCCTTCTCAATGAGTATTTTGTATATTTCAGGAGTTATGTTTTCCAAACCTACCGCTTGCAACTAAAATTATTTAAAAAATTCGCCTGTTTCTGACAAATAAAAATCGAATGGGTCGGTGATAACAGAAGCAGAAACGGACATGCTTGAGGATTCGCCGGTCTGAAATTACCGAAGACTAAGCAAGTGCCCTGTCCAGTGAAATGTCAGCGTACACTTGAAATTACAGGTCCGCTGGACAAGCCGACAATCGGGCTTTGAAAGACCGCGCGACAAACCATCGGAATAATAGCTAAACCAGTGATCATGAGGATGAAAGAGGAGTCGGAAAGGGGACAGGGGGATAGGGGACGGGCTGGAGAGTATGGCCTTTCGCGCCAATTAAATCTAATTACTCCAATTCCGGTAAGGGTAACGTCCATCTAATTATCGTTTGACCGAAGCACGTATTAATAGTAGAGTCGTGCACCAGCTTGTATGCCGTCATCCTTGCCACCAGCTACCAGTCGTACATATAGTTACTTGCACTCCCATACGACTATACAAGTATAACCGAGTGCTTGTGCACGCGGTCGGGCAACCGGCCACATAAATACGTGCACAGGGTGTACCACAGAATGTCCTACCACTGGTTCACACTGTCATTCTTTCTGGAAACATCGATGACATTCCACCGTTAAGGGGGTCCTCTGATCTACACACACACTTTATAAGCTGTGGAAATTTTTTTAAAGAAACGGGACCACTGCTTTTTTATCGAAGTTTTGCGTACATATTTTCTATTGTTCGGACCATGCGAGAGAATTTTTTG
Organism: Seladonia tumulorum; assembly: GCA_913789895.3. Classification (NCBI taxonomy): domain Eukaryota; kingdom Metazoa; phylum Arthropoda; class Insecta; order Hymenoptera; family Halictidae; genus Seladonia; species Seladonia tumulorum. The sequence goes on along the minus strand of OU565270.1, from coordinate 14,841,310 downwards.
AAGTCGAAATACTTAAAATTGCAGGAGTTATAGTTCCTTGAAGAGGGGACTGATCTCTTAAGGGGGTCCTCTGATATAAACCGTCATCTTGCAACACTGGAAATTTTTTTAAATAAATTGGACAACTGTATCGTATCGAGGTTTTGCATACATGTTTTCTATTGTTCGGACCATGCAAGAGAATTTTTTCAAACTGAAATACTTAAAATTGCAGGAGTTATAATTTCTTGAAGAGGGGAATAATCTCTGACGGGGGTCCTCTTGTCTACACACTCATTTTACAAGTTCTGGACATTTTTTTTAAGAAATCGGACGTCTGTATTGTATCGAGATTTTGCACACATATTTTCTATTATTTCGAACATACAATAGAATTTTTTGTAAACGAAATATTTAAAATTGTAGGAGTTATAGTTCCTTAAGGAGGGGCATAATTAAACCCTTAGGGGGTCTTCTGATCTAGAGCGTCATTTTGTAGGATTGTTTGGAAATTTTTATAAAAAAATCAGGCGACTGTTGCGTATCAAGGTTTTGCATACATATTTTTTATTATTTGGACCATGCCAGAGAATTTTTTCAAACTGAAATACTTAAAATTGCAGGAGTTATATAGTTCCTAGAAGAGGGACATAACTAAACCCGTAGGGGGTCTTCTGGTCTTCTGGTTATGAACTGGGATCATGATACAGTCAAAAATCAGACATTTCGTAATCAATCATTTTACAAACTAATAAAATATAATTTTTTAAACATTGTCTGTGCGTTTCGTTGCCCAGTTTCTGGACCACCGTGTATCTAGATCTCCCGTCGGCAGCCACCGAAAAAAAAGGAAAGCAGTCGGCATTTCACCATGGATGGACGAAGCCCACGGGGTCAACGAAGGTTAAATCGTTCTTGTAACGAGCTGGCCGGCTGTAGACGACCCACGACACCGTAATTCCTCGCGATCCATGGATCCGTGGAACGGCTCGCTTATAGGTGACGAATCGTACACGAATCCCGTGTATCTCACACAGCTTCAGTTCCTCTCAACAAGAGCACGGGGACAACGATTTCCTCGAAAGGTTCAATACGACCGTTGAACTTCGAACTATGAGGTCCCTCGCACGTGGGTGAACTTTAAACGGCGGTGCGCCATTGGATCCTTGCTTTGGGACTTTGCTGCAACGTTGCGCAACCATAATACGCCACGCCCCTCACAACAATCCACGTATAACGATTTCACGTGCAATTATTCTCCCCTGATGTTCCACAAGTTTAAACAATCAAATTTTTATCGGGATTCGGTAGGGATTCAGTTGGGCGGCCGGGTCTATCTTGACCCAGGATTTTGAGAGACATCGTCTAGCTACTCTCGATTCCTGGTAGTCAATTTAAACTGAAGTTTAATTGAACCCAATGAGAAGATTAATGACGAAATGGTCTAGATTGAACATCTTCCGACACATGCTCAATAAAAAATGTATAAACTATGTACAATGAAGCTACAACAAAAATCTACAGACGTATACATAGTGCTGGATAAGATGATAGGATATTTGGTATATTTGAATACTTTGTTTAACTACGATTAAGGGGGTATTTCAGTTTCGAATGCTATTTTCACGCTAATCGTGAGGAATTTTTTTCAGAATAATTGCTGAAACTTTTGCATCAGGATTTTTCGCACACACTCGTCGCTGGTCGAGGTACGTAAATTATTTTTCTCAGACAAAAAAACAATGGAAATTGCGCGATCTGCACATTTGTTTATAGTCTTGTTTCAAGGTGACATTTTTCTATGAAAGTTGCGGAATTTAATTGTCATAAATTTTCTTGACGATACGTTTAACGTTATAATTTTTCTCGTAATTAATTCAGCTACTTCTCCGTTATTCAAAGCAATTTTTTATACAATTTTAGTTACTTGTTGCCTTATAAGAATGAAAAGGTTCAAGGTTATTTCACGTAAACGCGATTTTTATTATACGGACCGTTTACTTTAACGGTGGTGTAAGTCAATTATTTTTTTAAATGAAATATCACATAATTTGTATATTTGTATTTGTTTTTATCAACAAATAATGGACTTGCACCACTTTCAAAATAAATGATCCACATGTTTGATGGAAGAAACGTGTTTGCTCGTTGCCAAATGGAGAATAATTTCGAGAATTATGAAATGACAAATTTTAGACCGGTGCCGAAAAGGCTGTACCGCCGGGGAACCATAACTCGGCCCACCAATAAACGCGAAAGAGATTTTGATCGTTCCCGGCGGCCGAACACCGGCGGCGCGATAGTCGTCGTCCCGAATAACCGTGGTATTGTTTATTAAAAATAACCGTAGTTAGAGAAGTTCACTCGTGAAGCGGCTATAGTTCTAATTACGGGACGGCGACGACGCAACCCCCGGCGCAGTTTGTCCGCCGCGGTGTATTCGCACACAACTTTTAACACCACTGTGTTCGCTAAAGGCAGCTTTGCATACGTATATGGAGCAAGTTTGAGGAACTCGAAGATTGAAAAACTAAGTCTTCTTACGTAACTGGACTCGCAACTTCCCCCGGCCTCGCAATAACATTTCGCAGGATTTTCAGGTGATAAGGGAAATGAGGTCTGGGGGAACCAACCGCCACCACCATACCGGAGCCCCGAGCATTGCCCGTTAAATTTCCATTAAGTCATCGAAGCGAAACCCGTGAAATATAACAAGAAAGTTTCCTCTACGCAGGAGGCGTGCGTAAATTACACCAATTTTCGGCTCGCGACGTTAAACGTTACGAATGAATCGGGAATCCCCGGAAATCAAATGAACGTCTTCGTTGTCCTCGTGATTTACCAGTGCTCGCGATTCCGGTTTTGAAATCGTCGCGGGAACCGCACGATGATTTTGTTTACTACGTTTCTTCAACGATGACCGTTACCATTTCGACGACATCCTTCTGAAATATTTATCAACACATCCGTGACGTCTTCCCGATTAAAACGATACCCAACACGATGCCATTCGGTCCACGCTTGCTCGTTTAATTCGCAAAATAGTGGAACCTCCACTATCCGAACTAATCAGTGGACCACCAATGTTAAGATAATGAAACACCAGGCTGCTGTACTACATTCATTTCTTCCCCCCAAATTTGTACAACGAATCATGCTCTATAAAGATAGCTTTAGGTTGAACTGTTCGGCGAAGAAATGCATCGGTTCGGATAACAGAGGTTCCACAAAATCGTGAATTAAACGAGCAACAATGCTCCGAAGTATATCGTGTTTGGGCTCGTTTCAATCGGAGAAATCCACCCTAACGTGTACGCTATGTGACAAAAATTAATTTGCAGTCGCTGCTTCGTGAAAACAAACAACAACCGCAAGATGGGTCTGCAAAGCGATATTTTATCCACGTTTCTTCCACGATGACCGTTACCATTTCGACGACATCCTTCTGAAATATTTATCAACACATCCGTGACGTCTTCCCGATTAAAACGATACCCAACACGATGCGATTCGGTCCACGCTTGCTCGTTTAATTCGCAAAATAATGGAACCTCCACTATCCGAACTAATCAGTGGACCACCAATGTTTAGATAATGAAACACCAGACTGCTATACTACATTCATTTCTTCCCCCCAAATTTGTACAACGAAACGTGCTCTATAAAGATTGCTTTAGGTTGAACTGTTCGGTGAAGAAATGCATCGGTTCGGATAACAGAGGTTCCACAAAATCGTGAATTAAACGAGCAACAATGCTCCGACGTATATCGTGTTTGGGCTCGTTTCAATCGGAGAAATCCACCCTAACGTGTACGCTATGTGTCAAAAATTAATTTGCAGTCGCTGCTTCGTGAAAACAAACAACAACCGCAAGATGGGTCTGCAAAGCGATATTTTATCCACGTTTCTTCCACGATGACCGTTACCATTTCGACGACATCCTTCTGAAATATTTATCAACACATCCGTGACGTCTTCCCGATTAAAACGATACCCAACACGATGCCATTCGGTCCACGCTTGCTCGTTTAAGTCGCAAAATAGTGGAACCTCCACTATCCGAACTAATCAGTGGACCACCAATGTTTAGATAATGAAACACCAGGCTGCTGTACTACATTCATTTCTTCGCCCAAATTTGTACAACGAATCATGCTCTATAAAGATTGCTTTAGGTTGAACTGTTCGGCGAAGAAATGCATCGGTTCGGATAACAGAGGTTCCACAAAATCGTGAATTAAACGAGCAACAATGCTCCGAAGTATATCGTGTTTGGGCTCGTTTCAATCGGAGAAATCCACCCTAACACATACACTATGTGACAAAAATAAATTTGCAGTCCTTCGTGAAAACAAACAACAAATGTTGATTAATTACGATCGAAGAGATTCCCGGTGGATTTAAATGTTCAAAAATTCGACGAACAACCATGTAAACGGAAACTGAACACCGCCATCTGCACAATCGTCGAAACCGCCTTCCGAGTGTTAAACAAAAAGTTCTTCGCTTCTGGTATGCGCGAACTATAGTCCGGCCGGCTCCGCCGCCGGACACAGGATGCCCGGCGTATTTAAATTTTCAATAAGTAGAAAACGCCGGACTTTTGGCGAAATAGATTGCCCTTTTGCAAAACAATATCCATTTATATTTAAATTGCAGAAAAATGTAAATTCATTCATATGTTCATGCGCGGGGCCCAAGAGGTATGATTGAAATTCATCGAAAATCTCTTGGATGAACGGGAACTTTTTCCGACATATTTTCATAGTAAGGAAGAGAGAGAGTTTCGTTGCTCGGCATACAAAGTTTTTCATCAGGCGTAACAGGACCGGAGAACAATATTTCACCGTGGAAGAAGTTTCAAAGCAAAAGTAAAATACAAACTTATTAAATGTGCAGGATTACAAGAACAATACGGACGACTCGCGGGGCGCGCGCGATTCGCTGCGTTTATTGCGAAAGAAAAGACTGGAAAACCTGGGGATATTAATACCCCACGTATAAAATTGAAATGGACAAGAAAATGGAACCGAGTTGGTGGTCATCGCGCGCCGCATTGACGGTTGCATCATAATTTCACATCCAGCGACGTTCGCAATCGCGTTTCCTAGAACAGTGGCAGCACGTGAAAAGAAAATTCTGTTTTACGCCTCTCTTAACGCTAACGGGTACAAAGAATTCGCTGCGCGCGCATGAGAACACGTCCATACGTTCGATTGCCAACGGTGAACTGAAAGGTACATTCAATTTACGATTGAATTGTTATAACGCGACTTGCGCTAAAAAAGAAATATAATCACAGTGATTACGAGGACTCTTGGGTTGCCGTGCTCCTGTGTTATTAAGTACTTGAAATTTCGGTCCGCGAGCTGAGCAATCCGGCGATAATATTTGAATTTTTAAATCCTCATTTCCTCCCGCGAAATCAACGTGTCGCGGAACAAACGATAACCAAAGATTAATAATGCGCCTACTGCCGAGTAATATTAATTATTTTCTTATCTCGAGAAGAGACGTGTGGACGAGAAAGAAATTTAGATATTTGTACAAGCTGTTTCGAGAAAAACTGTTTTTTTAATTAATTTCCCTTAATAAATAGTCGAGATCACGTATTTCTTAAATGACAATACGTATTACTGAACTGGTATTGTTACAATTGCGGTCGTGACGAGTTTAATGTACGGACGACCTTTACGTGACCTTGAGCTGAGGAAATTTTACCAGAAACGGTACTATGGAAAAATATTTTATTTCTGCAAAATTACTTATTCAAGACAATGCTAAACGAGTTGTAGGAGCGGTATGGGGAAGAGTCGCGAGCATTTAACCTTGAATCAAGTCAATCGTGATGCTAACAGATACAATAATGTTTACGTATCAGAAACGTTTCACTTTTCGACTTATCTTTATTGTAATATAAAATATGAATATTGACTTCTTTTTTTAGACACCCTGTATTTAGCAAAAATACAATGTTTTCTCGATTTATGTCCATAACAGGGATCTAGCCAGGGACATACATCGGCCAGGAGATACTATTCTTTGCTCCACGCCGTACGTGGAAAAGGACAGTGAAGAGGCCTCGGTTTAGTGGGAAGTGGGGGTAGTTCTGGGACTTTTATCGCCTAGGTATTCGGGACATGTATCGAGAGAGCAAATATTTGCTATATATGTTCGCGAGACATTTATCACCAGCAGGTCTAACCCGAATTGACCGGATATTTCAGCCGTCTAAATAATCAGGAAAATTGTTAACCCCTTGCCCTACAATAACGAGCCAGACTCGTCATGAAGATTCTGAATAGAGTCTAATAAATGTGAACGTTATTAATTTCCTTTAAATCGAAATGAAAATCTATTTTATTGTAGTTGATATACAGGGTCATCCGTTTTTAAACGGCCAAACGTCAACCAGCTATAGAGGGCCCCAAATGGAACAACTTTCACCCCTAACACTTTTTTTGATTCGGCCTTGATTTCTTGAAAATATTTTAAACAATACGTACCCAAAAGATGTATTTAAAATCATTCTTAAAACTTGAGTCCCGTTTCATTCCTTGAATATTTAGGTAGGGAAGGTCATACGAAAAAGTTGACTTAATAAAAAAGATGCCCCTATTTATTTTAAACCAAACAAAGGAAAAATCATCAAGATACATAATTGCAGTCCTAATATATTTAATCTTAACACTTTATCGACCGCTCGTTTTTGAGGCTGCCACTCACCAAGTACCGGCTTAGTCGCGCGCGTATTTACTCCTAGTACAGGCTTAGTCCGCCGCGCATTTACCCCCAGTACCGGCTAAATTTTCGCTATTTATTGTGTTGTGCTTATTCCTTTTGTTTCAAAGGAGTGTAATTTTATTGATATTTATACTTTATTTTGCATTTATTTTATATAATAAAGGACCTTGGGAACTAACATTCATAAAATAAATAGCGTTGGCAATCGAAAAGCCGATAAATAGGCTAGCGGTTCATAAGCGTTGGCAATCGGAAAGCCTATTAATAGGCTAGCGGTCGATAAGCGTTAGAAATCGGAAAGCCTATTAATAGGCTTCCGGTCGATGAAGTGTTAAGTGAACGCAAAAAATGACGGGTTTTTGCAATTATCTAAAAATCAAGACCGAATCAAAAAAAGTGTTAGGGGTGAAAGTTGTTTCATTTGGGGTCCTCTATAGCTGGTTGACGTTTGGCCGTTTAAAAACGGATGATCCTGTATATCCTTTGAGGAAAATGTAGACATATAAAAAATATAAACTATCATTTTTTTCTACGAAATTCTGAATGATGAAGAATTTCTAATCATTATAATCACAAAATAAATAGTAGTGCAAGGGGTTAATATCGAGAGCAGAGCAGGGTGCAGGGTGCATTCGTCTGTAGAATCTATTAGCCGAGGGAAATCGACGGGTAAGAAAATCGGCTGAAACGACCGGGCCGGAATGAAATGTCGAAAAAATGAATTCAGACGTGTCGTATTGACAGGAGAGAGAGAGCGTTCCCTTTGTCGGGGCAATTTATCGAGGCGGCTAATAAAAATGCCATAAGTTCGGTGGGTTCCGGGGTGCCGGGGTAAAATCAAGCTGTCGCCGACAAATGGACACGACGCCGACGCGACAATTCGGAAACGGAAGAATACGGGAAGGACGTGGACGCGAGAGCGGGCGCGTCGCGACGCCTGCACGAAGGAAAAAGCAATGCAACAAGCGCGGGCTCGGACTCGGGGTAGAGAGACGGTTTTACGAGGCGACTAAACGGTTGTAATCTCGCGCTTCGCTTTCCTTTTCTTTTCATAGCCACTTCCGGCTCAACGCTTCCGCCACCCCACCGCTTTTCTGCGACGCTTCCGACGCCCTGGCTGCCTGCTGCTGCCAGGACGTCCACCGGGGGTTTTAATCTTCAATGATTTAAGCCTAATTTACTCGCCGATAGAGCCGTCGACAATGTCTCTTTTATTTAGGAGCCGCCTCGAAACTCGGGACACGCTCCGCTACGAGAACGCCACCCTCAACTATACAAATCTCTGTTACGCACAAGAATTTCCCTTTTCTCGTTCGTCCGTTTATCCTTGTCCCTCTCGCATATTTTCGGAAACGTAAAAATGCACGAGGAAAGAATCGGCGATTATTACGATCCTCTGAACTCGGTACAGTGTTTACACTATACAGGGTGAATTCGATAAAACAGGACACCTAAATATCTCCGTTACTTTTCGTTGTACAAAGAAACTTCGTAGGACACAGTAACACTGTTTGAAGGGCCACATATAACGGTGTGAGGGAAAAAAAATTTCAAGTTCATTTTTATGAGATTTCAAGCTTGTCGGTGTTTTTTTTTAATGGAATGATATATTTTCGTTAACGTAATGTTGTAGCTGACAAAATAACGAATTCATGCATGTAACACAATATGACCTTCAAATGACCTTCAACCCAGAAAAATGGTATAAATAAAATTCAACGTGTAAGATTCATTTGATGTATTTCTCTTACTAGTAAATAATACTTGATTAAAAAATGCTCTATCGTTTATCAACTGTCGCAATCCCCACTGGCAAAAGTTTACACGATTTACAAAGTCTCTACCATGAAGTTCTTGATGAATTGATAGGTGATTTGCACTACACAAGTTTTTTATTTTCGACACTACCAGTTTCACGGAATTTATTTATCAAATTGGAGTAAACGGAAACTGATGGACAATTACGATTAGGCAATCGGTCCTTGTACAACTGCACGGCTTCTCTTAAACACTGTCGACTTTCTCCATAAATGAAAATCATATCAATCTTATCTTCCTTCGAGTAACGCATTGTGAAACGTTCATCGATAAACTGATCGAGAAATCTTAGAAACTGTGGAAATCTGATAGGCAAGAAGGTCTTCTGAGTAATTAATAGTGGATAAACACGATTCTGTACGAACGTATAGGTGAAGGTATATCATAATTGTCCTTCTGTCAACACCGAATCTGTTATTATGTTGTGTATTGCGATACATTTGAATGTATAGCAGCTCAAGGGAATATTTTTGAACATTTGGCGTAACAGAAATACATCAAATGAATCTTACACGTTGAATTTTATTTATACCGTTTCTCTGGGTTGAAGGTCATTTGAAGTTCATATTGTGTTACATGCATGAATTCGTTATTTTGTCAGCTACAACATTACGTTAACGAAAATATATCATTCCATTTAAAAAAACATCGATAACCTTGAAATCTCATAAAAATGACCTAGACATTTTTTTCCCTTACACCGTTATATGTGGCCCTTCAAACAGTGTAACTTTGTCCTACGAAGTTTTTTATACAACGAAAAGTAACGGAGATATTTAGGTGTCCTGCTTTATCAAATTCACCCTGTATATGTCGCAAATGCCTGGCCGATTAAAATCCCAGAAGTACTCTTACTGCCGCAGGGTATACCCCGTGAGGGGCCAAAAAAAGCTCGGGGGACCTTGGTCGCCGAGAATCCGGAGAATAGTATCTCCTACCCGATATATGTCCATGACTGGACCCACGTTTTGGACATGTATCGGGTAAACATTGTATTTATATTTCAAATCGTTGTCATTTCTAGAGCAGCAAGAGATATTTTTATATTATACAGCCGCCCCCTCCCCACCCCCAAAAATGTACAGTGTGTCCTTCATTTAAAAATTAATATTCAGACGCTCTTAAAAATCGTATAACTTTATTAACACTTTGAGTGTCAAACCAAAACCCTAAAAAATTCCATGAAACCAAAGTGAGTTATTTAATGAAACAAAAATTGAAAATAATTATATGTGTCAGATTGAGTAGTCTTCCAACTTTCTTGCGTTTTACAGATCCCAATCAAATTTGGTACAATGAATATATTAACGTAAAAATTCATTTCAAAACCTGGACAAATAATTCCGTCACCCACAGCTGGGTGACATGGCGGTCAAACGTGTTAACATTGAACCATACGACTTGGATTTTCTTAAGAAGTGAGCACATAAAGAGAGAAAAAAATGTTTACAAAAATTGCAATTAGTCGAAATCGAAACAGAAAATACTAAAAGTTGTGTTTTGCAATGTTCTACGTGGACTTGCATTGAAAATTTAGAAAGTACGATACGTAGATCCGTATGAATTATACCTATCCTGAGAATTTCATCAAAATGAACCTGTCGGCCACGTGACGCGTTTCGTCTCTGTAGCGCATGCGTGCACGACGTCACGTGACTGACCCGGTACCGGCAGAGAGGGGGTAAGAATTTCCCCTGGATTCTAGTGACTTCTGTACAGCATCGAAGAACCCGTGAGAAAGCATGTACGGGAGCAGTCTTCGGCTGATTCACGTTCTGGGCCGAGGGTGTTCTCGAAGAGTCAGTACCGGGTGTCGAATACTAATTGCAAGAGGCAGTCGTTCACCATAGAGAGAAAGAGAGAGAGAGAAAGAGAGAGAGAGAGAGAGTCTCTTCCAAACAGGTTGCGTCCGAACAAAGACCCTTGCACGTTCGATTAAACGTTCGTAGCAGCGTCGGACGATGGTTCAATTATTACCGGACGAAAGAAGAGGCGGAGGAGCAAAAAGGAGATGTAGAAGACCGTCGAGCGTTAAGGGTTGCTGGGTGGCCAAGCGAGCTTGACGTTGGCCGAGGACTTTTGGCGAGCGTGAAGGCGCGCACACACGCACACACACACACACGCGCGCGCGCGTCGCACAATCCGTTTTCACGTCAGGTGGCCCGACATCGGCGAATTTTTATTGGAATGCTGCCAACGTTGGTCTGTCACTTCCCCTGTCCCAGAATCTATATATACGTCCCGGGGGTTGAAGTATGTAAGATGGAACGACGTATTTATTTACAGGACGAACCGAGAGAGGCAGGAAGATATTCGTAGTGCCGTAACTTGCCATACGGCTGCGGTAATGGCGATTTTATGTTGGGACGCCGAGTCGTTCTTGAGTCACCGCCACCAACACACCGACGCCCCGGCTGCCATTCGAACAACCCCCGACGACCGATTGCTCTGCCACCATACTCACCACCACCAACGGTTCTCGCGAACCGGAGATACAGCAACGACATTATAACCGCGAGGCCCGAACGTCGAGGCTCACTCTTTTCCACATTAGCATCGCGAGGCTCGTTTTATTGCTCCAGGGTCAATCAATAAGCGAATTACAAACCCTCCATGGAACCTCAACGTCAACCTCAACGTTGTATCGTCGTGCCCTGTCGCTTATTCCTCGAGCTCGCATCCCTGCAACTAGGAGAGCGAATAAACGAAAGCGTATCGGTCGGACAATACTAATTCAGAGATATAACCTTGTTGTTATTGGTTATTTATTTGTGAAAATTCCAACGGTATATTCCTGACGCTTTTTCGAATAAAACGAGTCCAAACACGGTACCATTCGGAACGGTACAGGTCGTTTAATCGACCATATAGCGGAACCTCTGCTATCCGAACTCTTCCGGGCGTAGCGAGCAACTCTAGCATTTCGGTGTTCTATAGGAGCATGGTTCTGATATTTAATACTGTACCAATCGAGCTCTACGACTCTTCTAGCCTCATCAAAATTATAGTCAAAGATTTTTTTTTGTGCTGTCCTTTTCTATGCGATTTTTTTTTTGTGTGTGTGTGATTTGTTTTGTGCGATTTTTTTATGCGGTACATGAATGACGAGGGTGTTGGCGTTATAATACCCTTGTAATGTTCTCAGCACAAGAAGATGCACGTTTTGGACTACGACGAATAGAATGATGTACATTTTGAAAATTTCTCCACGTTTAAAATGAGAAATTAGATTTTGTTTTTAATGTTTCCATGTGGTAATTTAATCATTTATTTCGTTTCGAAAACACTTTCTCGCTACTTCGTAAATCTTTGACATATTTTCTAAGTGAGACTTTTGTTTATGCGGTCTCTTTCCACAGCGTAAAAACAATTTTCTTTAATATGTTGTGAAAAATTATTCGGAAAAAGGTTTTTCTGTACTGCAATTCTAAAAAAGAATATTTTTATACCGTTCAATCAGCAAATAACAGTTTGACTGTACTGCAATTCTGAAAAAGTATATTTTTATTCTGTTAAATCAGTCAATAACAGTTTGACTGTACTGCAATTCTGAAAAAGGATATTTTTATACCGTTCAATCAGCCAATAACAGTTTGACTGTACTGCAATTCTAGAAAAGAATATTTTTATACTGTTAAATCAGGCGCTAACATACTCCTGGAGTTTCGAAAGTGAATCAATAATATCTTTTTTTTTCTTTTAAAAGGAACTACTAAAATTGGCATTAATTTTAATCATTCACTCGAGGATCGCCCCAGAATAGTAGCCAACAAGTGGAGACGATAAATTTTTACATTCTCCAAATGTGTTTTTCGATAAATAACGAGCCGAATGACCGAAATGAACTTCGGGCGACGGAATAGCCAGTAATCGCGAGATTGTCGTCTCTCTAAGTGTCTATAAATCCCGTGTCGTATTGTCCGAATTCGGAGGGAGGAGGAGGGGGGAGGTAGGGGAGGGTAGGAGAAGTGAGTAAATTAAAATAAAAAGATACGAGTCGATTCCGAGCGAGAAACGTTTCCTTCCTTTCTCGAGCCAGCTCGCCGGTTCCCTCCGGAACAAACAGTGACACAAATACAACTTGTCCTAGTTCCGTGGCTCACCCTATATGTGCCACAATGCGGCCGCCTTTCCGTTTTCCATCGTCCTTCTCTCTCGCTCTCTCTCCCTTTCTCTCTCTTGCTTTTTCCGGCCGCGTATTACGCACTGAAAAACTTTTAGAGCGGCAACTCAGCTCATCTGTCCCGTCGTTTCGTTTTATCTCCGCTGGGAAAGAGAAAGAATGCATCGTCCATCATGGCCTCTCTCGATTATCCCACGGGAGGCATGTGCTCTCGCGGCATTCACTATCCAGCTGAACCATGCGCGACCACCCTTGCCCTTTTTCCTCTCTTCTGTCTTCCTCGTATCCCCTGTTGCATCTTCTCTTTCTCTCTCTCTCTCTCTTTCTCTCTCTCTCTGTCTGTCTGTCTCTCTCTCTCTCTCACACACACACAAACACACTCTCTCTCAGTCTCGTTGGTTCGCTCTCGCTCCGACTCCGCTTATCGCGAAGTTGCTTGCAAATTAAGTAAAAGTACGCAAAGAGTCGGCGTCATTAATTATCCTAACCGGATAGATTAAAATAGTTTCCGGCGATAGGAGCCGGACGAAGTTTCGTGGAATTTTAGCATCGTGAAGTGTTTCGAACGATCGAGAAACAACACCGTGCACGCTGGTACACAGCCAGTTTCAGCGATTAGAAACGCGTCTCTTTTCCTCGGCGTTGCTCGTTACAGCGAAATCTCGATATATGTCAAAAATACGGTACTTGCCAGCGACATGTATCGTGCAGGAGACATAGCCGTGTTACGTTTACACTCCTCGCGGTCCGAGGCCTCTCTAGCGTACCCCCTCACGAGGGTATACCTCGCGGTAGTGGGGATAATTCCGCGACATTTATCATGGAGGCCTTCGCGACATATATAGAGAAGTCACTGTATCGTTATAGAAAGTTAACATTGTGGTTAACTTGGACATTCTTACCGGAAACACATCTTTAACGGTTATTCTGACTTTTACCTTTCTCTACCATTTTCTTCGACTGTCCTCGATCGTCTGCAAATCGATCAATGCGAAAGAATTCCTCGAATTCGTAAAATGAATTTACAGGCCACGGTTTTCTTTCGACACAAGGACGTCTTTTACGCGACAAGAAAGTCTCTACAGCGTTTACTCTATATATGTCTCCTTTTTAAGGAGCCCTAGTTACAAACATTAAATTTCAAAATGTTTTTATCACTAGTTATCAAATAAAACAAGCTTAAGGCCGTTAAATCTTAAAATTGTTAGATAAAAAATTATTAATAGTCACATGGATCAAAGAATATCTCCTGGCCGATATATGTCCGTGGCTGGACCCATGTTTTGGACATATTATTATATCGAGTAAGTACTGTATCCCCTCGGTTTCCTTTGAGGACCCACAAAAATCTCAGCACACTCAAGAACAATGTCGAATCCGGCACCATCATCCGTCCCCGAGGCACCGGTCTTATATCGAATAAAAACTATAGTTCGAATAAGTGTCCAATCATATCCGATTATGGGCGATTCTCCTTTCCACTATTGTACAACTCAGGAATTGTTTATTCCAACACTGTTGTCATATAACTGCCCCAATTCCCGACTACAGCCGAGTTCGGATAATAGAGGCTCTCGTATACCGAGGATTACAGAACCGTGCAGGATGGGATCTGCGTCGTGTTTGATATCGTTTCACTCGGAAAAGCGTCAGGAATTTGTTAGTAATTGTTAAAACAAAATACATTAACTTCCTTTCGGGAAATTCAACGACTTTGCTCACGCTTCGGAACTCTCCGAAATGAAATGCAACCGGGCTATTTGTTCCGACAACCTGCGTAACACGTGGAATCACGAACAGCAGGCCGACCGTGAAAGTCTAAAGAAAACACGCGCTAGCATAGGTATGAAAATGGAAAGCAGTTTCCCGATAAAGTACCAACATCCATCCTGGAATACGAGTGGTTCGAGACTGCACCGGGTACACGTGGGTGTGGTCGCAATTTGTGTTCCCGAGCAGAAGTTTGCGTTTATTACATCGTGCCTCTTAGCAGCAGCGGGGGGTGGGGAGGGGAAAGGGAGGGGGAGGATCGAGGCGTCGCGACGCCGAAGGCTTGTTATTACGTGACTGAAGCATGCCTGTTTATCCGAAGAATCGAGGGAGGACGAAGTATGCTTACTGAAAAATTCATTAACGTGCAAATTGAAAAGCGCCATTAGGCGTCTCTATCAAGGCCGGGGTTCGATCCTTTTCTTATCCATCCCCCGACGGTGGTGGAACACTCGCCGAACCCAGGGCCAACTCGGTGGGCGGATATTAATAAGCTTGGAAATTTATTAGATTCTTTGGTGTCTTCGATAACGAGTAACGTCGTTTCACGGTATTAAAAAGAAAAATGATTGATCGGGGTCGACCGGGCCGGCGCGATTCAAAAATTAACCTGACTTAAATATTATCGACCAGCCCACTTAGAGGAAGTGGCACACTTACATGACATTTACCGGAGAACGGTACGATCTGTTTAGTCCAGTGGACTTGTAAGGGCTGCAAAGGGTCCACACAGATCAAGGTAGTCAAAAATGGCCCTTCAGCCGATCCTCACCAGAAACGGCTCGTTTGATAGCTTACCAACAGAGAACCCTTTCTGCCAAGGATCAGCCCTCTACCTCGTCCGTAAGGGTAGTTACGGGGAAAAAACGAAAACCCAATTTCGACCCCATTTTCCGTATTCAATTGCGTCCAAAAATTCTAAGAAAAATCTTACACGTTCAGCATAACGAACCGCATATTCGAGAATTTTTTCGAATTTTTTAGTTGCAAACTGTGGTTGTAACAAATGAAAAACCAGAAACAATTCGAGGAAACACAGATTTCATGCTGAACCTTAACAGGGATACCCTGGAAATTAATTGGACAATAAAAGGTATTGTCATCAACGCTATCTCCAATATTTCATATTTTTATCTGGGGTGTCATAGTTAAATAAAAAAAAAAAAATATGCAATTTGTTTCACGTTTTTCTTCCATGAGGACCATTTGCTGGATTTCTCTATACGTGTATTGTGCAATGTTAAGCAATTTTAATAAGAAGAGGAGCAAGTGGTATCGGAAGCAATCGAGATCCTGACGTTATTAAACTTCAGGAAGCACCTGAGCTATTAGCAGAACTCGGCAGAGACACTTGAACCGGTAATGATATTTCATGTATTCTCATCGTAACCGTTCTCCGTGTCTGTTTCCCGTTTTTTTTTTTTGTTTTTCATACAATTTCGCCGGGGCGTTTGCCGTGCAAACCTGGCCGCCCTTCCCCTCCCCCAATCCCCCACACCCCCACTAACGTAAGTGCACAGCGACCCAGTTTCGAAACTGACGAAGAATATATTTCGCAAAAGTTCTAGTGTCTCCTCCTCGTTATTACTTATTTTCCATTTTCCGGACCTTTGTTCCGAACGTTTCCCTCGACCGTTGTGTCTCTCTGTTTCGAATACAGTATAGCGAGTAAGAGAACCAGACGAGAGAGGGGAATCGCCGACGACTACGACAAGCAACATGGAGAGCTAGGGAAGCACCGGTTGCCTAATTTAGTTCTTAGATAACGGGTTTCGTTTAATTATATCTACGGATCTATAAGGGGGAGGGGGTTGGGGGAGGGAGGGGGTTGATGAAGAAGTGTGGCAGCACGATCGGTCGGTCTACTGTGCCCCAGAGACCACTGACTGGCTTTATAATGCACGATGCAATGTTTCAGTAGTGACTCAGCGACCAGCTGTCTGACAGTAGCTTATTAAGGCGCACACACCACCCTCGCTGATGTCATAAATACTTGATGCGGATACGTAGCCGACTACAATATATCCAACACGTACGTGTGCCAACTAGAATAATATAATATATCTGATTTGACAATTGCCAGCTACTAATTAATCATACAGATAATGTCGTGTCGAACCCTGACAACCAGATACCCTCAGAGGACACTCGCATCACTGACAATAAGATTTTATTTTTAATCCACTGTTCTAAAGTATCTCGACAGAAATTGAAAATTGCGTGGACGTCCGCAGTCTAATCATTGCTCACCTTTGGAACTGTTATCGAGGAACACTTCTATACCAAGGTTTTCAATGATAACATGAAAGTAAATTTTTTTATTTTTTGTCTAACCCACTGTACGTCGTATTGTAGCGAACCTGTGTAGCAAACCGTGATATGGGGTATCGTGTTGTAACGAAACCGTGTTTTAGGGTATCGTGTTGTATGGAAACCGTGTTATATCGAAACTGTGTTGTATAGAAACCGTGTTTTAGAATATCATGTATGGAAACCGTGTTGTATTTAAACTGTTTTGTATGGAAACCGTTTTGTATGGAAACTGTTTTGTATGGAAACCGTTTTGTATGGAAACCGTTTTGTATGGAAACCGTTTTGTATGGAAACCGTTTTGTATGGAAACCGTTTTGTATGGAAATCGTTTTGTATGGAAACCGTTTTGTATGGGAACCGTTTTGTATGGAAACCGTTTTGTATGGAAACCGTTTTCTATGGAAACCGTTTTCTATGGAAACCGTTTTGTATAGAAACCGTGTTTTATAATACCATGTATGGAAACCGTTTTGTATAGAAACCGTGTTTTAGAATATCATGTTTGAAAACCGTGTTGTATGGAAACCGTGTTGTATGGAAACCGTGTTGTAAGGAAACCGTGTTGCATAGAAACCGTGTTTTAGAATATCATGTTTGAAAACCGTGTTGTATTTAAACTGTTTTCTATGGAAATCGTTTTCTATGGAAACCGTTTTGTATAGAAACCATGTTTTAGAATACCATGTATGGAAACCGTGTAGCATGGGAACCGTGTTCTGGAGTGTCGTGTTATATGGAAACCGTGTCGTATAGAAACCCTGTTTCAGAGTACGGCGTATTCAGAAAAACAAATCGATGGACAATCGAAAACAAGAACTGACATTGCCCAGAGAACAATATTCAAGGTAGAATGGTTAGAAATGTGAGGAAAGGGGACGATCACAGGTCGTCGCATGGAGGAATGGCGTGGTTACAAGTGTACCGGCCAAGTGCACGTAACAGAAGGAAGTACGAAAATGGTCGGTCGAGAACCGACGGATTTCTAAGCTTTACTCTTTGTGCCCTTCGCAGCAACATAACCGGTTTGTTTGAACTCTTGGATCTAAGCCAAATAGGAATTGGCTATTGACCAAACCAATGGTACCTAAATTACTGGTGCACCACACGACACGTTGTACGTGGATGTAGGCGCTTGGCCCTTGTTACGTGTCGTGTATTCGATTATCTACGCCGTGGTTTATTACGAGCTAATGTCGCGACAGCCGCGCATCTGCTGCGATCACTGCGATAATCATCGTTCTGGTATATCGTCCCGCATCGTCGCGGATTTCGAGAGTCTAATAAATTCTGCCTCGTTGATAGTCAGCTGCCCATCACTTCTATAATCCGTTACCGCAACTACCGGCCGCAGAACGCGCCGCCTAACACTTCCAAACAACTGTGCACCTCCTACGCCTACGCTCAACCAATAATTCGAAATCATTATAATAATATCTCCGTGTATACAGTGTGCGCCAGTTAAGTTGAGATTGTAAAAAATCTCGAAGACATGTGATCAAAGAAAAACAAAGCTGACCCATGTCCTTTAGTGTTTAGTGTTTCTAATTTTTTAATGCGTGGGCGTTTTCAAGGTTATTTCAAGGTCATTCTGTCTTTTTCTATCATAAACCCATATTTTTCATTTCGGAATCACCATCTACGTAAAAAGATGCACAACTTTTGTTCGAAATATATTTTTGTAAGTTTAACGTTTCGTAAGATATTTATCACTCCCCACTCGAAACACTAAAGGACATGTATCAGTTGTTCTTTTTAATCTCAACTTAAATGGGACACCCTGTGTATACATATATGAGAAATTCGGGATCGACATGTTACGATGCCCCTCGGTCGCTAACGTAGAAAAACGTAAACAAGCAATAACAAGTCGACGGACACCGGGGTTTTATTTTCAATTATTAATAACATCTTTTACCATTACATTCGCCATGTTCTCCCGATTAAAACGAGTCCAAGCACGACACAATTCGGACCGCGTTTACTCGTTTAATCCTCGATTTTGTGAAACCTCCATTATCCGAACCCGAGGTCCTCCATAAATTTTCGCAAAGTGATCAAGGCACCAGTGATCCCTTCGCGTCAGTTTCTTCGGTTTCCTAATTGTGATATTTTCCAAAGCCATCGGAGGGATGGGGGGTGGTGGGGGAAATAGTTATTGATTTTCGTTAACTTGTCCAGGGATTCGTGGCGGAAAAAGAACGCCGGTTAGGAAAGGGTAATGGAGCTGGTGCGCGGAGCCAGGAGATTCCTAGCTACAATCGTCCGTGCTGTTCCTTTTCTTGTCTTCGTCGCCGTCACATAGGGCTTTGTAATTTTAATTATTTCATTAGTGGAAATCCTTCGAATATACAAAGGAGGCGGCGTCGGCGGCGCCGTAGAAGGTGAGCTGCCGTTGTTCCTTCAGCTCAAGGGAATTCGTCGTTCGCCCGGCGACGAACGACGACGGTTCTATTTTTCTTACAGAGACGTTCTCTACCCTCTCCCTTCTTCGTTCGTCGTTACCTTCTTCCGACAGCCTTCTCTCCATTTATCTCGAGATTTGTCGACATCTCCATGACTTTACCTATTCACTAGTCAGCTTCCCCCCGTCCACGACCATCGGCCGCGATCGATATAAGTCAGTACCGCGGAATATCAACGATGGCTTACCGGTGGCTTACCGGTGGTGTATTAGTACGTCTCTGTTCCCAACTTGTCGTCGATCTTTGATCTACAGTGACTCCAACTAATATTCGTACACTCTTAAAAATCGCATAACTTTGTCGATGTACGACTACACTACTTGAATTTTTTTTTTGAGAAATTAGAACAATTGGAGCGTTACATAAGGTGAGAAAAATGTTTGATTAAAATTGAAATTGGTCGAAATTACAGAGAAAGTACTAAGAGTTGTATTTTACAACTTTTTAATGCGGGCTTACACTAAAAATTTAAAAAGTACGTTTTGTACATCTGTATCGATTATACATATTCTGAGTATTTCATTTAAATCGGTCAACGTTGCACCGAGCTACAAACGTTTAACGATGAAAACTTAAGGACGAAAGTCGCACAATTTTGGCTTTGACAGGGAATTTCGCCCTTATGTAATCATTTTCTAACATCTGCAGCTCATTGCAACGTTGACCGATTTTGATGAAATTCTCAGAATATGTATAATTGATGCACAGCTACAAATCGTTCTTTCCAAATTTTCAACGTAAGTCCACATAAAAAAGTTGCAAAATAGAACTTTTGGTTTTTTCTCTGTAATTTCGACCAATTGCAATTTTTGTGAAAAAAATTTTTCACGTTATCTAACGATCCAATTGTCCTAACTTCTAAAAAAAAATTCAAGTAATATAGTCCAATATTGACAAAGTTGTGCGATTTTTAAGAGCGTACGAATATTAGTTGGAGTCACTGTAGGTAAACGCCGCTGCACGCCTGGGGAACATCTTCATACCGGACTGTGATCATGGCTTTTCTAGCTCGGCACGCCTAACACATCTCCACTTTCAACGACACATCGCTGACACTTTCCCGATTAAAACGAGCCCAAACACGACACAGTTCGGATCATGCTTGCTCGCGATATGGTGGAACCTCGATTATCCGAACCGGATTAATATTCGGTCCAGTGTGATCAAAACCGAGAACGGAACCACGATCTATTTAATTCGAATCGGTCGAGATTCAATCTAGGACATGTTCCGCGGACTAGTTCGGATAATCGAGGTTCCACTGTATCGCCTATTCAGCGAGGAAAAATAGTCCAAATGGTACCGTGTTTAGGCTCGTTTCAATCAGAAAAGTGTCACGGATACGTTGGTGAATGTTTCAATAGGAGATCGCTTCGTTAATCGAGTCTCGGACGTTGCTGCGAGACCAAAAAGCAATTTGCCGAATTAACACCGGGCGGCGTGCCATATCGATCCGGCATTAACGATTAATAATGAGCTTCTAATAGTGGTCCGGCAAAGTTATATTGGATCGGGTCACAAGTAATTTCGGATTTCTGGCGGTGCAGCAGCGGCAACAGTGAGTGCCTGTCCGCGGGAGTTCGGCCACTTAAACGAGCCGATCGAATCGATCGTGTTCGTTGAATAAACAATCTCGTTATGCAATGAGCAAGCGTGTCCAAATTTTTCTACGATCCGTCGACGGTGCCGGACAGGATTCGAACCGTGTCTATGGTACTATAGAGAAGCGTTAGGGGGGATCCGTCGGTCTGCCGTAGAAGCACGTTCTCTGTTTTGCTGGGAAATCGGTCGGGATCGTAGCCTGAAGTAGGCTAGGAAGCAATCTCGCGAGACGACAGGATCGCATGAGTCGTTAACGAAATTCGTTAACGACATTCGTGCGTTCGAGCGAAATGAGGTTGGGTAGTTTAATCGAACGATCTCTCCTCGCCTGCTTTTCCTGTTCTATTCCCTTTTTCCTTCTCGAAGATGAAAATCGAATGAATCAGCCGATGTTATCCGCTTTTATTCGTTTCCCCCGCGGATTGCTCGCCCGGAGTTTTCATTACTTGACAGATTAATGTTTCCCGCTGTCAAACAATTTCGGTGCCGGTGCGATAATCGCATTTCCCCCTCCCCTAACCCCCGTTCGCGGCGCGCGAGAACTTTATTATTAATACGAACTTTCTTCCCCCTCCCCCCCCCCCCCGTTCAAACTCGCCGAGCAAACAAGCGATCAAAGGACCGTTTATAATCTCGGAAACGAAATTCGTTTCATCTCGAAACATGTACCGAAAAAAAAAAAACAATAAAAACTGATTCAACCAGTTCCGTTGCATCTTGTTCGAGGCGCGCGCACACACTCGCCGCAATCTCGCGCCTGAACGCGAATGAAAAAAATGAACGGTGCGCGCTCGACAACTCGCGCGAATCTGCAAGCCTCGCGATGCGTTAATTATCGAAACTTCCCACGCGAATTAAAGCAGGTTGTTCCGCAGACAGCCGGAATTAAAAAGAAAACGGAGCTGAATAACGAAGCAACTATCGGAGAGTCGATTGTATGTAATGCGGCAGACTGTAACGCGATCGGATGATTGTTTAAAAATTTTCGGTCGTAAATAATTCGATAACTGTCCTTTATCAGGGATCAATTTGACATTCTGACGTTTTTTGAACATTTTCTGAAGCCTATTCAGGAGGTTGGTAGCCTATGTAGACATATACAGTGAATTCCCGATACAAGTCGCTTGGAGTCTAGCGTTTAACCCCTTGCACTACTATTTCCTTTGTGATTATTAGACATCGGATGTTTATGCAATTTCCAATTTTTATAGAAACATTTTAAGAAAGTGGAATGAAATAAAATATTATTTTTAATGGGGACAGCCTTTGTAGATCCAAAGCAAATAAAAATAATGTTAAATTCTCTCGAATTTTATATTATAGCATTTTTTTAACATTTCCAGAAGCCATAAATGCATAAAGATCCGATGTCTAGTGATTATAATGATTAGAAATTCTTCATCGTTCAGAATTTCATGGAAAGAAAAAGATAATTTATATTTATTGTATGCCTACGTTTTCTCCAAAGGATACATATCAGCTGCAACAAAATAGAATTTTATTTCGGTTTAAAGTAAATTAATAAGAAACATATTTCTTAGACTATGTTCAGAATCTTTATCACGAGTCTGACTCGATATTGTAGGGCAAGGGGTTAAAAGTCCCTGGAACTACCCACACCACCGCGACATATAGAGCAAGGGACTCAATTTACTGCAGGGCTACCAATTACTGTGCGTATATTAACCCTTTGCACTCTAGTAGTGACTCTGGAGCACCAATAGAAAAATTGTTATGGCATTATTTCAAAGAAATTACAAGAAATATTACAAAATATTTGTTACGTTACAAAATTTGTATTTAATAGATTACTAAACATTTAAATATTATATGTAGAAATCGGATCAGTTTCGTATGAATAAAATGAAAATACTGTAAGACGGAAGAAAAATGTAGTTTTAGATTGAATATAGCGCCGAGTGCAAAATTATACTTCTTTTCAAAGCATAATGAATATTAAAGAAGAGATATTAAATTTTTTCATTAAAATTAGTTAATATAGATGTTATATATCTCTAAAATTAGTTAATATAGATGTTATATATCTCTAAAATTAGTTAATATAGATGTCATGTATCACTTTTTCAATATTCCTTATGCTTCAAAAATAAGTGTAATGAATACAGGCACAGTAACTGGTACCCCCACATGGGGTCCCTTACTCTAAACGAGAATAGAGTCATTTACATCTCCAGCGTGTACTGTATATTTCAAATGCAACGTTCGAGAACCACGGATTTCGCCTAAATGTCCCTCGCCAGAACCTTGCAAGAGACTTATATCGGATATTCACTGTACCATGCCAACCGTTTTAATAAATGTATTCTGAAATATGTGCAAATAAATAAAATACAACTGTCAACTGCGTGCTGTCATTTTGTCCGTATAAATTTCACAAAGAATTCTCTAAAAGTAAAACGAAACAATGTATAGAAAAATGCCATTGCAGCGTAAAGCTATGCAGCAGGATGTCCGACTATAGGTGGGGAGGAAAATTTAAGGGCTGGTGCTACATGAGAATATAAAACGAAAATGAAGAATAAAAAAATTTCAATTTCGGCTTCATTTTTCAGTTATTAACAATCAAAAATCCGCCTGAAACGCGGCAACCCGACCAACAGAGGTGTACGTTGCGCGCGTCATAGAGGCGCGCGACAGTCGCGTAAACAAATATGTGCACTTTTGTGAATACACGCACTTGCGAGGTTTTCATTCAATATTTGTGGACACAATGGGTATGTGCAATCCATTTTATAGTAATCACGAATAAATTATGTGAGCCTGATTGTAAAGTGAGAATGCATTGATCCGTTCCATTCAATAATTCCATAGGGCGGATATTAGAAATGTCCTTGTGGATTTTAACGTGTGGGCAGGTTCAATGTCGTCCAACAATTAATTAATTAATTGTTAATTAATCTGTAAATTCTTAAAACATTTTTACCTCGCTGGGGTCCCAAATGAGAGCCAAGGTGAGCATGTATTTGTCACTTACGCCACTATCGTGCGCATTTATGACGTTCACAACGGACACGTCTGTTGGCCGGGTTGCCGCATTCTAGGCGGATTTTAAATTCTTAATAACTAAAAGACGAAGCAGAAATCGCAAATTTTGTATTCTTCATTTTCGTCTTATTTCGTCATGACGAATCACCCCCCAAATTTCCCCCCACCTATAGTCGAACAGTCTGTATTAAAATTATGTAAATCTTTGTGTTATTTTACCGTCCCGGTGAGTACGCATTCCGAATTGATTTTGGTCCGTTGCGTTCGTGACTACGTATGATTTTCGTGGACTGGCCGGCCATTCTCCCAAATAAATACATGATCCATACCCGTTATCCTGGGCATGATCTCGGCGCGCTCGGTGTTGTTCTCCTATTCTTTTTCTCTTGGTTTTCGTTTAACCGCTTGTTCCCCTCTCGCTCCGTCTTTTGACCCGACGTTCTCCTCTCTTTTTGTCCCCGTCCCTTTTGGTTACCTACCATTACTACGTAGCTATCATCTCAGCTGTTCCGTAAACGCACTGTTTGCATCTCGTTACCGGAATATTTGTTTATGATTTGATACCGTGTTCCTAGGTCACGGCAAACAGTATAGGAGGTTCGAAACATGGGGCCAGCGCTACTTGATTTCCCCGACAGAGATCGGACCAATGTTTCGTCATGCCTTTTTCTTCCGATTTTTCTTTTCGCGGCACATCGACACGCGCCGGTGCTGGACAAAGAAAAATTCTGAACAATAATATCTCCGAACTTTGTGACAGACTACAACACACAGGGTGTCCCAAAAATGTACTGTGATTTCTCTATATATGTCGCCAAGGCCTGGACGATAAACGTCGCGGAATTATCCCCACCACCACGGGGTGTACCCCGTAATAAATGTCACTCGCCAGAACCGCGCAAGTGACTTATATCGAAAATTCACTGTATATCGAACCAATACGTCAAGACTGTTTGATTCTTGACTGACGCGTGCATAACGTTGTTTATTTTTTCAGTGTTGAATGCAAACTAAAAAATTACGAACAAATATCCACATCTTTTTGCATATTTTCTCTGAATCTTTCAATCAATTTATAATGACTTCACCGTCCCAATCTCTTTCCGCAATCCGTATTTACTAATCTGCCGGTCGTGCTTGAACAAACACGAATCACGAACTGTTATTACACACTGTATTAACTGAATTTCCCGTTCAATACCCGTCGTCATTCAATAGGTCATGCGACAGAGACGCGTAGATTTTTTGCATGCGACATCACTATGCCCCGCTCGCGTACGACAATATTTACGTTTGCATTTGCAGAATTTTGTCGAAGTGAATATTGTGGACGATATTCAGCGCGTTATACAAACAAGCATACCCGAGGCTAGCAAAAACATAAAATACGAATTTCTGCCAGTTTTTATCTTGCTCGTGTCAAGCTCATTTCTAGTTCATTGCAAGAAAATATCGTTCGACAACTCGTACAATTTCCTCTGTAACCGGAGACAAATGTACAGTGATTTCTCTATATATATGTCGCCGAGGTCTGGACGATAAACGTCGCGGAATTATCCCCACTACCGCGAGGTATACCCCGTGGGGGACCCGGAAGCTCGAGAGACATCGGAGTGTAAACATAACTCGGGTATGTCTCCTACACGATACATGACGCCGGCTGCTGACATATATTGAGAATTCACTAGATTCGAACGTGTTTAAAATTTAAAAAAATGTGTTTTGTTCCAGAATTATTCCCAAAAAGATTGTTTAAAATTTTGGATTCGGTGCAGCCATATTTCTCGTCTGAAACGAAGTGCATAATGAAGACGCATGGAGAACAATCGGCTGAAGGAGTCGAATTCAATGGGAGAGGGGAGGGGGTTAGGGGAAACCACGTAAATACAAGAGCCACGATAGAGACCGGTGCATATCGCGTACTTATTGCATCCGTCTACCTGTACACGCGCCCCTGGCCGCGCGTATGCGTGTACAGGCAGGTATGTATACATGAATGTCGGCTGCATATTTTCGGCAGTGCAACGCAATATCAACGTACCACAAACCACGCGTGCGACACACACGCACACTGCGTTGTACACCACACCATGAAATCGGATATTACATGTTCATCGAGGAAGGGTATGTTCGTGTTATTCTCCCTCGCACACATGCTCGTGCGCGCGCGCGCGCGTTACATTTACCTATTGCGAACTCATGCATCACGTATTCCCCAGCTACCCTCATATCACGTGTAACCCGCGCATACATACATACATACCCGAGCCTGGATGCAATTCGTGATTTATACAGCGAATATTAACAAATTCTTCAACGCCCGAAATTGATTCGTAAAACCGGAACCGGGATTATGAACCTCGGGACAATAAATTGAAGAACTACTCAACATATATAAAATGATAGAACTTCGGTCCGAAACAATTTTTATTCCTCCTCAAACTTGAGCGGCCAAGGAATTATTCAAACGGACCGTTTTAACTGGCTCGCGTTGCGTAATAAGAACACGGAAATCGGATTGGATACAACGAACCCGTAGTGTGACCTCTTTGCTCCACGATCCCTGCAATCGCTTGCGATAGCGTTCCGATTCGATCGCCTAGGGCAGGCCCGTCCAACCCAAGGCCCGCAGACTACATTCGGCCCGCAGACTATATTCTGCCCGCTTCTTTATTCCGCTAGAAGTGACGTTCCTCCACTATTTGAGCATAGCATTTGTTTCTATCACGGACATTTACCTATCGTGTATTATAACATAAAAAGAAGCCTGTGGGGAAACGGAGAGATTGACGGTGGGGACCGTGTGGCCCGCGACGAAGGGGAAGTTGGACAGGCCTACTTACTGATCAAGTCCCACGTCGCAATAACTTTATTCAGCCGAAAACAGTTACGCATTGATCAAGTCTTACATCCCAACAACTTCATTTAACTAAATAGGTTTACTCGTTGATCAAATGCTACGTCACAATGTCTTCATTCGGGTAAAGACAATCGCTCGAAACGCGATCGAATTGGAACAAGATGCATGGACAAATGAAAATTCTCGTTCTCCACAGTTCACGGTTAGCCGTGTTCGAACGATCGATCGTTCCACGTAATCAAAGTGCACGCAGGGGGGTAACAATGTGCCCCTAGAAAAGCCTGTAATAAGCATAAGCGGCGTCAGGAGCCAGCATATGCATCGGAGCCCGGGAGCACCGAACCGAAAAACTGGACCGAAGGGAAGTTCCCGGGGCAGACGTGTTTGCGAATAAAACGTAGAGAATCGACTAATGGCTATATGTGTATAATATATGCGGAATACTACTCTAGCAGCGGGGACCGGCAGACGTCAGAAACAACCTCGTGCTAGCGAAAATAATGGGGGCGGGAAACGAGCGAGTGCTCAAGAACACTGGCGCAAGTACCAGAGAGATGCGGCTGAGCGATTACGGCGCGAACCGTTTCTCTTAGCTTAGGCTCTCGAAGATCTATTCACAAACCTGGGAATTCCGATCATTTTTCTCTTCTCCTCCTCTACCCCCCGCCCTTCCCTCCAACCCCTTCGTGGAAATCACAGTACCGTAAAAAGCGTCGCTGTCTAAACACTGAGGACGCCTTTTATTCAAACGAAACGCTCTCGGATTCATCGCAACATGCCGGTCGACCAATTTAGGCTAATTATTTGCAACCTTGTCCTCCTTGCCGATTTTTATTCTGAAATTTATTCCAGACATTCTACTGTACTTGGTTTTGCGAGTTTTTCCTGTCTTATATCGAATGAACAGTGAATTCTCGATATATGTCAACGTCCAAGTGTCTTGTATCCTGTAGGAGATATAGTATACCAGAGTTATGCTTACACTTCTCCGAGACCCCTCACGGAGTATGCCCCACGGTAGTGGGGATAATTCCGCGACGTTTATCGTCCAGACCTCGGCGACATATACAGGGTGAGTCACCAAACGTTACCACCTCAAATATCTTTGTTGTTTCTAAAGATACGTAAAATATGGTAAGGACAAAGTTGAATGGTACAATGGGGCTGACACGATGCAAAAAAAAAATTTTGTTTTTATGTCATTTTTTTGGAGATATCAAGGTCACCTTGACTTTTTTAAATGGAACCACCCTTTTTTAAACACCTACAATGATAGTCCCTTTCATTAGGAATTCAGTGACTATAATTAGTCCAAGGTCATTCAAGGTCAAGGACAGAAAAAACGTATAAAACTAAAATATGGAAGCAAAATACGTTTATCACGGTTGAGACGTTTATCGTAGTTGAAGTAAACATACTAAGGTCTCTCAATGTTATTCAGCATTCTTATTTACTATCAGTATGTTTCCAAACGCGATTCCGCTATGTTATATTCGATGACTGAAAAGTGTGATATGATCACGATTTTCTGTGAATGTAGAAAAAATGCAGTGCAGGCCTGACTACTTTATGAAGAAAGGTACCCCGAGCGAAACACTCCTTCTAGACGTACTTTCACTAATACGTACAGGTTGTTTCGAAGTACTGGAAGTGTACATGCAAGACAGTACAAACGGAAGAATCCCACGACTAATGAAGACAATGAAATTAATATTTTAGCAGCTATAGCTGTCAATCCTCACGTGAGTACGAGAAAAATTTGCCCGGGAAGCAGGCATAAGTCAAAGTAGCGTAATACGAATTCTGGCCCGACATAAATTTCATCCGTTCCACATATCACTCCATCAAGAATTGCACGGGAATGATTTTCAAAATATTCAAAATAGAATTAATTTTTGTCAATGGGGATTGCTTCAAAATCATTCATTTTTTTCTAATGTCTTGTTTACGGACGAAGCAACATTTACTAATCATGGCTCAATTAATCTACGGAACGCCCATTATTGGTCTGTGGATAATCCGCACTGGCTGCGAGAAATTGATCATCAAAGACAATGGAGCGTAAACGTATGGTGTGGTATTTTGAACGACAAAGTAATTGGACCATATTTCGTTAACGGAATGATGACGGGACAGAAATACGCTCAATTTTTGCAAGAAGATCTGCCAATTTTGTTAGAAGATGTCCCTTTACAAAATCGCTACGATATGTGGTACCAACATGACGGTTGTCCTGCTCACTATGCACGAGTAGCAAGAGAAACGTTGGATTCTCGATATCCAAACCGATGGATTGGACGAGGCGGAACAGTTTCATGGCCAGCACGATCGCCTGATTTAAATCCACTGGATTTCTTTTTATGGGGTCTGCTAAAAGAGACCGTGTACACGGATGCTCCAACAACAGTTGAAGATATGCGTCAGCGTATCATCACAGCATGTACGAATATCATGTCGGATACACTTATCAGAGTTCAACATTCCTTCAGAGCTCGTTTACAACAATGTATCGACGCAGACGGCCATCATTTCGAACATTTATAAAATACAGGTATTCTGCTTCCATATTTTAGTTTTATACGTTTTTTCTGTCCTTGACCTTGAATGACCTTGGACTAATTATAGTCACTGAATTCCTAATGAAAGGGACTATCATTGTAGGTGTTTAAAAAAGGGTGGTTCCATTTAAAAAAGTCAAGGTGACCTTGATATCTCCAAAAAAATGACATAAAAACAAAATTTTTTTTTTTGCATCGTGTCAGCCCCATTGTACCATTCAACTTTGTCCTTACCATATTTTACGTATCTTTAGAAACAACAAAGATATTTGAGGTGGTAACGTTTGGTGACTCACCCTGTATAGAGAAATCACTGTGTAGCCAAATAAAATTATTATCTGAACGATCATTTTTCAAATAATTTATTTCGATAATGCCGTTGTGCGTGACGTCGAATACGTCGTAAGGGTGTGTGTATCAGTAAAACTATTTGGACACCGCGTTGTAAAAATGTCGCATTGTAGGAACGCTGTCGCAATTTTGTGTTGTAGCGAAACCGTGTTTTCGGAATGTCTCGTTATAAGAGGGGTCTCGGCTATACCTCGTTCGTCGCAACAGCTCACGGAGAGGGGAGGGGAGGGGAGGGGAGGCAGGCTTAGAATGCCAAACATAGCAAAACTTGGATCCGGCGCCGGTGTTCAGGGTCGTTCAGGACGATGTCGCCATTTGACTATGACATCAAACAGGTGGCATAACATCACGGTAGAGTAACGACGCAGGGTATTAGGTATAGTGTGTACCTTGAACCGACGTCGTCGTCTATACATTCCCGGGCGCTGTTACACGGTGTTACACGATCATCTCTTATCGCTTGTAAGGATATTTCTGCAATTCCCTAATCGTGCACATAACCTATCAATCTGTTTACACGTATGTATCTCCCATATGTACATATAGACGTACACGCTCACACACACACACACACACGTGGGACGGCGAACGCACTACAATTTATCGCATTAACTTCCGTTGACGCCAAGTTTCCAACACGTGCTCACCGGCTCCTTTCCAATCTTCTTTATTCGACGGAAGTCTCAAGAGTTAGAAACTGCTAGCACGCGGTGCTGTCCACCATGTGGTCAATAGCGAACAGATGCCGGTGAGGAAATGGAACAAAGTTTCCGGTGGAGGGGGGAAGAGGTGGGGGTAGGGGAGGGGAGACAAAAGCTTCAGTAATCCAGACCCCCCTCCCCCGGCCAGTATTTAGAGTCGTTCAACGCCCGTACACTTTTCATTTCGTTAATACCAAGAAGATTAATTAAAGAATTTCCTCTCGGTTTCCCCCCCCCCTCTCACTCTCACTCTCTTTCTCTCTCGCCACCATTTCTCTTTTTTCCGTCTTCTCCTCTACTAAGCCCTTACTTTGAAACCGAATATTCTACTCGAGGGGGGCAGGGGCGGGGGAGTGGGAGAGGCACGCTCTCCAAGCCCCAAATTGCTCCTTCGTAACTGCTGTCCTAAAAACCGAGTTTTAGGTCACGTGATTTAACTACCCTTCTCGTTTTGCGAACTATAAGTTGAAAACTGGCGTAACGCTCGCGGCCGCCGAGTTCAGAGATTTCTTTCACTCGGTGTTTCGAGAGGATATGACCGCGTGCCCGGGTGGTGTGTCTTATACGGTGAACGATTGAGCCTTCGCGAAAGTCGAGAGAGAGAGAGAGAGAGAGAGAGAGAGAGAGAGATAAGACCCCGAAAAATCCATTGTATTGTATCCGGTACCGCGAAACTTGGTTGAGCAAAATTACAATTGTAGTGCGTTATTCGATATTCCGTCGATAGACGTGGAACGTTTACCAGGATTTTCCTGATTGAAACGAGCCCAAACACGGCATATTTCGATGCATGTTCACTTGTTTAATTCACTGTTCAATGGGACCTCTGTTATCCGAACCGACGAATTCTCCCTTATCGCGTTCCACGTGTACATAATTCAATCTTAATCACTGTACAAGCCAATAAAAATTTCATTCAGCGCTGCGATTGAGAAACTCGACCGTTCGGATAATCGAGGTTCCACTATATCGTGGATTAACCGAGCAAATACGATCCAAATGGTGTCGTGTTTGGTATCATTTTAATTGGGAAGATGGCGCGCATATGTTAGTAACGGTTTCCAAAGGGAATCCTCGGAAGGAAGGAAGCTTTATCCTTTTTTACGATCGAAGCTAGGGGTAAGAGGTCAGAAGAAGATCATCTGTACACAGTATGATTCACTGCATAAAACAGAAAGTGGATATATGTGATGGAATAATATACATACGACTGAACAGAGTGCTTCGACACTTAAATTTCAAATATTTAAAAAAATGGAATTAACATTGTAAATGACATTTGGGTCCCGAATTTTTCACATTTATCAAGACATTATTCTACATAAACAGTCCTTGAACATACCGACGAATTACAGTGAATTCTCGATATATCTCAACAACACGGGTCTTGCCAGCGTCATTTATCGTGTAGGACACACCCGTGTTTACACTCCTCGCCCTCCGAGGGGGAATACCCCGCGGTGGGGATATTTTCGTGACGTTTATCATCGAGGTCCGGGTGACATATACAGAGAAATCACTGTATTATCCTCAAATATTCACAAGCTCTATTTTCTTCGACCAGAAGGAACACTAAAACAACGTTCCGCGAAATCCCGGGTAATCGATCCAGATCGCGCAACGACCCCTAAAAACCACCATTATTATCGCCATTATCGTCGAGACCTTTCACCGAGTTACCATCCATATATGTGCCCATAATTATGAAAGTGGTCTAAGTCAAAATTAAAAACAAAATGAATTTATCACTTATTTCACACGACATGATTTTAAACTAAATTTATTCAATGTAATTTTTTTTTCTTTTTTTATGACTTAGACCACTTTCATAATTATGGGCACATATATGTATCTATAATAAACTGATCGGTTTCAGTCGTGGGAGCCACCAACGGCGCGGCGGAAAACAAAAACGAAAGACAGAGAGCGAATCTATTATATATATATAATATATCGATCGGCTTTTCAGGGAAAATTTACGTTCCACTCGATAACCATGCTCTGTGTTTCCGCGGCCTGAAAAAGGCAGGTCGCGAGCCGGCCCATTAAATCTGGATGCTTTCATTTTACCGGAGCAGAGAGAAGAGCAGACCAGGGGCTCTGGTGTACATCCAAAGACGACAAGACAAGACAAGGTCTTTCCAAAGACGGAGAAAGGAGGAAGAAGAAGATCGGGAAAGAGGCGTAACCTCCTGTCTCTCCTTTACCCGAAGCTGTAACCGACCCACTTAATGCCAGCCGCGTCTACGATGGAGAGATTCGCTAAGAAAGAAGCTCCAACGAGCGTGACTAATGCGGGGTTATACATATACGTTTCTCTGGATAGATACGAAAAAACCCAAGGCAAGGTAAAAGGGAGCAACCGGTTCGTTCTAGACCCTGACGAGGTACACCTCTCTCTCTCTCTCTCTCTCTCTCTCTCTCTCTCTCTCTCTCTCTCTCTCTCTCTCTCTCTCTCTCTCTCTTTCTCTGTCTCCCTCTCTATCTCTCTCTCTTCAGGGTTGCAAACGGGAAACGTATTCAGAAGGCAAAAGCGTCCAACGACGGAGGAGAGCCCGTTGTATCCGCTAACAAATACGACGGTATCCCTCTTCGCCGCCCTCCTAGAAAGAAAAAGTCGGACCTAGACCGAGGAAAAACCTGGATAGGGAACGGATAGAGACAAAGAAACAAACGGGAACAGAATAAACGAAAGCAGGAGAGAAGAAGAACCGTGGGAGAGACTGCATAGACGCAACCGGCTTGACAAGCGGCGAACGTATTTATTTAGAACTATCAAAGCACTTTGCCAGTCCGATTTTCCACCTGCTGACCAAAACAAATCTTGAAGAGGATGGTTTGTTGCTTTTTATCTAAATGATCGCTAAACTGCTGAAGGTCATAGTTGCCCAGAAACTTGCTGTTAATCTCTGTGACAAACCTGTGTAATAATGCTGAGAATATTCTCTGGCATTTTTTATTGTCAAAGGTGGACTGTTTTAACCCTGAAGGGGCGATTTGAGTGAACCGCGCGAGTTGGAAAGTGTAATGGTGACGCCATCTGTGGTGAGGAGTTCTGAAACTAATTTTCCCTACCCTTGCCATGTGTGAGACGAAGATGAAGATAGTTTGTGACAAAGACAGAGAGAGACGAACTTATGCCACCTACTTTTCATACTGTCGTCTAATCCCCGGTATGTATGCGCAAAACATGATGAGCAAGGAGGTGTCCAATAATGACAGAGACGAAGAATTTTAATCTGTGATTAGATATCTCTTGACCATATTGCCAATTAATTTTTTTAGTGACAATAGGTAATAGATCCCGAGGTACAGAATAACTTTTGAACCAGTAACATTTGTTGACATTAATTTATAGCACGGGCACGGCTGCCCTCCCTTAAATATTTTTAAATTACAAATTGAGGTATCTCATATAAAACTCGAAGTAGGAATTATTGATTTTCCTGAAATTATGCTGTAATATTTTGTTACGTACAATATTTCTAGAAATTTTTTGTCCTTGATATTAGTTTTACTCCCTTTCAATGTTTTCAAATCTTAAAAAGCATCATTTAGAAAAATATACGTTCGTCGGTAACATTTGATATAATCGATATAATTCCGTGATGATTCACCTTTTTACCGACGGGAAATAGAGAGCGGTAGCACCGACAGACGAGATATATCTCGTCGGTGCTGCCAGCCCCCGTGTTAAATTGCGAGCCTCAAAGTGGGTTCCGAGTGGGTAGTACTGGGAGCGGTCGGTAACGGCCCCAATCACCGACGAGATATACTTAAAGACAGCCAGCCTTACGGGAGAACGTGTCTCACGAAAAATACGGTGTCTTCTACCGCCATCTAGAATAGATTTTGGCTGGAGTAAGAAACAGCAGGCCAACTACGGTATTTAGTCGGTGCAGAAGTCGACTAAGGAAATTCTCGTCGGCGAGAAGGTGAATCATCACGGAACCATATCGATTATTTATTACATTCTCCGACGAACGTATTCGAATTAAACAGATATTTTTTTAGTATTGCTTTTTAAGACGTAAAATATTAAAAGTAAAACTAATATCAAGGACAAAAAATTCCTAGAAATATTTTACGTAAGAAAGTATTAAAGCATAATTTAACGATAGCGCAATTTGTAATTTAAAAATATTTCATAAACAAGCATTATTTCCTTACACTTTTTTTTATAGTTAATTGTTCCAAGAATCGATCCGTGGGAACAGAAATATGTTGAAAACCGGGATAATGTTCATTTGACATACTATTCCGAATAATAAAGAGTTTGAGAGAGAATCACACGGAAAAACTAATATAATATAAAATAATGTAATTGTAGGAGCAAAGATGGGCAAATTTTTGTTGAAATAGACATTTGAAATAACGAATAAAAGATAAAAAAATTATTTGTTACGCGGCAAATAAAAATAATTATGTTATCTCCATTCCACACGTAATAAGTTTATTTAGCGTTGAATAAAAAAAGTGTTCATTTTCATCTGTGTCTTTATTCGGTGGTTTATTTGATTTCGAATAATTTTCGGAGCTGCGTTCAAATACTGTAACGAGGACAGACCAGTCAAAGAACGACGCGAGCGTTACAATGTAGTTGCATCGCCGAATGGCCAAAAGACGGCTCGAATAAAACTTTAGACACTTATAAATCGCAGTTCTTTCCAAACCTTTCAAATTTTGAATCATTTCATTTTTGGTTTAATTTAAAAATAGGATCGATGTCCTTTTTCAATTTCTATAAAAGAACCTGCATTTGTGGAATTCTTACGTGTCTTTCATTTTTTATAAATATGATTTTCAACCCAAAAATCGACAAAAATCCTGAAATATGAATATAAATAACCGTAATTCGTCAGATTTTTTCTATATTTCTACATGCAATTAATTGGGAAAAATTGACCGAAAATCGAATGGCGCAACGGCCGTTCAAATATGTTGAAGGGCATTTTTGACTAAATTGTCAGGCGAAATATTCCAAATTGTAATATTCCAATATTTCAATATCATTAAAAATATTTCAAGTACTAATTAAAACTATTAATGAGTTTCAATAACAAACTAGTTTAAATAGAAAATCAAAATTTGACAAAAAAAATAAGATTATTGTAGGCTCTGCACACCCGGGTCCGGTCAGAATTTAGCTTTCAAGAAATGATTTCTGGGATCCCGTGCCGAACGGAGAAGAGGACAGTGGAGCTCGACTGCCTCTGTCGCCGAAGAGTGTAACATTATATGTCGTGTTGCATTGAATATATCGGTGTGACATCACCACCAATCAAACAAAAGAACCTGTTTATTTTTCATTATTTCTTATGGCTTTTTCACAAGCAAATTTGTGACATTTTTGTAATGAAAATGATACCAAATATGATATAATTCCGATCATAATTACTTGTCTAATGAACGATTAAAGTTTCGGACGCAAAGAAGGACAGTGTATGCGATAGAAAGAGAACCGGCGAGTCGAAGCATTCGGAAAAGATCAAAGACTAGCTTGAGCTTCGGCCTTTAAATAAGAAAATAAACTTTTTTATTATTAATTATTTTTCTATAGAAATTTCACCAACACATTCGTGGGATTTTGCTAAGGAAAATGATACCAAATATGACATAATTCCGATGACATTTACTTGTCTAATGAACGAATAAAGTTTCGAACGCAAAGAAGGACAGCGTATGCGAAAGAAAGAGACGCGGCGAGTCGAAGCGTTCGGAAAAGATCAAAGACTGGCGTGAACTCAGGTCTTTAAATCAAAAAGTTAACTTTTTTATTATTCATTATTTTTTTATGGGACTTCCACCAACATATTCGTAGAATTTTTTTATTGAAAACGATACTAAATATGATATGATTCCAATGATAATTACTTGTGTAATGAACGATTAAAGTTTCGGACGCAAAGAAGGACAGCGTATACAAAAGAAAGAGACCCGGAGAGATCTTCTCGTCTCGAGTTCGACTACTCAGTTTTCACGGCGTCGCACAGTGCGGACAAATAGCAATAATACTGTCTCCAATAAAAATACAGAAAAGGGTACATCACACCGATTTTGATGACTTTGAAGTATGTTGTCAAAGTCATTATTCTAATGCCGCTGCTCGGCATTAGCTTCTGAGATATTCTATAATCTGGTGCTGCAGCTAGAACGGATTCTGCATACACTTCCTCGTAGTACAAAATGTCAAGGAGAACGTACAATTCAAATAGGTTGGGATTAAAACTTCTTTAAGTATTTTTCTATGCAAAAATCCACATGTGAAATGTGAAACAATGTCAGCGTAATCGTCTCCCTCCCCCCACCACACACGACCTAATCCCAACCAATTTTAATTATACCTTCTCCTTGAGATCTTGTATGTGATTCTACATATTCGTTAATAAGAAAGTAACTTATATGTGTTAATCATGCCTTCTAATATGCAGAAGAGTGTGCAGAATCCATTCTAGTAGCAGTAAGAGATTTTGAGAATATCTCAGAAACTAATGCCGAGCAGCGGCACCATATATAGGAAAAAGTTGTTCAGAATGTTGAGTTTTACAATATATTTAACTTTTACCAAAATCGGCGAGATGTAACCTTTTATGAACAATTACTGTAATTTTATATGATTTTATTTACGCGGACAGTCTACGTACAATCCACGTACAGTCCGAATACTGCACATGTTGTCTGTGCATTAAATTAGAATACTTTTACTTTTTGACTTTTCTTTTAGCAATTAAAAGCATTGATTTACTAAATGACGTGTAAAACAGATTTTCAAAAATTGCAATTGGTAAGAATTACATAAAAAACCAGAAAACGCACTTTTTAAAACTTTTTTATTTGAATCCCAAATAAAAATTTAAAATATGTGTCTTGTACATCTATGGTACACATACTGAAAATTTCATCGAAATCGGTAAACGGAGAAAAAAACAACATGCATTGCAACATATAAGAATCTGTGTATACTGTCTCCAAATAGCATTATACGGATAGGAGCCGTCAAAAATTAGTTTCATTACTGAACACTTTTACTTTGTTACTACCTCTACTTGAATAATTGCAGTCAGTCCAATCGAGCATTAGAAGTGGTATTATCGGATAAATAAGTAAAAACATTAATTTTCTGTTTTTTACTACGGATCAAAATAAGAACGATTGAATTTTGTCATTACTTGTGTATGTATTTATTCTTTTTTTTTTATTCTGTAATTACTACAGAATATATTTTGTTGAATAATCATTATTTTATAAATATCGCAATAATTTCCAAATTAATTAATTACACCTATAAAGTATCGATTATAAAACAATGATTACAATGGTGAACAATATGGAAAATAAGAAGGCAATAAGAGTGTAATGAAATTATATAATAAAAAATAATTATTTTCCAAGCAATTACAGAATGCATTATGTCAGCATTCTATGTTTACTAATTGCCTATGTCACTGACGTTTCTTTCGTACTTCACGAGCAAATGTATTTAGGTAGTGAGCGCGGCATGTTTAGTGATATTGGTATTTGCGATCAGTGATAGTTCCACGTTCTTAGTTCAACAACCGATGAGAGTATCTCGGCATTGGGGCCGTTACCGACCGCTCCCAGCACCCACTCAGCACCCACTTTGGGGCCCGCAGTTTAACACAGGGGCTGGCTGTCTTTAAGTATATCTCGTCGGTGCCCCAATGCCGAGATACTCTCATCGGTTGTGGAACTAAGAACGTGGAACTAAGAACGTGGAACTAAGAACGTGGAACTATCGCTGATCTCAAATACCAACATCGCTAAACGTGACGCTCTCGCTACCTGAATACATAGAACGTTTTTGCTCATGAACTACGGAAGAAATGTCAGTGACATCGGTTGTAAATAAACGCATTCTGTAATGGCTTGCAAAATAATTATTTTTTATTGTGTAATTTCATTACACTGTTATTGCCATTTTATTTTCCTTATTGTTGACCATTGTAATCATTGTTTTATAATCGATAGTTTATAAATGTAGGCAATATGAAAGTAACATTAGAAAGAAATAGAATTTATATTTAAAGAATATTAAAGAATATTCGTTGAAAACTAACGTCGAGAAGAAATCATGTCAAAGAATCATTTTATAATCACAGCCATTGGCTCGATGTGATGGTCGATTTTTAATATTTTATAGAGCAATTGGTATAATCATTGCTCAACAAAATATTCTAAATCGAGAATGACACCGATTTCCCAGGTCTCACCACGTGGAGGTTGCTGTGAGGGAGACCCGCCCACCCACATAGTATTTGTCGTCGTCCAGACATGGCGAAAAGCGCGCACTTTCCGCCGTGTTTGAACATGGCGAAAAGCGCGCAATTTCCGCTGTGTTAGAACAAGGCCAACAACGTCCCACCCGACGGAAAGTTAACAAAATTACAAAATAATAAAAAAAGCCGTAATTTTGTCCCCACTCTTCCTAATACACATTTGACAGTGCTCTAGTTTTGATCACTGTGCAAACGAATACCAAGAAGAGCTCATTGCAAAGCCTACCCGCCGAATTACTACCTGCCTAGTATGGAATCTAATTTTTTATTTTTTTTTATTTCCTACCTATCAAGTATTTTATTTTTGTTTTTTGTATTTGTTTGTATTTTGTATTTT
Organism: Seladonia tumulorum; assembly: GCA_913789895.3. Lineage (NCBI taxonomy): Eukaryota > Metazoa > Arthropoda > Insecta > Hymenoptera > Halictidae > Seladonia > Seladonia tumulorum. The sequence goes on along the minus strand of OU565270.1, from coordinate 14,802,388 downwards.
GTATTTTATTTTTGTATTTTTTTGTATTTTAAGTATTTTGGCCATGTACTTATGTGGGGCGGGGGGGGGGGGAGGGCTAGCACAAATTTGCTGAAATAAAAATACAACAAACTACACAACGAGCAACAAATAAAACAAACTACACAACGAGCAACATATACAACAGACAGCACAACGTACAACAAATACTAAAGCCTACACAACACGCAACACATACAACAAACGTCAGAATATACAACCATCCACACATCAAGCACACAACTCTTGCACACGTCTCTTCCTTGTCATGGGATGAAATATCTGAAACAGACTAAATCTTGGATTAACACAAGAAAAAAATTTTTTAAATACAAAAAAAAATACATATTGAAAATGGTTGTCCACTCGATATATTTCAATCAAACGCGCGAGTGGACTGGTTTTGCGCAACACTACTCTACAAAAATGTACATTGAATATCCCTAAACAACGCGAGCAGTGCATAATCTACCGCAACACTATTTTATTTTATTTTTCAGAACAAAAAATTCCCGTGCACTTTCATTTTTTTCCGCAACGCTAAATGGAATCGCGATAGCAGCCATTTGAATTTATGGGGAGGGAATCAAGCCGAATCATTCTTTCGCAACGCTATTCAAAAAATAATAAATAGTGCATATATTAAAACAAACGCGAGTAGTGCATTATTGGCGCGACGCTAATTTATTAAATTCGATATCAAAAACTCCCGTGCACTTTAATTTCTTTATACGCAACTCTAATGGGGAAGCATTGGCTGCGGGGGGTGAATTTTCAGGGGCAGCCACACCGGCTTTGGGTTTTCAGGGGCAGTCATTCGGTGCATTGCGGCATTTCAATCATCGCAACTCTAAAAGGGGGGATTTTCTACCGTTTGCATATCGGAAAACATTCGTATTAAATCGATTCGAAAATATCTAATTCTTACTATATCACGCGAGTAGGGAAATATACTTCGCGGTCCCTACTATTATTACAAATTCGAACATTACAAAATCAGTTTTGCATGGTGCAACGAACACTAAGTTCTATCGAAAAAATTACTGCGCGGTCCCTACGTAAAGATACCCCGTCTTTTACCTTGCGGGCCGACGAGGCGTTCGATACGCTATACATACACAAAGTGTATGTCTTCTAACCCGATCGGACCACTACGTTAAAAAAATACATGCTTTGTAAAACGCAGTGGTAGGTTCCTTGCATTTAGCGCTCACACACCATGAAATGACCAAGGTGCACGTCGCTACGTCCAGGTGAACCTACAGTGATTTCCGCCATCGTAAGGCACGTCAACATCATGGCTCGCACCGCATTAGATGCTAATACAATGGTCACCATGGCATTGTCGTGCGTACCACCACAGGTGACGTAACTTAATACGTCTTCTTTTTGTGTATGGTACGGTCATACGAAAACGGATACACATGTTCCATTGCTGGAACGGCAAACGAATCGTGTGTTAGGACACACCGCGCGGAATCGAACGTAGCAACGTGCACCGTGATTTTGCGCTAACTGCGATCTTAGAACGTACCAATATGTTTCTTTTCTCGACGTGTAGCGGCCCGGTGGACACATGCTCCACATTTCAAAAACTTTAAACTTGAAATACAGAACTCGAGCAATATTATTCGAAAATCTAAACAACAAAATCTCTAGAATTCAATGTTCGTATGCATTATTGCGCAACTAATTCTGCAATGTTAAACATTTACTTTTATATACGCGGTCGCGAGTATAACCATTAAATCTCAGGTTTTACGTTTTCCAATATGCAAGAAAATAATCCCGCCTTAATACAACGCGTTGGTATTTTTCGCAACACTAAGACAATCGCGATATCAAATTCGCAACGCTAATTTCTCAAACAGAAATGTTTTTATCAATTGATTCGCGAGGCATGCAGGAAGAGTGACAAAGTCTATTGGTGAAGAGACCCGGCTCATCCACCATTTTACTTTGTCATTAACAAAAGCGGTAAGTAAAAAAATTCTGTTTTATTTTTTCGCAACGCTAATTCAACCCGTTGTGATTTTTTCGCAACTCTATTCGAAAACGCGAATGCCTGCACCATACCAGGGAGGGTTCGTTGCAGCTCGAGCATGGGCGCCTGAAATATCGAAAATGACTCGAATTCAAACGCGATCCTTTTTTGTTACGCAACGCTACTTCAAGGAACAGAGGAATGAAAAAAAAACTACTTTACTTATAAAAATTCTTATGAAATCTTTATATTTTAAAAATTGCCTCAAGTAGCAATAAAATTGAAATGAAATGGAAATCGCGATTTAATTCGCAACACTAAACTAGAAACAATCTAAATCGCGAGTATCTTCGCAACACTAACTTTGATCCTCCTTGTTCAAAATCATTTAATACAACGCGTGTTTTTTTTTCGCAACGCTACTGCAAATCGCGGATGTGCCCATCTCAGCTGATCGTTGGGGCGGCGAGGCCTGCCCATTGATGCAACTAACTACTTTTCTACAACTACTTCAAATATTTCTACTGACGAGTATAGTGACAAAGTAGTAACGATAAAACACATGCAGTTGCTGCCCTCTTGAGTGACTGTTTGTCGGGCCTCTTCTTTTTCTTCGCGGTCCGCCGAACATCTGAAACCCTAAACGTGCTCGCAGGGAAAACGATCGACGACTTTCGAGACGAATCACAAGTCTCGAGAGAAGTCGATCGTTCCCCTGGTGCAATCGAGCAGGTGCGCAACGTTTCGAGGCCCTAATCCGCGCGCGTTTGCGTCCGCGAAAAGCTATGCGAGCAAGAAGAATCGAAGACGAATCATCCATCGAACGTCATGCCTCGTTCGATTTCGATTCGAGAACGATACTTCAAGCTCTTCCAGGAACTGACTACCGGTCGAATCGCGGCCTACCCGAAAGAGAAAACGGTAGCCAGCCCCGGCTACTACCTACTTAAAATTAGCATTCACACCAAGAAGTCAAGTTACCTAACCCTACCTAGTCCTATATTTAAAAAATGGCAAAAAACACAAGCTCACCAACACATTCACTCAACGATTCCCATTCAGACGCCAGGGTGCAAAAGCCTAATACCTAGAGAGCACGTCCCGGGACGCCTCCGACACCCTAACGTCGAAACCTCATACAAACACAGTTAAGGTACGTACCAGTTTCACTGAAATCGACTGACAATGGCAGTGACCTTTGCGAGATAAATCGGTAAATTGAAATGACAATCTATTATCGAGAATGAATTAAATTACGTGTGCAATTTCTGAATATTGCGGATTTAGTTTTTGAAAAAGTTACGCGCCAACATATTCCACGAAGATCTATGTAGCATGTCACAGATCGACAGGAATATGCGTTATTGAATCTAAGTGAAAGAACCGACGCAATTCCACTGCCTAATCGAACACACACACAAGTGGAAAATACGTCGTGCACGATACACTGGCCATTGTCAGCCGCCACACATATATATTATTAATACAATATTCCATGTGCCCGTTGCTCTCACCCTCCCGAGTAGCACCTGGGCACGCGAGAGGATTTGAGCAACGAACAGGGAACCTCAATATCCTGAAAATCCTAACTAAAAGAATTCATTAGTATACGGGCTAATATTTATACAAACTTGCAAAAAAAAATTGAATCGAAATTTAAAGGTATTTGAAGATCATTAATAATTCGAAGAATTAATGGAAAACTTCAATCGTTAAGTAAAAAGACAGAAATATTTTGATTAATTTAATTTACTTATTTGAAATCTTTAATAAAATATTAAAAAACCCTAGGAAGATCCTTTCAACAAAGCAAAATTTCAAAACTATTGAATGAGTACTATATTAAATGTAATGTACTCGAGAAAATAATAAAAGTTAAGTTGATATGTGTATATGCTTTGTCTCAAGGATCTATCCGTCGCGAATCGTCTTTTTGTACGTAAAACCCAGTGCATCTGAGCAATTCTAAATAATTTTAAAATACGTTCTGTATTGAATTTTAAATGAATTTAAAAAATAAATGATTATCTTAAAGTTAAAACGTAACTTTATTTCATTTCAAATATATTTAAAAAATAAATGATCATTTCGATAATAAGAAGTTAATCTTGTTATTGGTATACCAAATTACGGAAGATTTTTATCTTCCCGAAATTTGGTGACACCGTTATTGAAATTATTTTATTAGGAAAAAAAAACGCGACGTACAAAAAGACCCTACCTACCTAGGAAACAGATTACTACCCGCGTGAAAAACGCCTGGCGTTTTCCACCGTCACTACACTCGTCAAAAAATCAACTACTAATCAATTGTAGTAATAATAAAGACAGTTGTTTGGGCACTTACTACTTGTTGGGGGGATGCGAGAGCTGCGTTAGGAATCGTTCTGGAATCGTTCTGGAATCAAAAAAAGGAACAAGATGTTAAAAAATGGTTCGTACAATTCCATCAATAAGATAGTTTAATTGGAAATATATGTCTTTTGATACTTACATTCTCTCCCCCTTGAAGACAGCACTACGATGCGTTGTATTACGTTAGTCTTACTGCCCTTGTTTTCAATATATTCAAAGTGCATTATGAACAAATTTTATATAATTCGGTAGAGGCGAAACGAGACGGCTAGCGACTGGGTTTCCAAGCCCATAGAATCAACCCCGGATTCTTACGCGAGGCGACACCATCCACCTGCCTGGACGTCGTAACGCCAGGACAGATGCGCCCCTTCGCTCAAAACGTGATTCCAACTCGCGAGTATACACTCCACGAGCTGGCCGCTTTGAGTATAGACCGAGGCCTAGTAACGCTGGCATTATCTGCCAGAGATGGTGCGCTGCGGTCTTTAGGCTGTGAGGTCACCCCTACTTGAAGAGTAGGTGCGGACCTCCACCGTCTCGATCGGACTTCTCTACTATATGCAACTTTGAAAAATATCGAAAACAAGGGTGGCTAAAGTAATAGTTCAATTTTGTTCTCCTCGAGTTAAGGTAGCCTGTAAAAAGAAATATGAGATATATAGATTAAAATTCGTTTAGAAACATACGACAAATATATAAAATACAAATGAATCAACAAATAATTCACATAATTGACTCATAAAAAAAATATTAAAAAAAGGTCGAACCGCGATTAAATAGTACGTTGGAAACTACTGTCATTTGAATTAAATAATCGAAAAACTTCACTATGAGCTCTAAATTTGCTCGAAACGCGACCAGTGTGCATTGTTATTAGTGACGTTAATTTAATAAATATTATATTATGTAAAGCTCCCGTGCACTTGAATTTTTATACGCAACTCTATGTTAATTTTACATTAGTCCACGAAAAAAAAAAATTAGGAAAGAATAACAGATTTGAAAAATAGCAAATTTAAAAAAAAGCACATTTGGAAATAGCACAATTGAAAAATACCATATTAAAAAAAAGCACATTTGAAAGATACCATATTTGAAAAATAGCATATTTGAAAAATAGCATATTTGAGAAATAGCACGTTTGGAAAATAATATATTTGAAAAATAACACAATTGAAATATAATATAAAATGTTCAATAACTAAGTTTAATTAGTAACATATAGTGCTGGTACTCACATATTCTCTCCTGCTCGAAGAAATCGTATCTCGAACCTGGCTATCGATATATCCTTTTCGTATCGAAGCCTATTTTTCCCCTCAGGTGCTGTATCATAAAGAACAAATTCGATTAATTTCAATCGACCAGCCGTCAAAGAATACATCCGAATTAATAGAAAATAAATAGTCCAAGTTGAATACAAAGTCAAAATTAAACGAACTTGATTCATCGTCAGGACGCAACGGTAAATTATCGCGAGAAGGCAACACGATTCGAGAATAAATTAGAATAAAATAAATTAAAAATTAAAAATAAATAATTCACTTGAGCACGGTATTAATTTTAATAAAAATTACGATAAATAATCTTGACTTCTAGCGAATGATAAAGACTGATAAAGAACAAATTCGATTAATTTCAATCGACCAGCCGTCAAAGAATACATCCGAATTAATAGAAAATAAATAGTCCAAGTTGAATACAAAGTCAAAGTTAAATAAACATGATTTATCGTCACGACGCAACAGTAAATTATCGCGAGAAGGCAACACGATTCGAGAATAAATTGAAATCCATGAAAAATAAATAATTCACTTGAGCACGGTATTAATTTTAATAAAAATTACGATAAATAATCTTAACTTCCTGCGAATGATAAAATATAGAAACGGTACGTACCATGTAAAGGTCCTTGTCTTGCGTCGTAATATATCCAATGTATCGGTGAGAACCGACGCGGTTGACAAGGACGAGGGTGTTTCGGAGATAACGATCACTTACACACACGACACACAACCGATCACTTTGACTTTCGGTATTAGAATGAAGTCGCGGTCGAATTGTCGCGGCCGCGGGGGTAAGAGTGGTGGTGGGGGACCGAAAAGGCCCGAATATTGGGGGCTTCCCGGAAAATCGGCGACGCGTCAAAAGTGGGATCGGCGCAAAGGGTCGTCGCGTCGATTGTTACGTGACAAAGGCAGGTTCTTACCTGTTTACGAGGGTCGCTGTGCCGCCTTTTTTTTATTTTAGATGCTATTTCCCATTTAAATCAAGGGTCTCACTTGTCGCCCATAAATTTACACTGTCACATATTGACTGTTTTTCCGCAAATTGTTCGCAAGTATACACTAATTTATATTTAACTTATTCGCAATAATTTCCGTCCTACATTCTCTCTTATAGCCGCTTTGCCGTCTTGCCGACTCTGTGTAACCACACGCACATAGAAAAAACCCATATACACAGGCTCACAAAGCTATTCGAACACCTTTCAAAGCTGTGTAACTTTTTTTAAATTGATCAAAACGACCAGACCTTTCTCGAGCAATTCGAAGAATTGGTTTACCGAATGACGTGCAAAAAGGATTTTGATTGCTTGGAGTTATAAAAGCAAACAAAAGGGCACTTTCTAAAACTTTTCTATTTGAGCCTACAATGAAAATTTAAAATATATGTTTTGTAGATCTATGTTGTACACATGCTGGAAATTTTCTCGAAATCGTAAACAAAAGTTTTACGTTTGTGTTCGTGTGTTCGGCCTCGGCCTCGAGCTCAACAATAAACAGCCAGAATTAATAAATTTTTCAGTGAATTAATTCTGAATTTTATTTTTACTGAATAACTAAATGGCATAATGGTCAAGGGAGTGCTTATCGACATCATTGGCGAAAGGAATTTTTATAAACATTAAACAGCCAGAAATAATAAATTTATTAGTGGATTGTGTTCGATAAATTAATGCGTGCGAATGTTAATGGTTTAAAAGTTATTCTGTATCTCGGTTTCTATTAATTATTTTTGCTAAAAAATTAGATGGCAAGATGGTCAAGGGAGTGCTTGTTAATATCATCACCAAAAGAAATTGTTATAAACATTAAGCAGCCAGAAATAATAAATTTATCAAAAATTACTATCTTGGCGATCGATAATTTTGCGAAATTAGTTGGGGTGGGGAAGTTGCGCACCTGCGTACCGCGCATCTGTTCTCGGCAGTCACGCTCGGTCCGTCAGTCGAAGTGCGCGATTTAAAGTGAGCGGAAGTGTTGTGAAACCGCGAGTGCAAACGACCTTGGAAGTGACAGTTGGTTCTCCAGAACTGCTCTGGCCCACCCTGACCACCCTGGACTACTCCTGCCTACCTTCGAGTGGACCAGGGATTCTCCATAGCTGCAGTGGACATCACTGGACATCATTGGCCTACCTTGGTCCACCTTAAGCTGCCTCGAGGTCGGTCAGCGATTCCTGGAATCTGTCAACGCTCACCTTGGTCAACTTTCAGCAGATCTATGTAAGTACCCAAACAAATATACATTTTCTGTTTTGCAATGCGTGTTCATTTAACGAACGCCGTCAATGATTATTTCTGTATTTTTAATTCGAATTTGCGTCGGAATAAATAAATTAGTATTCCGGAATTATATTATATTATATTTTTGACGTGAAATTTGTATTCCGAAATTATATTATATTGTATTTTTGACATAAAATCGGTATTCTGAAATAATATTATTTTCTATTTTTGACATAAAATCGGTATTCTGAAATTATATTATATTCTATTTTTGACATAAAATTTGTATTATGAAATTATATTATATTTTTAATATAAAATTGGTATTCCTCCGATCGGAGGTCCCTCAGGGGTTCACTCACTAATATCTCTAGATTTATTTTTTATTAAAATTGTTTTTCTTTCCGATTAAAAATTACTTCTGAACTTTCAAAAGTTCCTATTCTAAGACACAGTTGGGCTAATTCAGTTACGTTGTGATTCAATTGCATATTTGAAATACGTTGTATTTCAGTTATATTGTAATTCAACTGTGTCATAATTGAATTGAATAATTCAAACATTTCAATTAATTCAATTAACGTGTAATTGAAATACAATAAAATTTAAATATTTTAATCATATGTGTAACTGAAATAAAATATAATTGAAATACAGCTGTTATTACCTCTTATTACCTATTACGTTATTATTCTTTAATTTTCAATTTTAATTTAATTACATTGTAATTCACAATTAATGTAATTTAATAACAAAGTACAAAGTACTAGTAAAGTGACCTTCTCCGTCTTTGAAAAAGTGATCTTTTCCATTTAGCGATCTGCGAAATTTAGTTTGTAAGATTTTAAGTCGTCGTTGTAAGAAAGGGAGTCAGAAGGAAGCGTATTGAATTCCTTCTGGCTTCCTTTCGGGTCTCTTGTGTAATAACCTCCTCGTGGTGAGACCCGGGCAATCGGTATTATTCTCTATTTGTAAGGATTTCTAGTAATCTTACAGTTATAATTTGCGATAACGTAAAATAAAATTTAAGACTTACTAATAATAAAAACTTGTGTATTGAATTGTGTCTGAATTTGCCTTCAGTACTTTCCTTGTTTTCCCTAGGTCCACCTTTAGCTTCTTGGTAAGATCCTTTCCCTACAATTAAGAAACACATAGTTTCTGTTTCGGATTACCTTGTCATTCATTGACATCATCAACTGTTTTTCTCGATTTCTAATTGAAATTTGCTTCTGAACTTTTCAAAAGTTCCTTTTCTTAAAATTGGTATTCCTCCGAACCCGGAATACCCCGAAGCGCCTTTACCTCTATGCGTTCCTATTTTAGTTAGTATTATAGTTTAAAGTTTTGACTTCTACCCTTGTTGAACTCTTGTTGGTTAGACCGCACTCGTGTTCGGGGTTATTAGCTTAAACTTGTCATTCCTCCGATCGGAGGTCCCTCCATTTATGATAGGTACATATATGGTTTAAGCTTCTTGTGGATCTAGTTCCAACATTTATTGTTTGTCAGCGTAGAGGGCGTAAGTAAACGAGTTGTTTTTGTGCGAGACAGAAAATCCCATATGGTGATTGGTCTACTCCTATTCCTCGTCTGTGGTGTCACATCCTGTATTACCAACTGGAACTAAAATATGCTGACAGCGTCCTCAGTGGTAGAAATTAAAATTATAAATGGCTATATACACAGACGATTATCAGCAGCAAGCGTCCTCTATCAGGATTCGCTAGCGAATTAAATGGACTGTCGGCGTTGACAGAGTTAACCTAGGAGCTCCGAAACAGTCAATATTAACAAGATAGCGAGTGTGTAAGTATGTCTAAATTACCTCTAATTAATCACGAACCAGTTCTGCAATAAAGTCAGAACTAATCAACATTCGTTTCTCACTAAAGATTAATTCGCTCCGATATTTCGCTTTTTATAGGTTATGTTCCCGGGTACTTAAACAAGTATATAAATGAAGTGATGTGAAAAAGAACGTTTTGTGTCAACTTGGATCGAGCTCGGAGCCCCATAAGCCAAATCATGGTGAAAGAGGACAAGACTACCGTAGAATACGACACGACTGTCGATGGTAAGTTCCTTTATTGCTTCTCTCTTACTTCTCTTTCTCTCTCTCTCTCTCTCTCTCTTTCGTTGATAACATAATTTACTATTGCGTATTCGCGATCATCTATACTAGTTCCCAAAAATAGAAATACAAAACAGGAAGCCCTAGACTCGAAGTACTAAACAGAAGGTACAACGATGATTGTTCAATGGTTTCCTTGAAACTAATATCATAACTTGATGCAAGACGTAATACTATGCGGCTTTTATATTGTACAAATATTAAGGGTAATTCTATCATTGATCACAAGTGTTGGCTACACAGTGAAGTCAGAGGAAACTCTTCTAGAGAGGATGAAGGATTACGTGGCCCAGTCAGGAAACTCTGATAAATTGAAGACATAAGTGCCCCAAGTGGAGAACGCAAACGTCGTGATAAGGAGAGTGATCACGCTTGGTCCGATTCCAGCTATGGCAAAGTCTCTGGTCTTTATGTGAGCCGCAGCAGTGGCTATAGCATTTGGTGGTGTGCCCACTGGTAGGTGGAAGGAGAAGGAACAGCAAAGAGCGGCAGGCAACATCAGGTACAGAGGGTGCAGTCTCATGGCGATGCACTGAAACAAAAATCGCAAACATAGTACCATCCCAGAAGTATGATTTTCAATGATCAATACACCTGCAGAACAACTTCCTGACCTCCGATAGTTTTTGGATACTTCATAAATCTGCCAACGTATCCAAAAATTATTGAAATCCGAGGGTAGGTAGCTGTTAACGATCAATCGACTCACCATTTCCGCAAGGACTGGCAGAATGATGTTCGCAACGGCAACGTTGGAGGTCAGCTCGGTAACGGTTTCTGCGAACAGGCAGACGATGAAGAGTATAGCTAGAGGATCTATGGATTGCAGAGAATCTAGGGCGTGGCCTAGAATGGAAGACAATTTGGAGCTGGTGCTGCCAGCTGAGATGGCGAACCCGCCACCTAAAACAAGGATCAGGCTCCAGTGCATCTTCTGGTGGATCATCTTCCAGTTGATCATGCCAGGGGATGGCTTGGTAGGTCTCTTAGCTGGGTCCGAGTCGAATGAACGCAGGAAGTCGAGTTTGGACGGAAGCATGAAGAAGAGGAGGATCACGAAGGCGGCTGCTGTCGAGTCTTTGACTTGCCTGCAAGCAAAGATGTCGACAATCCTCCTGTTTAATAACTGGGTGTCACGTTTTTACGATACCTACAAGTCGGTGATATAGGTGGGCCAGCCGCGAGCGAATCCAGGATTCCTGAAGAACCAAAGCAGGACCACGAGCAGGAAGAGCATACCCACAACTGATTCGTGCCACGTTATAGGGCCAAGCTCTTTGTATTTTTTCTCGATCACGCTCGCCGCAACTTTTTCCCCTTGCGGGCCTATGTCAATGGCGCTCGCGTCCTTACTTTCCGGTCGGAACATTCCCATGTACATTATCTGCAACCACAGCCACGTCAAGAACCCCATCAGCAACATGGGCGGGACCGAGTAGAGCATCCACGAGGTCAGGCTGATGCCTGGACTATCCGGGAAACGTCTGGAACACAGAATTAATGCTAAAGCTCCAAAGATGTGGATATATATTGTGGAGGGTAGGTAACATCGCCTGGGCGGGGCCATAGTAGATAGTGGGCGTAAAATGGGAGGATCTTCCTCCCCACCATCCCATAGCGCCGCCCACTTTCTTTACTCACCGCGCTTGCGTGACTTTACGGGAGGGAAATGAAACGCTTGAACTCACTTCTCAAAGAATCCTTTCAAAGTCAAATTGGTCCCAGTGCCAACCACGGTCCCCACGCCTCCGATACTGGACGCATACGCTGCCACAAGATAATAGACCATGGTGGTGCGTGTAGGCTTCTTCGGTCTGCAACACAGACACGGTGAGAATTGTTACGGAAAAAACTCTTCGTTTCGAAACAAGTTGCACAAGTACTTGATCTATGGCTACGTACGACTCTTCGTTTGCTCCGCCTTCTTCACCGCATCCTTCATCTTCCGGGACGAACATGCTGCCCAGGCCTTGCTAAAAACAGCACGGAATTGGAGTGGCGGCGGTCCACCCTTTGACGGGTGTCATACTTACCGCTTCGATCTCCATGAGAACCGTCTCGATAATCGGCAGCATCATCGCCGTGGCGGCGGTGTTGGAGATCCACATAGACAGGAACATCGTCACGAAGAAGAGGCCTAAAGTTAGCCTGCGGTGTGGAGGATCATTAATGACATATTTCTGTTCTTCAGGGAGGAACTTACGTCTATGGACCGAGCATTGTTCTACGAGAGAGGTCCAATTCTACATCAGGTTCCAAAGGGGTGCACATTAGAATTCAGGATCCAAATTAGGGCGCCCAGATTAGGTCTAGGTTCGAGAATTCTGATCACGTTAGAAGATCGAGATCGGTGACTAGGTAGCGTGTTCAAACGCACGTTCGGATCTATTGTTAACTAGTGTGCATACCGATCCATAGGCGTCGCATTCGTCCCTGAAACGAGTGTGCCTTGGCCCGCAGAGGAATCGAAGACCCTAGATCGCAGTGACCAGAGGAAGCTCACCTGCGATGGCTACATCCGATCGTTTTGATGATCAGCAATGCCACCCGCATGTGAAGGCCGGAGTTCTCGATAACGATCGCTATCACCATGCTGCCGATAAACATCATGGTCGTGTCGTTCATGTAACAGGCGCAGGTGTCGCCGGTGCTCATTATGCCCATCAGCGGGTAAAGGACGACGGGTAGCAGGCCCGTGATCGGCAAGGGGAGCACCTCGGTCATCCAGAACATCGCCATCAAGCCAACCACGTAGAGGCATCGCATCGCCGTCACCTGAAGAGAGTCGTCCGTTCGATCGATATAATCAATAATTCATGTTTCCGTGTATTTTGCAACGAGGAAAGACACAGACAGGAAAATGAAGACATAAAAATTGAGCGCAAGAACCAACGAAACGAATCGTTGCTACAAGGTCGTAGATCGCGTCGGACGTCGTAAAAATATCGATCACGATCATTCCACGAACCTCGGGTCTTTCAACGACGAGGACGACCGGCAGCAGAACCAAAGGCCACACCACGATCACCAATGATCGCCAGTAGATCGAGAGAAATCGAACCAGCAGACCGCCGGCGTTTGTCGTCTTTCTGAAACAGCTGACCAGTTCGGATAACAGAGAACGGTCTTACGAGCCCGGTGCACTGTGGGACGTCTCTTTAAAACTGGCAAAATTAATTTAAAAATTTCTATGACGTTCAAGTTGCAACCACACCTATGGGTGTACATCCTCGATCTAGCAGGAAACTACTATAAGAAAACTTTTAAAAATTTCCTGAGACTGTTCCGTTTATGTTCGAATAATAACTGTACGGTCGATGGAGACGTGTGTCCATATTTTTGAAATTTCGGTGCACAAAGAAAAGTCGAATTTTCGCGCGGGATGCAGCAGACACATGTACGTACCTGGTGTCCACGGAATTGTTCATTTCCGGGTACGAATTGTCGGACTGCATGGCCATTGCTCCCTGCAGAGCCAGAAAAACATAGCTGGTGATCCGTGCAGCTTTATTTGTTTGTTTGTCACGCTACCGAACAAAAAGATAGCCACGCTGGTTATCGCTAAACCGCGGATCAGGTGATCTACACGGGGGAAGAACAATTTTTCCGAGACGATTATTCAAATTACTACTGCGTTTATCAGTTTCACTAAGCGGAAAGTAATGCACGTCAATACCATTAATTTCTTTTAATCTCTCCATTGTTTTGAATTTTATCTGCACACTTTTAATCACGAGCGCACAGATGTGTCATGTATTAGGAAAACAATGATTAAGAAATTGATTGGACAGTGTTGCAAAATTTGTGAACGAGTATTATTCGAAGGTCGTCGTTTTTCTTTAAAAAATTAAATTTCTCCAAACCTAAGAGGAAAAATTGTGACAAAAAGAAAATGTCCTATGAATCGTTTACTGGTTTTAACGTAGATAATCGTGTACTGCAAAAACACAGAGGATCGTTGTTCAATGAAAAAATCTGAGAAGATTTTACGATTCTGTAGTTACGCGTTTATTATCCTTTGTGCTATTCTTTTGTCCGCGAGCGTACAAACGAGGGGCGGGGTCAGCGATCTGTTGCTTGTGGAGGGGAGAAGGCGCCCAGCCAATCGGATCGCGCGCTCTCGACACCCGACGCGGGACAAACGCGCATTGTTTCCCCACGAATTCGACGATGCGAATATTGCGTAACACAGCTTCTCGCGTGGGCTGACGGTTAAACAATTTTGCAGAGCGAAACCGAGCGGTATTGACCTCCCCAGTCCCGTTTAACCCCGTCGCTAACTGCAAAAATGGAGAAACGCGAATATCACATTTCTTTATATAAACAAATCAGTTTACAAGTCAACAGAAAAATTTGTCACCCTTGAACCGATAAAGATTGTCATCATAATTGATTTGACGTTAAGAATCTTTTTTTGATTCTTTGATAAGTGATCGATCAATTAATTTCTTCAATGCCGTAGTTAGTCTATCTATACATAAACGTTGATTATTTTTTGGACAGAAAAATATTTAGTTTTATTGTACTGTTATTAATGTGTAAGTCCAACTTTTATAGCTGCGTGAACATAGCTTGCTATTGATCTCAAGTGGCGGAAAAACAGCGGAGTGCCATTTATTTTAGAAAGTAAGTGAACGCAATAAATTGCCTATGCGGATCTTTAGATCGTAAAAAAGGTCGTTGATTGCGGAACGTTTGCAATCAATTAACAGCATTGCTCTTAAATTGTAGGTGTGAATTTTTAATTCGCAAACGAACACGTTCTTCGTTTTAAGAATTAAAACTTGAAAAGGAAAATATTGAATGTGTTCCTCGATGCATTGAAGAACAATTTAGCCATTTTTGATGTTTCAGTCCTTAGATATTTCTTCTTGATGAATTTTTTAATTGGTAACCGATAGTTTCCGCGTGCTTGGGAGTTTCACAACGAACGCGACCGATTGAATTTCACTTTGACATTCGCTGCACGCCACCGTTTTCTCTTTCCTGCGACCGAAAAAAGTTTTCAACCCGCCGGTTGCCTCTGTCGAAATCCCAAAATCTGCCACGCGAACCGTATCGAAACTGGTCGAAATTGAAAGTGATCACCGCATGCTAAAAATTCTAATGAAATTGCGAGCACAGAACCGTTCTCTGCTCTAAATTGTTCCAATTTGTCTTGCTAGCTAGGCGATAGTCAATTTTGTTATTGATTGAGCTGTATAAAATCGTGTTACATAATAAATAACACGATATCCAGAGTTTCCAAAGCGCGGCAGAATTTTTCCGATAGTTTTTGAAATATGATTTATCGCAAGAAGCGTGGATTTTGCGGTCTAAACACCGCACAGAAGAGGATCTCGTTTGCACGATGATTAAACGAGGGGAATTGTTCTTAACAGCGTTGAAATACAATTCGATACGGCCGCCAATCGATAAGTTGGCATATTCGCATAACCCACAATGTATCGTAAAAAGCAAGTTGCCCGAGAGTGGTCGCATTAACCCTTTGCAATTGGATTACTCGATCGCAAGTATCTTTCGTGAACCATAATTGATCGCGTGTTCGCAGAAGGAAGTGTTGCACATTTTTCAAAAGTTGTTTCTCACGATAAAGTAGAGTGTTGCAACGAATGCTGTTTTAAAGTTTTCGCGCTAAAAAAGCTGGCTCTAGACGTCCGAAATAAGTTGAATAATTTTATGTTTGCAGTTAGTATATTATCGCTTTTCTATTTTTATCTTTCTGATTGAAAAAAGGGCGTACACCGGTAACAGTGTGCAGAAGTTTGTTTTCGCGGTGTCCTCTAAACTTTGTGACACGTAACGTACCGTATGTTCTTGTAGGCACGCATTCGATTATTGTTTTCACTTTGAACGAGTGACACGTATCAACAAACAATGAATCTTCAACCAACTTGAACAATGTATCTTGGTGACTATTCCAAATTGTCCGACGCTCCGTTAACAGAACCGCGTTCTCTAATTTTTTAAACATATTCAAACGTTTGCAATCTTGAACAAAAATATACCAGCCTGTTCAGGAAAGTCTAAAGAATCGTTCTACACAAAAATCATTTGCGTAGCATCAGCAGTCAGGTGAGAAAAAATTCTCAAAGTGAATTGAAAAATAAACCGAGAAATCCAATCGAACAGGGTGCGCGTTAGAGGCGTTTCGCTCTCTTCAACAATTTTTTAAACTTATTCAAACGTTTGCAGTCTTGAACAAAAATATACCAGCCTGTTCAGAAAAGTCTAAAGAATCGTTCCACACAAAAATCATTTGCGTAGCATCAGCAGTGAGGTTAGAAAAAATTCTCAAAGTGAATTGAAAAATAACAAACCGAGAAATCCAATCGAACAGGGTGCGCGTTAGAGGCGTCTCGCTCTCTTCAACAGTTTTTTGAACATATTCAAAGGTTCACAATCTCGAAAGAAAAAATACCATTTTATTCGGGGGACTGTACAGAGTGATCCGGCAGAAAAATCATTCCCACATCTCCCACAGTTAAGTCAGAAAAAATGTCCGAAGTCTAGTACTTTCGAGCCGCCCAAAAATTTAATTTCTCAAAAACCAAGGCCGACGGCGAGAAACGGTTTTCGGCATCGCGTTCGGCGCATCGAGATCTGTAATTACCAACCGGTGAGAAAAATCTAAAAAATTCCTAACGAATGTTATTGTCCAGACAACGAGGTCCCGTTGGGTTCAACGCACACTTCCGACACTCGGAGCGATTCTGGACGGATCTAGATCGCTCGAGACCACTGTGGGCAAACTCGAAGCCGTAATTCCGTACCGCGTCGATCGTCAGGGATTCACAAAATCGAGATCGGAGGATCGATGGCCCCGGGAAGAACGCGGCTTTTGAAAAGCGACGGCTGCACGCGCGCCGCTGCACCACTGGCCGTCGATCTACTCGAAGGCTTGCGGAGTCTCTCGTCTCTGATTAAGCTATCACCCCTCTCCTCTCTTTCTCTCTCTCTCTCTCTCTCCCGGGCTCTCTCTCTCTCTCTCTTCCCTGGGTGTCACTCACTCGGACTCAAACGCCGCTTCGTTTTCTTCTTCCTCTTCTTCTTGTTCTCGATCCTCTTCGTGTCCTCTCCCCCTTCGTCCCAAGTCTCTCTCTCTCTTTCTCCCCTCTCCCCTGCTGCTCTTCTTGAGAGAGCGGAGAGCTCGCGGCACTCTTCAACGACTGGTACGTGAACTCGATAAACCATCGTTGCAGAAGTCGCTGGCCGACGGCTGACCTTGATGCGTTCTTCCGCGGTGGCCAGCCACGAAAAACTGCCCCCACCTGTCTCTCTCGGGGACTCAGGTGAGGCCTCGGGCCCCCCAACTGGCCGACATCGATCTTAACCCGTTTCCACCGGGCAGTAAGATGCGGTTCGCTTTGCAAAAATAGGCTGTCTCGGTTAATTGTTGCTCGTCCGTGGACAGCCAGAGGTTCGCCACGAATTGGCTGGGTCAGCGCTTGTAATTATTGTTTGCCCACCTACGCGACGATACACACGTTCAGGGACCACGGTATTATTAATCAACGCTGTCTGGGTCGATCCCGACCCGATCCATATTAAACGCATCGTTTGCTTAGCTCCCGGTGATTAATTTGAATCAGAGGCTGTGTAATTGACTGCAATAAAAGACGACGGACTGGACAAAGCGGCTTTGCGAAAGTATGCTGGAAAAAAATTGCTTGACCGCTGCCTAAATTGAACTAACCGTTTGCGCATTCGCATCTCTTGTAACAATATTGTCTAGAAACAAACAGAACGATCTTATAATGTACGTTACTGAGGGATTTTAATGCGCATTTATGGCACACGCAACTATGTAGGACACAAGTAAACTGCACGGTAATTAAAGATATCAAAATGTTTATTTCAAATGCGTGATTCGAACAATTCAGTCTAGCGCGGAAACGACGAATTTAATCCAGCTATAACTATTAATAACTCGAGCTGTAGCTGTAACTATTTGCTAGCAATAATAATTACCTATTAAGCAACTGTTCCGTTATTCAATTAGTTCGGATAATCGAGGTTGTACAATTACACACACCAGAAACTCCCGTAACATGATCTTCCGTCTATTCTGCACGGTCTGACGCACAAAAATCTCAATGTACTTGTGACCGCCACTTATGCGAGTCATAGCACATGATTCTTCTATTTCAAAGACCGATCGAAAAGGAATATTTTCTTGCCGATTATCGGTTTAAACGATCCTAAAGCGGTCGACATTAGAGACACACACAGTTCTCCGAAGCTTCCAGGGTGTTATCGTGGTCGCGAGGTGTTGTTTTACAAAGTTATGGGACAGATAAGATTAGGATGAACTCGGGGGATGAAGGGTTTCGACCAGTGAACCCTTCGAGATGCGTGTTCCCCGTTTCGGAAAGAGTCCGAGACGATTGGAAAACCGAGGGGACTAATTGGAAAATTGCATCGAAATCGTTTCAGCTTGGCGAATCGAGCTCTGGAGTCTCTCTCAAGAGATCGGATCACTTAAACTGATCAGTGGACGTGTGCCCGTGGCCCGATACGACACATTGGGGAAGCGAAACAAAGTCGACGGAGCATTCAAATCAATTTAATCGGGTAATTAAACCCGCTCACGCTACCGTACGTCCTCGTTCGTATTACGCAACGCGTCACGATTCGAGGAGGACGTAAACACACTTCGTAAAACGTTCCGTACACGCTCAGCCGGCCCGAACTTGGCCAACTTTTCTCTTTCTCGATTTGTATTCCGACGGCCGAGTCTCGGGCGCCTTCGGAAATAGAGCGGTCACTCCTCGGAATGGGCCCTGGTGGCCACAAAACTGCGAACTTGATCTTTATTGATACTAGCTTAAGTGTCGCTATTTGCCCCCGTTTTTGTTCTTGGCGTTTCGACAGCATTCTCTTATTCAGACCGCGAAAAAAGTACGCAAAATCCCTTTGGGAAAATGTTGGGGCTCAGCAAAAAAAATTTTAAACCCTTTGGAGAAATGTTGGGGCCCGTTAAACAAATTGTGGAACTTCTGGGACAGTTTTAAAGATTAAATTTGAAACGCTGCCACCGTTCTAAGCGGCGGATGAATGTATACGTGACCCTGAAGAATGACCTTCTTTCCAGATAAATACAAGGTCTACGCGAGCATATCGTTCGCTGTGTTGCTGCTGGGCATCGGAGTTCCGCTATGGTGGCACACCACAGCTGTTCCAAGGGTTTCGTTGCCCTACGCTGGCATCGAGCGACTGTCTGACCTGAAGGTCAAGATTGGTACCAAGATCATTCTTGCTACCACGTCGAGGGAACGAGCGGATGCTCTGTCCAATGAAATAATGCAGGCCTTCAAGTCTGCCGGTAAGTGATTGACCTTTTACTAGAAGAGGACCTTTGACCTTGAGCCTCTTCAGCATCGTGTCCTTTTTTCAGACATCTACCAAGTGGAGGTGGAGCGACAGGTGATATCTAACTTGGTGCCTTCTGCTAATTTTGACGTTGAGGTCGGTCAACTGTTTCTCCTCGAGGCCAAGCTGCCGACCGATGCGGTTCTCGTTGGGTCAAAGAGGACCCTGTACTTCTCCACGTCGACTAGTAAGCATTTATTTTCTTCATTCTCTCCGTTCAAGGTTGATAACCCAGCGAATCGATTCCAGAGGGCTCGACCTTGATCAAGGTGCTGTCAGAGTGGATGCTGCGCGAGAAATCGTTGACCTTGACGAAGAACGCGCTCACACAGCCGACCCTGTACAGCCTGGACGAAGAGAACAGAAGGAGGTTCCCGGCTAGCCCCGCCTACGACATCCTAATCACTGTCGTGAACCCTGATCCGGACAAGCTCAAGGTCGAGTGGGACCTGCGCAAGATGTCCGAAGGTACATAGGACATTTCCAAGAAACTCCATCCATCTCTCTCCATCTCTGTATCCGCTTATCCTTTTTCTAGAATACGTCGAACCTTTTCTCCAGGAGATACCAATCTCAAACTTCTCCGTCAAGTCCCAATGGCTGTACTTCCTGCCGTTGGAGGTTAGCCCTAAACGTGTGCCAGATAGCAGCCCCTGGGGCAGGCATTTTGCCTTACCCGAGGACGTACTGCCACAGTTAATCACGCCCTTGGAGAAGAAATTGGGTAGGTTTTTAACCGACACGGTTCAACTGTCTTCTGAAACTTTAGGGAATTGTTAGGTTAGAATTGCTGTTCCAGCCTCCCAGGTCAGCCTCCATCCGACCATCAATTTTGTCATCTACGTTGTGCCCTGTGACAGCGCTCCGTTGCACATTTATACTCGAACGGGGCATCGGTCCAAGGTCAACACCAACGTAGAGGCATTCCTTTCGCCAAGGTAAGAGATCATCTGCGTTGCAAGAAGGTTACCGGGGACTTTTATGTGACATGACAGCGATGTACCATTTCTTGCGATTCAATTGACACACCATTCCTCGGTGAGCAATTTGCTAATTGGAGTGGGAGCCAATGGAATCGTTTTGGAATGGAGCAATTTCTGAAGTGGTAAAAATTGCGGAACCCACCAAAAAATTCCAAAAGAACACTTGTATTAAACTAAATTGACACATTGGTTAATTTTCTTATAATGCTTTCCAATTACAGATGGGGTGGAGTGGTGCTAATTAATCCCTCATTGGAGTCCATCACTAACAACAAGACCGGCGAGCCAGTGACAGTGGTGCCATCGGAGGCCTCAGTTGTTGGCACCTTCCTCGCTCAATTGAAGCTTCTTCTAGGCATCCCGGAGCCGGTAATCACAACACTGATTAGCCGCAATAATAATATAAATGTGGTCGACTGATAACTTCAATATAAAATCAGCAATTTTAAGTTGTAGTGGTACCGACTTAAAACTTGAAGAAGAACCACCTTCACCCTCATACAGAATTGTCAGATCCTCGCCCGTTTGTTGATGCACCGATACACAGGCGTGTACACCGGGTTGCCATCAACAGGCGTCTAACTTAGTCGTTCGAAGGTTATTTCTGTGACATTCTTTGTTACAGACATTGATCCCAGGCGTGACCATCGCCTCCTCGGTGGGATTAAAGCTGAACAGCTGGGAGATCGACGCGTTGATGCGTGTACGAACAATAGAGCAGCTGACTTCAGCCAAGCTGACTCTGCAGTCACTAGCCCAGCTCCTGAAGGAGATTGGGAACATCGTGATCACCGACGTGGTTGGGGATAGGATAAAGACTGCCCTGCGTTTGGTAGAGTACTCTGCTGAACGACTAGCCAACGGGGACCTGGAGCAAGGATTCCTAGCCAGCAAAAAGGCATTTGTCGCTGCCGAGGCTGCCTTCTCAGACCCTACGCTTCTAGCCTTGCTGTACTTCCCGGATGACCAGAAGTGAGTAAAATTTTCTTCGTCTATTGCGGCGAACGGAAGCTACTTGAGGATTCCTTTTCATTTTTTGGCTTAAATGCACGATATCCGTCGAAAGAGTAAACCTATCTATTAATCCTTGGCTGTTTAATTGTCACAGGTATGCCGTGTACATTCCTCTGTTTCTACCTGCCATGATACCGGTGCTGCTCTCTTTGAAGAACATCTACAGGTACTACGTCACTGGAAAAACAAGGACGTAGCGTTACAATTCCTCTGAAATCGAAACTGTCGTGTTTTCAAAAAATTGTACCGCGACAGTGTGTTCGCAAGAAAAATGAGGATGGACTAGAGAAAAGAAAAAAATATATTGAGCCAGTCGGTATTCCATCGTCGAGCGTAGTTGACATGACTTTTCTCTTCGACTGTACATCGACAACGCGCACGCACGTGCCCGGAATCCCAACTTTTTCTCTCGTTATTAATTCTTGTGCACGGATAATACGTTCACAATGTTCTCTTGCGTTACGCGTCACGGTGTACAACACCTTCAGTTAGCGCTGAATAAGATGTTTGTTCGTACAGGTACACGTATGGTTTCGTCTCTCTGTACACACACACGCGAGCAAGCAGTCATAGTTGCATTCATTCATGTACGCACGCACGCACGCACGCACACAACAGAGGCGTACAGACATAAACACACATACACGGTCGCACGCGTATCATCATCATCCGAAAATTGTTCCAGCACGCATACCAGTTACATACATTTGTTTTACCAGATTTTAAATTATTTATCATTAGATCGTTAAAAACAACTAGTAATCTATGTACAATACATGTGTATCAATCCTCAACCAGTAGTAGTTACCAAAAAGGTTACAAAATTACCAAGTTCAATCGCTATAAAAAAATGTGTTCAATTACCGCGAGACGTGTTTCGCATAGAATTCCGAGGAAAAAGTCGAAACGCCTGACAATTTTTAACGAGCGATCGTGGATAGAGTGTTCGTTGGACGAGTAAGTAAACGCTGTCTCTGTGTGTACACTGTCGTCCAAAAGCGGCTGACTGGGACTACCGAACGCTGAAAGCGACTAGCGTATTTTTTGCAAGATATAAATCATATTTTATCAAGCAATGAGACATTACTAAGAAAACAATTTCGCTAATTGTACAATAAAAAATCTTGGACCGCTTATTCTAATTGGCCCAGTAGCTCCAGCGTTGAACGTCGGATTCGGGGATCCCAAAAACGTCAGCTTCCGGTCCAAAGGTTTATACCTAGACTGCGGATTTTCTGTATTTATGACAAAATCGCGACATCGCGCTATTTTCGGCTTAGAAAAATGTTTGACGGAGGAAGTTCATTTTTATCTAATTTCCGTTTCTTGTGACCGATTTAGAAAGTTTTTGATTTCGTAAAAAAATCCGCAGACTATCTATAACGTACTTTTGGCCGGCAGTGTACGCGCGCGCGCGCGTGCTGAGTATATATCGCAACCAACCCCCTGTATCGTCACACATCAGCGACTGAGTAACAAAATCCGACACGCCCTCCGTTCCGTTTTCCGGATCTCGATCGGTAGTTGAACGTTACTAAGTGTAAAAATAAATTAATCGATGAATCGCAAAGCTTACACGTACGACAAAGAAATAGAAAAAGAGTCGAAGATGAAAAAAGGTAGTATTAGAAAAAGAGAGTAGGAGAAGAAAGGGAGGAGAGAAAGGCGGTGAGAGGGGAGAATAGAGAGAAATAGTGGAGTGGGGGGAATAGAGAAGAGAAGTCAACGAACGGTTTGAACTAGCTGTATCGCGTGTTGCAGAGCTTCTGCGATATTCTGAAAGACAGGTACACCTTCGCGCGTCGCGTAGTCCGACAGGTACATTCTTCCTCGGTTGTAGTCTTTTGTGGCTTGTTCGGTTAGCTGAATACAAAAATCGATTTTCACAGAAACGAGGAAGCGAAAAATCATATACAGCACTTCCCCGTAACGTCTTCATCTCTCAGGACCCCGCGAGACGTTCTGAAGCGGTGGAGGCTATTTGTACGCTCGCTCCGATTGGCCAGCGACTTGCCAATCGCTCGAAGATGGCGACTGAGACGCGACGTTACGGAGGAAACCCTGAGCAAGTAGATTCCCTCTTAATCCGATCTCGTTTTAAAACTAATCAGTATTTTCCGTATTTCTTTTTCACTTAAAACTTACTAAGACGAGTCACTTGTTCAATAGTAGCTTGTTTGTTTTTAATTATATTTTTATAGAACGTTCACCAATTATTAAATTGTACGTACCGGTAAATACCATCATCTTTTGTTGGAAGAATTTTTTCAGGCGGTACGGTTAAGTGACTCAAGAGGGAATCTACTGTATGAAAGAAGGTTAGGCTGACGAAGTCTCACCTTTTCACCGGAAACTACACAACCTTCAGGAAGCGTCTGAACGCATAAAACCAGTTTAGCACGCAGTCCTATCAGATGAGCTGCCAGTGCCATTATAGTGATGCCGCGCGAGTGCTGCGGCACAATCAGCAATATTAGCCGGGAGTTCTTCATCTTTTGCAACTCCTGCGGCAACACCTTCACGTTGTACTCGTTGTACTCGTTCAGGCTCGGCCGGTGCAAACTGAGCCCCCTGGACCTGGAAGAAGAAACTTCCACGTAGACTCGCTGCGACGCTGTGCGGCTTTTTTTGCGAAAGCGATGAACGTGTTTAGAGGGTCTCGAATGCTCACTCGATGGAGGGTTTCGCAGCCGTCTCCAGCCAGAACTGGTCCTCGCCGATCACACCGACGTACAAGTCCCTCTTCTCCGTTTCCATCACGAGCGAGTTGGTCCAATCTAAACAGCGCCATCGGTCAAATCGTATGCGTTTCTTACGGGGACACTGTCACGTCACGCCACGCCTTATCGAGTAGCAAAATTGAACTGGTGCCTAGAGGAAGTACACTTCGAAAAATTGACCGGGAGGACGAAGAAACAATTTACATTAATAATGAACTTATTGCTTTGATCCTTCTTCTAGACACCAGTTCAATTAGTGTTGCGACCGCTCTCGCTACGTTTTCATTTGCACGCGTGTTACTAACGACCACTGGAAACTTTTGAGAATAGAAAATACCTAGAAAGCGGCTAAAAGGTTGCACGATAGCTCTGCGAAGAAATTTCGAGGCCTTCCTACATATTATACTCCAAACTGAAGATATCTCACTTTCACAAGAGACGCCATTGCTCTTCGTCCGCCACGCCGATTCCCTGGCAAGGGCGCAGAACTGTTCGAAATTTATCCGTAATTCCGTTGGGTCTTTCTTCGCCGGAAACCCGTCGTCTATCAACCTCCTGTACGTTTCTAGAAACATATATGTGAATTTGAAAATTTGGGGAACGCAACGGATAGTGTTTGGTCGCGAGGGTCCTACGTCATTGGCTGTTAAAAAAATCAAGTAAGAATCTATTACCCGACTTATTTACCACATTCAGCAGATCCGAGACCGACACGTTCGACTGTAACGCCAGCCAAGCCTGCAATCAAAGAAAAATATTAATTAGCAACGACATAATTTGAGCAGAAGAAAATTTCCAATGTGAGACTTACTTCAGCTAAATTAACGCTACCGGTGTCGTTAACGTCCATGGACTTGAAAATGTCTCTGAGCGTACTGCGATAGAGAAGATCAGTTAAATTAGTAACAATGTTAGCAATGATCCACTACCCCTGGCAGAAAATGCTCGATATAGAAATCTTTCTTTATCTAGGTTGTGGCTTGTTTGTTTCTCTTACTCATTCTTTCTATAAATGCATAAAATCCGCAGTCTAGTAATAAAGATTATAATTTGATCGAATACAATTTTTGCCAGTGGCGTACCAAGCTGTGTGGACTGTAGATAGAAGAGGGCCTTACACGGAGTCCGTTCCATTCTGCGTGAGCGAAATCCTGACCGGTCTAGTGCCATCTTCGGAATGCAGATCTTGTACTTTAATCTCCTCGCGCAAAACCTACGGGCATGAACGGTATATGAGCCTACGTCAGCGATCGCGACTTAACGCGAAAGACAGGTAACAAATACGTTTACTCGATTACGTTTATTCCCCGTCGTTTCAGGATTACCTTGGACGTACAATTAAGGGCAACCGACACGCTCTCGAATATCGGTATCCTCTGCCTCTCCATGAGGTACTGTAGTACCAACAGACCGTTCATCAAGTCGTAATATTCCCTAAAGAAGGCGTGTGTTTTTGTCGGTTCTCTTTTTCTGATTTGTTTTGGATTTTTGTGTCGGACAACGAGAAATCAAGAAGACTTCTTTTGATTACTTACTGAATGGAGACCGGCTCACCAAGGATCGTCTGATCCTGCCGGTACGGGTAGATCACCAGGATCAAGGACTCTTGACGCGTAGCTGCCAATTGCGCTGCTTCGATGATGCCCGCGCTGTTGCGCGTCTGATTATCTATCACGAACAGTAATACTTTCGCCGTCTGTTTCGCCTCGTACTCTTGAGCTATCAGTTCTGGCCCCCATTGCGACACTTGCTGAAATCCCACGAATCATCAGCACAGATTCATTCTCGTTATAAATGCATAAAATGGGCAGTAAATTTGGATTATAATTTGTGGGACTTTGAACTTATGTGGCATATTTATCGAGCTAATGGATTTCTTGGTAAACCAGACTCCCCCCATAAAATTAAAGTAAATACATACGGGGTTGTAGTAAGTGATGCCGAGGCTCTGTAGAGTCGGTATCGCTATTTCTGATCTCCATGTAGTTGGATTACAAGATCCACCCAGAAATACCTCATATGCCATTCTCTCTGCAAGTCAGACAATAAAATCAGAATTCGTATAAATTAGGAATAAACTAGGGATGTATTAGCAAAGTGTTAAATTAACTGAGTACCGTAGACTGATAGTGAGAGCAAAATCATGCAAATAATGTCGAATAGGGGACTTACTGGAGCCGTTTGTCCTGTTATTATCTTTCCCATCACAGTTTAACGGACGAGAGGCGCTCATAGGAACGGTTGTTCTGAAACGAAATCGCATCGAATGTAGACGAATATTTGTCTCGGGGACACTTTCCGGTGATATTATCACACTCGAACCGTGTATCTCAATCATTCGTTTCGGATTGCAAGAGGATTCGATACACTGTTTCATGCTAGATCGGTCGTTAGACGTGTACGTTTTCGTTGGAGTGTGGTAACTAAATCAACCGTGAACGAATCCGATTGCGAATCGCCGGACATACTTCCAAATATCAAATCCTTTTGCAACGAGGAAAAGCACGCTACGCTGCATCGTCGGCAGAGTGTTTTTCTCGGCTGCTATTTATTATAACCAGTCATTTGTTGCTTCGAACCTACAACACAGTTTTCACCTTCCTTTGTCACATGTGCGGGTGGATTTGGGGACAAAAATAGTTATAGCATTGGTGTAACGCTACTGTGTTCGCTTACCCTTCCTTGCACAAGTGTGCCAGTACAATGATGAACATGTAAAATCCTTGGTGCATCATATAAAAATCAAAACCGACTGGGATGCGATCTTTGGCTGTCGGGCATTCTTTGGAGGTTCGCGTCCAGTTTACAAGCAACAGCATTACGTGCACCTTTTACCCCTAAAACATGTTGATAGTGCGATTAGGACGAAATACTTCTTGAAGACTTTTTCTCTTAACACTCACATAGAATTTGTTGACACTGGTTGACGCGAAGTTCCATGCGTATGCAATGAAGCCTCATTGTTCAGAGAGCGTAGAGTAAGCTTGTTCTCATCCAATGTGCGTGTCCTTAATTGTCCAGCGGAGGACAACCTTCAGTTTTCCTAAACACATTCACAATATTATTAGCATTAAAACAATTAGCAATTTCTTGAGGATTTTGTGATTATGGGATTTTTGGGTTTCTGGTGTGTTAGATTATTTTTCGGTTTATTCGAAATTTTGGCTGTATAAATTAATTCCCACACATTCTTTCGAGCCTAAATTGTGACGAATTTCATGAGTTTCGAAACTCAAAAGCAATAAGAGTTCAAGGAGTGCACAGTATTTATTTTATGCTGGTTTTAAAATCGCAGAGACATCTATGTATACCCATCAGGCTGTTTTCAAACGCAAGTATCCTTATCAGTAAAAAGCGAAATAGGTTAAAGTGAAAACTTGTCAACCAAACAGTTCTCGATACTGCCAAACGTAAACAGATAAATTGCTCAAGGTGTGATGTGGGTAAACGAACACAAATCGAACGATAGGCATCGAATATTTTCTAAAACACAGTGTATATATTCCTGAAAATGGTTATAAACAGTTCGGAAAATTGTCCCTCGAGTGTCCCAAACAATCTAACCAAATTCGAGCATATTCATAACACAGCATGTGCGCATCGCGTGCGTCAAACGAAGTAGGTACGGGGACAAAAATCAAGTTCAATTCATTTACAAAATTTCTGAGTCCTCGTCGACTGACGTCAGTACCTGATCAGTCGTTTGAGAGAGTCCCTAACTTGGACTCAGCCTTAGACTTCTAGATTATACAGTCTCAGACTAGGACTCAGTCCCTAACCAACTATTTCGACAGAACAAGTACAACACCAGTGGGGGTTAGCCGATTTTCCCGCGATCGACACCTACAGAAAAACGATCGAGCGGAAAGTCTTCAGGAGTGTCTGGGAGCTGAAAGAGCAGAGCGGGATCGATCGACTAACAGCAACCTTGGGTAACGTGAAAAGAGAGAAGGAGCCCAAGACCGTTCGCTTCCCACTGAAAACAGGAATTACCATCGCCCCGACAATAGAAAAACAGAGAACTCGACAACCTCCGAAGCTAACCTTTCCATTAGGCCAAGAGAACCAACCGTGATCTCAGCGGGACAACCGTAAACAACTCTTCGTTTCAACACCATACGAAACAAAAATCCCCAAAAATGTTTCCTACAGAAGAGGAGGCCTCATATTCGTGTCGCGCAAACGAACGAACGGCACACACAGTGCGTCGGTGCGAGAACACGGATCGGGTATGTCTGTCAGACACACTAACCTTGACGATAGTTCGGTGCTGCATGCCCACGCATGAAGAACATATGTGGCGAGGCCCGAGTAGGAAACCGTGGAATCCGGCTGCATTTGACACGGGCCGTCAACGGTTGATCTATCAGTCGCCGAGTCAGAGGCACACGGTCTCTTTGGAAAAATGTGCGTCGAGTACTCCGTCGGTGCACTCCCGCTATTGCTCATACTTATTTATACACACCGTTATATTTAAAATGTAAGAGCGCGTCGTCGGTCGGTCGGTCGGTCGGTCGGTCGGTCTCGGTTAGAGGGGCCACAGTCGCGGGTTTTAACACTGTAATGAGCAGGATGATCGGAAAAACTATAAGTGACAGTACCGATTTGTAGCCTCTCGCGAGAAGAGATCGTGTGTGTGTGCGAGGTCGGCGTACCCGACGGCGGGTACCCTCGGAAATCGGGTAAACCCGCTACCGATCGAACCACACAAATCAGAGCGCTTGTGTGTGCCACCGTTGAACGTCGCGCTTCGTGTCTCTCTTTCTCTCTCTCTCTCTTTCTCACTCACTCACTCTTTTTAGTATGTATACCTTAGAAGCGTTGGCCACCACTGCCCTCTCTCGCTCTATCTCTCTCTCTCGCTCTCTATCTTGCTCCTCTTCGCTAATTTTTTATTGATCCCTCGCGGTGGGTCGATCCCCGACAGAGTTCATGTTTGGAAGCGAGCTTCGGCGACAACACCTCGACGAGAAACGACATGCCCGAAAAACACAGGACGTGTGCGGTGTATTGGTTTCTGTGTGTTCCTCCTCGCGCAGCCGCGGCACAGTGATTCTCTCGCCTCTGTTCTCTGTTTGCTTGCTTGCTTGCTTGCTTGCTTGCCTAGGCCACTCTCTCTTTCCCTCCGGCTCTCTGTCACTTCCCGCCACACCGATCCGCACGCGTCTAAAGCCTGCTACTTTAGAACGCGCTCGCACCGACCGAGACCAGACCCGACGGGAATGACGTAAACCTCCAACAATGAAGCGTGATGTCACACACGCGGTGAAGTTCGCGGCAACGGAGGTTTCCTCACGATCTCCGTCGACGACGACGACGACGACGGCCACAACGGCCACGATCTACGACGGGCCTCGTCATCCAACTCTCTATCGTGCATCATTGTATATCAGCATCCAATCGGTTTTTCGAATGAGACTGACAAAAAAATAAAAAGCCACGGTATCTGTACGCGTCAGGCTCGCTCGAGACAGATAAGTGCGTCGTTAACTAAGGAGTTTCAGACGGCGAATTGTACGAACGCTTTTAATTCCGCCCCGCGGAAGTCCTTCCATATTTCCAAAGCAAGTCGATTCGCCAGATAACGGTGGCGCAACACGCCCGACAGGTAAAAGTGACGTACCCACCCGATTAGCAAGTAATTTATACACCGCCGCCGTTGTTCTTCCGTGCTTCCCAACGCGGACTCCTCGCTTTCTCTTATCGGGAATCTGTTGTCATCCTGCCGAGTTTATCGCCTGCTTGGTCATCCAGGGGTGATTCTATCGTGATGCTGTCCTTTTCAGATGATAGCAGGATCATTTTTTCGATACCTCGAATATGTAGTTACAGTGAGTATCGGAACATTCGTGGAATACAATTTGCATTGCAGAGTCGTGACCTTGTTCCTTGGGCAATCGCTCGCTATTTTTAAGTTTCTAGCGTGTTATCGGGATTATGGACGAATTAGAATACTGCTATCTTGAAGTGCATTCTTTTAGCTTGAGTTTTAGCCCTTGAACGTTTAATAATCGTCACCGGGGAAGGTTTGAGAAATAATTTCTTTGAAACCCATTTCAGCTTTTGTGCTCTGGAGATACAGGCGGTTTCTATTTTTTAATTTTTCAGTATGCTATCATAATTATCATCGAGTTGTAGTACATGCATTGTAACGAACATTCTTGCAGCTTTAATTTCAGCTAATAAAAATTGAGAAATTTTCACGAAGAAGTTTCCAATATTGTTTTTTATTACACACGAATGAACCTTGCCGTTATCCGCACAAGATCCCGTGCTAATTCCGGCACGAATCATCTGCTCGTATAAAATGTTCGTACAGCGCCATTTCAGGTAGTGTCAAAACGCTCAAACTGTTAGCCAAACACTACCAATAAGGCAGTGTTAGGACACTGCCTTATTGGTAGCGCCACCCGTGGCAGATTCGTATACCTAATTGGGGCCATTACCGACCGCTCTATTCTATCGGTAAGTAGTTTGGCTAACAGTTTGAGCGTTTTGCCACTACGTGCTTTGGCGCTGTACGGACACATTACGGGAGCAGATGTTTCTTGCCAGAATTTCTATGGTATCTTACGAGAAAAACGGCAAGAATCATTTATTTTTTATAGAAAAACAATATTTCAAAGTACTCCGTAGAGATTTTTCAATTTAAATTAGCTCGAAATGAAGCTGGAAGAATGGACTTCATGATACAACTATTTAGGTTTGTAGGAAAATTCGACATCACGTCGAGAAATTCATATATATTGACTGATGCCTCGGAGTAAATCTCTGGCTTCAAGGGGTCACTTAGAATTGGTATTAAAATATATTCCAATGGAAATTTTTAAACTTAAAACACCTGAAAGTAAAGCTTAAACAATGCCCTTTACGGACGACAAATTGCGATTAAAAACTAATCACAACATTCCATTAGAAAATTAAAAATAGCCAGTCAATCTTATTGCACGCATTTATTAAAATTATTCAAAGTAGCAGCTATGTATTTAAAACATTTTCTCGATAAACGTTTGAAAATATCAGTGCGATACTGCCAAAGTCATCGTACTTAATAACATTTCGACGCTGGGAGGTTCCCCGTACGACTGAAATTAATCGAAACAGCGTCAAGTATAATCAACCTGCACGAGGGATGAAGGGGGTCGAGTAGGAAAAAAAAAGCGTGCACCGTATCTTTGCAGCTTTTAAATATTTATACGAGGCAGGGTCACGTAAGGGAGGCGATGAGAAATGCATGGTGCACGGAGTGCAACAGCCTACCACCATGTTGCAGCTCCTGTTCATCCCCTGGTGCCAGATTACGGTCTTTTCAACGCTTTATTTTTCCCAACGCTGGCCCCCTAACTTATTCAACGGACTTCCTTAACTTTCGTTTGTTAACTACACGGTACGATACGCAGACACCTTTCGCGAACTGGAAATGGTTCACTGGAACAGTGCCTCTCAAACAGACCTGTTTGACCTCTTTAATATCTGACAAACAACGTGTTTCAATTGTCGATATGCACCTCATTTGACCAATTAAAAGGATTTGAAGCTGTGCAAATAATTGGGGGGAAAAAATCAATTCAACAACATAATCGTACAGATAATTTTGGGATAATTTGTGTTTGAGAAACGCTGTGTAATTATTGTGTAAATATATTAAGTTGTGTATACTGAATAAATTCTGAGTTATAAAAATTCTATAAAAAAGATATATGCGTATAATAATTTTTGTTTAGTTTACAATTCACAGCCTAGGGTTGCCAAATACTTGTATCAATTTTTCTATAAATTTTCCGATGTCATACAAGTTTTAATCATAATCGAAAAACACCCTCAGTAACACGATCCAATAGTGTTTATTGGAATTGTTATCTAAAAGAAAATTGTCCGGTTTCTTTCTATCGATTATTTGAACTTCTTTTTGGTCACGTCGGATAAAAATTGGGAATAAATATTCCCGGTGGCGGCCGAGAGTTTTTCTGGCTAGTGAGGGGGTTGAGGGGAAAATGGCGGCAGCCTGCAGACGACGACGACGACGACGACGCGTTCAATTTGTCGACAGTAATAAGCTACCGATTGACAGGAAATACTCGAGGAACGGGGAAAATTTATGGAAGCTCCGGCCGGATTCAATGCACGTTGCATTCCGTTTTCTTTTTCCGCGGCTGCTGGGGAACACGTCGAAAAGTTGAAATATCGCGCCGCAGATTTCCCTCATTTTCCCCTCTTTGGCCTCCCACCCCTCTCTCACCATATTGCCGAATATTTTCCACGGTCGCTTCAAAAATATCTTTTGCTATTTAAATGCAAACCTTTTCACCAGCCCCTCCCCTCGAGCAAACAAATTTCTTGAAAAATTCATGACAACGAAAAAGTCAAAGATAAAGCCACCCTGTGCTGCAGAGACGATTTTTCACAATGTAATTTCAGGTGGGAAACAGTGGGCATTATTTTAACGCTTTTACGCAAACAATTCTAGTCTGAAAACTTTCTTGCTTTCTTGCCGTCCATAAAATATTTATATTATATTATATTTTCGTCGAACTATCTCTTCCGCAGCCCCAAACAGAGCTCAGAATAAAATTCACGAGGTTGAACTGTTGCGTGAATTTTCGCGGCTAATTTAAAAGCGCAGTTAAGATTCACTACGATGATTAGGCGAGGGGTTACTCACCGTTTCCCGCATATTCGCAGTCCACGGCTGACCGGGGATATGTCCATAAGCAATCGTCTGTCTCAGCCGGTTATGCTCGTCCAGAATATCCTGTTTATCCTTGCGAGTTAAGCCGCCGCGTTCTGGAAACGGTTCGCCATGAAAAATGTCGCCGGATATTTCACGGAAATTTTCTACATTTGTCCGCGGGACGGGGGTTGACGGGGGTTGAAGCGTTCCGATAATTCAATTGCGATTGCCTCGGAGCTCAAGAAAGTATTTTCCAAGCAGCCGGCAGCCATTCCTGAGATCGGAGCTGATGATTTCCCAACCCCCAACCCCTATTTCCCAACCCCGTATTTTACCATTGAATAAATTAAATCGCGTAGAAAGAAGAATTATTTCATTCTTGAGAGGCTTGACGCTTTTGATTTTAAATTGTTTGCGTTGAGTTTTAGGGGAGGTTCGACGATCCAGTTGGGGTTGGAAGTTCAGGGTCTTCTAGAAACTGAAAGTCATTCAAGATCGAATAAACTACATCCCCATTCATCCTGAAGTATTAGTACAGTATCTGAGGGGTAGAGGAATAAAAATAGGGCTGGTTTTTCTCCATCAAGTCGAATCGAAGTTTAAACCATTTGTTAAATTAATTTCAATAAACACACTCTACTAGAATAATTGTATACAGGGTGTCCCACGTAACAGTTTTCGATTGATTCGAGCATTATGAGGTGGACAACCGTCTTGCTGGAAATAAATACGTTGTTGAACATCATTTGGAAGCCGAAACCATCATTTGGCGTTTTTGCATCAATGTTTGAAATTGCGTGGAAAGAAAATTTAAATAACTTTGCGATGTTAAGTTCTGTTCATAAAAATAAGGTCCAAGTAGATGGGCGTGTACTAATCGACACCAAACGTTCACTACAAATTTCTTTTAATTTCTTCGCCTTCAAGGTCATCCCAAGGTCATGGTATACTAGGTCGTTGAATTCGTCTTGACACTGACTATAGTACGGTTAAGTCAAAAATACAAAGTGCCATTTAAAAAAATGAAGGTGACCTTGACAATACTATAAAAAAAATGTTTTTCGAACACTTTTTTATTGCAATATATAGCCAATCGAAAACTGATCGAGTTTTGTTGAAAATATTTTTTATCAGATTATCGCAAGCACTTAAAAAATAGTGAAAACTGTTACGTGGGACACCCTGTATGACACAGCACGTTACAGTAAACAGGGGATTTTACTCGAGAAAATTGAAGACTCGAATCTGATCTGAATAGCCGCAGCAAAAGATTTGTGGAAGATCGTCGGGTACGAATTATTATGGAAACGCCCACCCACGCGCTCCTCTCCTTTCTATTAGACTGACAAAGGAAACAGCGTGGAGCGGGACAAGTTGCTTTATTTATTATGCAGCCGGATAGTCGGATAATTCGCGACGGAGGGAAATCGAGTGTCCATCGTTGGTCCTCGTGGAAAGTCTGTCCTTCGCCACACCATTTTCTCACCCCCGTTTTTCTCAATCCCCCCGTTGTTCGCTCCTCGTCAGTCTTTCATCCGTTTTCTCGGGCCGCTAGATTGCCCAACTCGCCGGAAAACTTTTCACGGAATCTGCTCTAACGACGTTCCCTCTGTCTTTCCGGGGCTGCGAGAAGGGGGATGAACAGGGGGTAGGGGAAACTTTAGTTCCACCGTATTCTTTCCCCTTAATAACTTTTAGTTCCTCCGACGAAAACGAGGTTCCGGCTGTTCGCCTCTACATCCAACCCCTTCTATCCTCCACCACCCCCTGCAATCTTATGCAAATTTCCATCCCTGTCGCAGACTGGATCAGCAATCGAGTTTCCTTCCTTGCCGACCGGCCCCACTCTCTGACCGGTCGCCTTTGTTTCCGCGATTTATGCGAGCCAGAATTTTATCATATTTCATAATGCAGGCCGATCGAAATAGACTGTTGTAAATTCGAGTTTATCAAGACATGAATGTGAATTTTTTAAAAATGCAATTGTCGTTCGTTTTTAGAATGGTCTAATAGTTTTGGACCACCCTGTTGTGCGTTGCTTGAAATTCTGGTAGAATAAAATAAACAGATTGTTAGCAAAATTGTTGGCAAAAGAAATTTAATTATTGCTCGGATAAAAATAGAAAGAGGGTAAACATTAGTAAGACGGGGACACGTTTCTGGACCGGGGTTAACCCCTTGCACTACTATTAATTTTGTGATTATAATGATTAGAAATTCTTCATTGTTCAGAATTTCATAGAAAAGATAGTTTATATTTATGTTTTCTTCGAAAGATACAACTACAACGAAATAGAATTTTATTTCGGATTAAATGAAATTAGTAACATTCACACTTATTAGACTCTGTCCAGAATCTTCACCACGAGTCTGGCTCGTTATCGTAGGGCAAGGGGTTAACTAACTTTCGAAAATGACGTTATGTTTGTTGCTCTGTTCCAGCCTCCCCGGTTAAGCGAGTGGGGCAGTTTGAAAAAATGAATTGAGCAAAAGAAAAGACAGAGAGTGTGAGAAAGGGAATAGAAAAAAAAAATAGTCGTAACGGAGGGACAGGTTTATTGCTCCGGTTTTCGTTCGACTACTTCCCCGGGCCGCGCGCATGAATAATTCAGCTCGTACATTATTTACGGGGAGAAAATTGGAATCTATTACATTTCGATAGGACGCCGGGGAGGATCGATTCGATTCTAAAAATAGCCGGGGATGGATGGATGCGCGGCCACCATGCTCGATTAGATCAGCGAATTAAAACCGGCCGGTTTGTTTAATCACGGGAAATCCGTGTCCCGAACAAGAAATGGCGAAATTACAATCACCCGATTTGAATTTCCCGCGCGTGCGAGAAATCGGGCGGGTGCGCTTTTCACCTATATATTTAAACGTTCATAATATAACAAAAAAAAAAAAAAATAATATATCATTGTATTCGGGAGAGTGTGTAGAACCGTTCTACGGAAAAATTGTTAGCATACCGTTCGTATTTTGATTCAGAAAAATTCTTCAAGTCCTAATCCTCTTAACCCTTTGCACTCAAAGCTATTTTAACTCCAAAACCAAACATTTCTTCCGACTTGGAATATTTCCCTTCTATATATTTTTTTTCTCATCTTATACATAGAAAAATGGTGCAATTTACTCGTACAATACCGAAATATTAAGTCATTTATTAAATACAAACAAATTTAATAATGTAAAAAATATTTTGTATAATGATACAGCAATTTGTACAGTCACCATTCCAGTGCTAAGGGTTAAAAATTCGATTTTGTCTTGAAAATTGGTTTTCCCAGAAACCAAAAATGATAGGTAAATAAATGGTTTCGAGCATCGTGATCAGCACATCGAAATCTATGGGAGGAGTAAGCGGTTATCGGAGAGCAAAATTGGAGTTGTTACGGGACACCTAAATTTCGGGACAAACAGCAAATCGGTGCAATAGGAGGCTAGGCGGCCATTAGTCGGCCTCGAGCGAATTAAATGTATCAGAGAGAATTGAAATAGAGGGGAGGAGGAAGAGGGGAAGGTGCGCGTGTCCGTTTGGTTTCTTTTTGCACCGGAAATGAGCAGGGCTTCGCCGGCGACGTAACGATTCGAGCCGACACCTGCTAACTCCATTCCTGTGTCTCGTGGCCAGGCGATTA
Source organism: Seladonia tumulorum (assembly GCA_913789895.3). Lineage (NCBI taxonomy): Eukaryota > Metazoa > Arthropoda > Insecta > Hymenoptera > Halictidae > Seladonia > Seladonia tumulorum. Next base: position 14,765,982 of record OU565270.1, on the reverse strand, counting down.
AATGGATTTCGTGGGAGCTCCGGTTGTTAAATAAATAGTGGTCGGCGTGTTCAAACTTTCCCGGTCAATTTCCATTGCTGCCGGTCTAATGCACCGGCCGAAAACCAATAGCCCTGCACGATCGTTTACATACAATAGACCAGAAAGTCGCGGTCTATGGTGCCCGAAAATAAATTCGAAATCTTCGATCTCTCGTTGTGTCCCGCGTAGGCCAAATCGCCATTTCAGATCCGATAGAAAATAATTTTTCCAACCATTATTATTTCTACCGCTGTGTTTTATCGATGGTCGATTGAAATAATTTTTTCTGTGCCGAACAAATCTTCTCCGGTGAGTTTTACGGTGCCGGAGGCGATTTTCCACCCCTGTGTTTCATGATTGGATAATTTATATAATTCTTTCTGCGACGAAAAGTATTTTATTCCCCGGGGTAGTTGGCGGAAGTTTTGTTTTTAAATTCTGTAGGATTTGCTGGTGTTAGGGGATGAGTTTTAGGGGTGGTTCGATGATTCTGTGGGGACATGAGGCTCAGACAAGTTCTGGAGGATGAAAGTTGGTTAAGATTGACGAAACTTCATCCCCCTTTGTTCCGAAGTCTTGATAAAGGACTCGAGGTGTGGGCAAAGCGGGTGGTTTCTGTAACCTCGTTGCAATAAATTTCCAATCAATAAAATAACACTCTGTAGGAATTTCGTGCTTTAGACTAGTCTTTATGTTTATTTTGTAGAATATTGTTAACTTTACTGTAGCGTGGGGTGTGCTATATTGTGTTTAAAAACATTTCTTTGTATAGCGGACACTCTGGAAATAAATTTGAAATCTGCTAGTGATTGCGTTCGACAGGATCTCTCATTGTCCGTCTCTCGGCGAGCAAATTTCGCTGCCTGCCGAGGCAGAACAATGGCCACCGGAAGCGGGCGCCGTTCGATAAATTCGACGAATTGATTAGGTCAGGTAAACACACACCGGTGTCTCGCCCCTTCGCTGTTCTTTCTCTCGTCGTTTTTCAATTTTTCCCCCCTTTATCTCGGTGCAATAAATAATCGACGAGGAAATAAATTGTTTATTGCCTCCTCGGTCGCGCGTGTCTAATAAAATTATTATTTTTTCGCTCGAGACTGTGCTCGAACAAAAATTAGAGTGTTCGACTTATGGTTCTCCATGGGCGAACAGAATTATTTATTTTCTTCAATGGATGTATTTGTGCGGATCGAACATCAATTACAAGTCGTGGCGAGTGATTATGGGAGCAGGGGGAGATTAAACCTTCTAATAAAATTATTATTTTTTCGCGCGGGACTGTGCTCGAACAAAAATTAAATTGTTCGACTTATGGTTCTCCATGGGCGAACAGAATTATTTATTTTCTTCAATGGATGTATTTGTGAGGATCGAACATCAATTACAAGTCGTGGCGAGTGATTATGGGAGCAGGGGGAGATTAAACCTTCTAATAATATTATTTTTTCGCGCGGGACTGTGCTTGAACAAAAATTAAATTGTTCGACTTATGGTGTCCATGGTCGAACAGAATTATTTATTTCCTTCAATGGATGTATTTGTGAGGATCGAACATCAATTACAAGTCGTGGCGAGTGATTATGGGAGCAGGGGGAGATTAAACCTTCTAATAAAACCTTCTAATAAAATTATTATTTTTTCGCGCGGGACTGTGCTTGAACAAAAATTAAATTGTTCGACTTATGGTGTCCATGGGCGAACAGAATTATTTATTTTCTTCAATAGATGTATTAGTGAGGATCGAATATCAATTACAAGTCGTGGCGAGTGATTATGGGAGCAGGGGGAGATTAAACCTTCTAATAATATTATTTTTTCGCGCGGGACTGTGCTTGAACAAAAATTAAATTGTTCGACTTATGGTGTCCATGGTCGAACAGAATTATTTATTTCCTTCAATGGATGTATTTGTGAGGATCGAACATCAATTACAAGTCGTGGCGAGTGATTATGGGAGCAGGGGGAGATTAAACCTTCTAATAAAATTATTATTTTTTCGCGCGGGACTGTGCTTGAACAAAAATTAAATTGTTCGACTTATGGTTCTCCATGGGCGAACAGAATTATTTATTTTCTTCAATGGATGTATTTGTGAGGATCGAACATCAATTACAAGTCGTGGCGAGTGATTATGGGAGCAGGAGGAGATTAAACGAAAATTAAGGTTACGAGAACGACTGACAAGTCAAACAGACGATGCATGAACCAACGTTGCTCGAATAATGAAGCTCGTTAAACGCTAGCTTATGTCCAGTCACGTTCTTATCCGCGAAGATTATTCAAATGGCTTCGCGAGCAGATGAATCATCCGTGTCAGAGGACAATACAGCCGCTGGTACTGTGGTTTGCGGCACGAGTTTTTCGCGGGAGATTTAAATACAATTATACGCGCAACTTCAGTGTGCTTCTGATGAAACTTTTTAAATGAAACGCACGATACACTCGACGATATGAAAAGCAATTGTAACTAGAAAGAATTTATTTCGTAAATCTATCTGATGGCCGTGGAGCCTCAGTTTAGGTCAAATTAGCGACCATAAACTTGGTCTAGACCGGTGCTGGTATCATATGGGACTTGGATAGGAATTTTATGAGCCTTTGGACAAAAATGGTCTAGGCCAAACTTAGGCAAACTTAGGCAAACTTAGATCCTCTTTGGGAGCTAGGCTTTTGTCAAACAAAAATTAATTTCACGCTGTGTGTTTGAGCTAGCCCAAGTAGTCCCTTCTCAAAAATTGGCCCAAGGTCGCTACAAAGTTCACTCATGATTCAGGCCATACTAAATTGCAACTTAAATTCATAAGCAACTCCGAATGAGATCCCCACCCTTGAACTAGACAGCCAACTCCTTACCCCCGTAACTGCCACCCTGAAATAGTTCGAGGTCCTCAACTTCGAAGACCTTCGTAGACCTTGAAGAGCCTCGGCTATGTAGTCTCCAACGATCTCACTGCTCTTCATAGATCCAGCATAGTTCTTCGATATGACTCACGGAGCGTTCAAGGTCCAGGCTATGGGACTCTGACGCACACAGAATCACAGAAAGCTGCAGAGATTTGCAATGGGATGTTAAAGTTGAAGAGATACGTAAGACGAAAGAGAAATTGCGAATCTGCACACAGCAACTGCGAGCATCTATTTTAGGGAAACGGTGCATCGTGCACTGAGCCATCCTCAGCTATAGCAGTCGGCCGCATCTTACTTTTCGCGAAGTTCAAGGCCGGCAGACTCGCGACGGAGGCGTGTTTCGATAATTAATGCGGCCCGTCGAGAGATTAACGAGCATTCCCGGCGCGCGGGCTCGAATATATAAATCCGGGCAGAACTTTTCGAGCTTCTGGCCCCTAATGGGCAGATATTAATTAGTCCGAGCGAAGTAATCGTGGAGTGGTGGGGGGGGGGGGGGGTATGACGGTTACACGAGGACGGGATCGTTGGGGATCATCTCGAGATCATCATCGTTAATTTGGAGGAGCTGCTCTGAAAGGGAAACACCTAGCCTGGTTCGCCTAAGTGCTCCTAGTGCTTCGGATTAGGTTGTCAGCAGGACGGCTGCGATGGGAAAAAATGGTTACGTTGCAAATACAGGGTGGGTCACCACATTTTGCCATCTAGATTTACTTCATTATTATTACGTATAGCAAACAATGTTTTAGACGAAGTTGAATGGTTTTGAGAGGGGCACATTCTGATGGTACATTTTTTGTTTGTAGGTGAAAGGGTAAAGGACATATGAAGGTCATTAATGTTTTTTAAAATGGAATCATATATTTTTTATTACATCAGCTGATGCTCCTTCAGATTCTTTACAAAAAACTGTTAATCTATTTGTGTAAAAAAATCTTTAGTTTAGGAGATATTTTAATTCTAATTTGTTAGGAAATCTCGACTTTCTGGTCAGTATTATGAATTCAATGTGATAATGTAGTAGGAGAGCAAGAATTATCAATGTAAATATTTACATTTTCTGTGTTGATAATTCTTGCTCTTCTACTTATTGTATAAATTTTAGCGAGGTGGCAAAGTTGACGAGTCGAATAATTAACGGACCGCTGGTGTTTTGTAGTAATCAATTGCTAATGGGCTCAGTAATGTCTTTCGTTTTATCGATCCGAATGAAACAATGCGGGTAAGTATGATTAGCAGGTGTGTACGGGTCTTAAAGAGGAGGGATCGTCGAAGTTTCGCGAAATATAAATTCCACGGTTAAAAGTCCGGCAGCCGAGGCTTTGTTAAGCCGACGCCCCGAATGATTTATCTCGTTCCAAGCATTTATCGTTTCGCCTGGAGAAGCTTGCTCGCGGATGCACACGTTGCACCGCGCGCGTGGTGCACTTTGAAATGCAAATTTACGCTTCCCGCGGCAACCGAGGAAGTTTTCGACGTGAGAACGTGCCCCGCGTTTCCTTTTCGAATTATTCTTCGCTACCGCCATTTTGGAACAACCCGTGTCGAAACTTGGCCCGGTATTCAATTCAAATTTCCCGCCGTTTCGCTCGAATTTCATTTACAAAGACCAGACGCATTGTCTCTCGGTTTATTGCGAACGTGTTCTTCGAAATGTTACGAGGAATTTTGAATCATCGACGATGCTCGTTATGCTCTTTGTCTCAGGCACGAATAATGAGCTGACGTAATCGCCGCCATTAAAGTCGCGGAATGTTTCGAGATAAATCACGCACCTCGTGATTTCTATGAACTGAGAAATCGTTCTGGCGATGATTTGTTTCTGAAGTTTGTGCTCAATCGGTAGAACAAAAGTGAACTAGTTTAACATTGATTATTTCAATTTTTTTTTAATTGTTTTAACTTGATAATTATTCGATTTACTCTCCAGTAATTCGGAGCTCCCTCCATTATTGGCCGCCATGTTGCTTAAAGTCTTCAATCTTCGTCCCAATAGCCTATTGATATTTTAATTTATTTCTCATTGCACGATTTGTATAATAAGTAATTTACACTATTAAATGTTGATTTTAATTTTTCCATGGTTATTAGATGGTTTTATTTTTTGGTTCGGCATTTTCACGATTTTCTAGGAAATATTCTAGGGTCAAACCACCGCCGGTACACACTGGAGGCACTTCCGGTTGCAGGAACCCAGCAGAAATTAAAGTTGTACGCTGCACCTGCGACTCGTCCACCGAAACACGGATCTGTAATATTGGATTCTCGATGGCATTGAATGAAAGCTGACACTTGCCACTTCGGAGATCCTCTCAGTTAATAGATCCTCTCGTTTTCAATTTGCCGGATCTGCCATTTTCTCCATTTTCTGTAAGTTATCCCGACTTTGTAAACTTTGTCACTGCTCGCCACAAAATGCACATTAAAAGAAAAAAAACACGCGATAGAAATTAATTTCCAACCACTGTATACTGGGTGTCCTAAAAAAAGAATATCTACTTGACCGAAGATTTGGCTGAAGATTAATTTCAATCAAGCAAGTAGGAGGTAGGGACTTTTATACTCTGTTCTCATTTTTATAAAATAATAAGGTCTTTGAGGAACCTATATACCGGGTGTTCTTGAGATAAAGAAGTATTAGCTGGTTTATTTGTTTGTAAAGAGAGAAACTTGTCAGAATCGAGTAATTTCGTAAGTCGATCTCCGTTAAATATACCGGGTGACCATGATGTACGCATTGCAGCGGACCAAGAGAGTTCTCCCGTGACGTCACGTCTGTGGTGCATTCGTTTTTCCAGTGTTCGCAGACTAACGACTTCGATTAATATTCTCCGCAACTTTCCCAATTTTTTCTCCGCTATCTATCCGACGTAAGGCAGACATATTGTTACTGTCCGACGTGACCTAAGCTTAATTACCGTTCCGCCATCAGTTCTCTGAAAGCAGGGGACACTAAGGATGTAAACGAGCACGTTAGTAATCGTCGTATCGTTTATTTTCATCGTTAACTACATTAATTAATTTTCTCTTATACATAGCTTCATTTATTTTTTTCCCCTTACTCTCCCACTCTCTTTCTCTCTTTCTCACTTTCTCTCTCTCTCTCTCTCCTCTCCTTCTCCCCGTTCCCGGTAATCATTACGTACAACGGTGTAACATTTATAATATTTTTTTTTATGTATAACCTAACAACGTTTAACGCGAGACACACAGTGTTCACAGAATATGCTTCATCCTCCTCTCTGTCTCTCTCTCTCACGTACTCAACAATCATACACACACTCGCACAATTTACCTTTATAATATAATATAATATATATATATATATTTTTCTCTTTTTTTTGTTAATTAATGTATCTGGTTTTTGCTCACTCTCTCTCTCTCTCTCATTCAATTGTCTCTATCTTTCTCTCTCTCTCTCTCTTTGAAGCGAAAGCGCGACTTCCGCGTGCGACTGTGTTACACATACATACATACATACATACATATATATATAATATATAAAATTCAATGTGTGTGTATATATATGTATAGTATGTCCGCGTGACACGCGTTGCATCGTTACACACAGGGTGTTCCATTTTCGACACCCGGTATATATATATATATGTATATATATATACATATTATATACATACATGCACTGTCAGCGTTTCTCGATTAACGAGCCGAGTCTCGTCGAAGGAAAAAAGGAAACAGATCATCGTCATCCCCGATTGGCTGCGAGTCCACTCGATGCCACGCCCTCTCTACACCGGAAGCGGCCGAGCGACGTCGCTTCCGGTCCAAGGAAAAAATAAAACTTCAGCTCGCGATCGAGTGGACACGTGGCTTAAGAGAGCGACCACTCGCAGAAAGCACCGGAGCAACTATCTCTCACTTTCTCCATTTCTCTTATTTCTCTCTCTCTCTCTCTCTCTCTCTCTCTCCCCCTATTCGTTTTTCCTTAATCTCGAGAAGACGAACGATTTAATTGAGCACTTCCTTTCGTTTCTTCGTTTCGGGGCTGAGTCTTGGCCGCTCAAAAGCTGCGAGAAGATTGCGAGGATAATGTACAAAGGAGAGCGCCGAGAGTATTGTTTTCGAGCTAGTGGAAAAATAGGCGGCCACCAGGCCTCGAAACCGTTGCTTCAAATTTTCACATATACTCGTCTCCGATTAGAATAAAGACTCCTCGTAATTGTCGGAAGGATCGAAACATTTATTACAATCTATTCAAGCCCTGGTGGCGATACTCTCTCGCTGAAACGGCTGAGACAAATTCTCGAGAAAAGCAATACTGGGCCTAGCTCTCTACGATGTGTTCCTAAATACGTCGAGACCCTTACGATTTTTTAAGACGTCCCAAAAAATTGTTGGCGACCCTTGTAACTTTTCAAGACACCGCCGACAAATCGCTGGGACTCTTACAATTTTTTAAAATGCCCCCCCAAAAATGCAGAGTTATCCTCCTGCCCCATTTAATTTAAAAGAAAAATCAAAACGATATTACATTTTATGAGAACGTCTTGTAAATGTTTTTTGGCACGCCCTGTACAATTGAATACCAGCTGCATGAGTTTTTCGGTTCGTAAGAATTTATTTGCTCCGAGATTAATAGTTGAAAAGTAAAATTTTTGTTTTGCCCGGCCGTCTCGGCGAATCGAGGTGGTCACTTCGCAATTAGAAAACTCGAGAAGGTTTTCCGGAGGTTCGCGGGAAATAAAACGGCGGCTGTGTGTTTGTCGCTGGACACTTAGGCCCGAGTTTGTCCCGTGGGGGTGATCAAAGGTCTGGCTTTGAAGCACGCTCGACGGCGCGGCGAGTGTGCAGCGCGGGTTGCGTGCGCTAGGCGCGCATTGGCGTCGACGTCGTCTTTCGTATTTCTGTCTTGCTCCGTTAAAAGAAAAAAAAAATTGCCTCTCCCCAAACGAAATTCCAGGCCGAAAATACCGGAAAATCGACGAGTCTACGCGCGGGTGGAAAACAATTCGACTGGATTTTTATTTTGCACCTTGGTTCGCCGTGCGAAAAAAAAACAAAAACAAGCCAATTATCCGACCGGAAATTGGTGAATTCTTAATTGCCCGGTAGCGGAATAAATTTCACGGAATTGGTTTTCGCGCGAGCGCGTTTCGCGCTGCGCACACACGCATGTACACACGTCGATATTGACGACGGGGAATAACCGCGAGCGGCCGCCGCACAACTTCAAACGAAACGGAACGGAACGGAACACGGAACGGGATGCGTTCACGCACCATCGAGTTATTTAATTAGCGAAATGACCGCGCGTTGTTCGATACACACTTTTGTTTCTTTGTATTCCTTCCTTTTCCCACGTTTTCTTTTTTTTTCTCTGTTTAGCCGCCGTCTAAACAAACACCCCATCCTATCCCCCTACTCGTCGTTCACGTTCCCTATTCCGGTTACTTTCAATGGATTTCTTCGTCCGGCGTCGTTGATTAATCGCGACCGATTAATTCGACGATCTCGTTTTTAAGCTCGTTGGTTTCGTTATTTAACTTAATTCCCCACCGTTCCCACCGTTCAACAGATTGTTCTCTCCAGTTCTGCTGCCGGCCGGGGGGCGGGGCTTCGCTTGTACCACGTGACCTCTCACGTGGGAGCCACGCGAGAGTCACGTGACACGCGAGGCTCCGCCCGTCTCGGCCCCCACCACCGGAATCGCGACGATGCTTAAGCGTACTCGTTTCCGTCGAAAGTCGGTTTTCTTTTAGGCCTGTCGAGTTCTCAAGCGATTCTACAGGGTGTCGCCGAAGTACCGGACGCGTCGCAGTTTGCGTCCCTCGGGGAATGCAATCCTGTGGACTCTGGGACAACTCCCGTATGACATGAATATTTTAGGTAAGAAATACACGATTCGGCTACAGTAAAATATTGTTCGATTGTAGTTCCAATAATGTTCCTAATTCGTTGTGATAATTTTTTCGAAGGATTATTAATTTAGAATCTTTGAGTTGATCAACCCACCGAATAAAACGTTTTAATTTATTTACACTGTCTGTGAATGAAAAGATTGTTGGCTATTGAGAAGCACTGGTTTCCAGTACACTTTCCCTCGGATTTGCACGTTCAGGAGGCAAACCGGCGTCCCGGTCCGGGCACCGTGTATAGCGAAAAATATACCTATTTATATTCAATATAGTTTCTTTGTTCATTATTCTGCTATGGGGTTCGCGGCTCGTCGGGACGAAAAAGAAACCGTGTATAGGATCGCGTTCGATGACGCGAGGCGTGGCGAGGCGAGGCGAGGCGAGGCGTGGAAAAAGCACGGCGCCGAGGCGTGTGTGCTGCTTCTAGCAAAACTACTCCGACGGAACACACAGAGAGACCCGAAAAAAGACGAAATAAAAAAAGTGGCGCGCGAAAATCAAACGATCCGGAGAACGACTCTCTTCCTCCATCCCCTCCGCCCTCCCCAACCCCTCGTAACGGTGTGGACGCCGCGCGCGACGCTGTTTTTTCTGGGTAGTCGCGCGTCGAACGCGCCGACCGCGACGCGAATTACACGCTACAAATTGCACACGAAGGAACCAACTAGTTGAAGACAAATATTGACCCGTCACCGGTGTTCCCAGGCATCCGTTAATTCGACGCGTTCTCCCGTGGATGATCGAAAAACCATGCTCGCCCCTCCCCTCCCCCCACCCTTTTTCCTAACCATCGGAGCTCGTGGAATCGGAGAATCTCAAAAATGAAAAAAAAGGAAAAAACGGTGGACCTAGATTAGCCTCAAGCTGCCCCTCTGTCAGCTTCGAATCAGCATCGAGTCGATTTTAGGCGAGGTCCTAACCGAGGACCCAATTACACCAGGGTACAATTGACCCCATGTTACGCCAGGTCCTAAATTAGAATTGAGCCGAGCTAGGTCCTAATTGGATCTAAGCAAAGCGTGAGGCAGTTGTTACTAAAGTCTGAAATGAGGCTTGGACAATTTCCAATTGTATAAAGACAGCATAGATCCTAATTAACGGTCACATTGAGTTAGTACCAGGTCGTGTTGAGTTTCCATTTGTACATAAGACTTGAATCGGATCTCTGGTACACACAGGTTCTAAACAATTGTGATTTGTATGTCACTGTGGTTCTAATTAGTCGGTAGGGTCCTAATTAGGCTTAGGCTATAAATGGGACAGTCTAATTAATTTCGTATTAGGCATGAGAGAATTGATAATTGACATAGGCCCGAGACAGAATTTAATCGCACTGGCACCAAAGACCAGGTCCCAATTACTTCTGAATTAGGATAAGGGTCCATTGTGGTAGATACCAGTCTAGAAGACCGAATTAGGCCTGCGTTAAGCTCAGAGAAGATCCTAATAATTAGGTACGGTGTCCTAATCAGCCTCGGTCTATAGTACGCAAGCAATGCGACAATCAGGATTTACGCAGATCCTAATTAGGAGGTTAGGCTCAGCTTAGACACACCATAGGTCCTAATCAGTACCCAAATTAGGCGGGTTTCGAATTAGTCTAGAGAACGCCGGGTACTAAATTGTTAACGCGAAGAATTTCGAGGTTTCTGTTTCCTCCGGCTGGTAATTATGGGTTGATTAATAATTACGGGTCGTGTAGGGATATCACGACAGATATATCGTATTAATTAATCCCTCGCAAGAGAAAACGCGGTTTCCTGTCGTTCGGGGTCCGATGGAAACGGGCCAGGCGTGTTTGATGTTGAGGCACTAATCCTAACATTAAGTTTTCACGACAATACGCACGGGTAATTAGCTAATGATATGTGAGGATGTGCTTAACCGTTAATGAGAGGGGTGCGTTGCACTGCCGAGAAGCGCATACGGCCCTGAATAAATTCTACTTGAAGGTACACGTCGATTTCATGTCGCGAAAACCCCACGAACCGCTCGTCAGGGTCAAGTCTCCCGCCTGGGAATCGATTATCATTGACCCAAACCACTCGTAAAGCTGAACTAGCCATCCCTGTGTATCTTAGAGCCAACTATATCTCCGCGATTAATTATCTTTCTATCCACGATGGGACACGATCGGCGAGATGTGCTCTCGTTTCCAATCCGAGTATGAAATACCGTTGACCTGTACCACTGCTAAATTGATTTTAGGCCATTTTTAGATGCCTTCCAAGCTCCAATTGAATCAAGAATTAGTATACATTCCGAATATTAAGATTACACAAGGTTTACATTATATTTGGACCGAGTTTCAGGTAATTCTGAGCTGGGGCTAATTTAGCTTTGACCTATACCACTGCTAAATGGATCGTAGGCCATTTTTACATGCATTCCCAGTTCAAACTGAATCCAAAATTAGTGCACGATCCCTGTATCAAGATTACATAAGGTTTAAATTATATTTGGACCGAGTTTCAGGTAATTCCGAGCTGGGGTTGATTTATCGTTGACCTATATTACAGTCACCTGTCATTAGGCCTGTACAAGGTGCTTTTAAAATTACGATAAAACAAGAGAACACAGCAACCACCCTTCAATTAAAATTCCACAAAGTCTAGAATACCTCTAAGCTTGATTCGAACCCATGTCTGAGTTATGGTTGACCCGTACCACTGTCAAATAGAAATCCTGTCCAAAAATCGCTCCCGTGCCAAACGTCCGAACGAAATCTGACTTCCGGATCAATCACCATCAACTGCCAGCCAGTTCGACCAAAAAATCGTAGGTCTCTGTTATCGTTGACCTGTACCACTGGCGAGACCAAATCAGAGCGAGCAATTCGTGGGCAATTCGTGGCAAAAATTGCGAGTCTCCGGGGCCTCGTGACGAAGCCTGCGACGACGGACGATAGTCTAGAGCCAACGCAGCTATCACACTCACCGTAGAAAATATGTTCGCTCTTTCTTTCTCTCACTTTTTCTCATTTTTAATCAAAATACCAAATCCGTAATTTCTCTCTTCCCGTGCTTTGTTCTCGGTTTGTGTGCACGCGCTAGTCACACTCGATCATGCTCTACCTACTGAAAAAAAATCTTCTCTCTTTGACACATACACACACACGCATATACACATTCTCACACTCTCTCTCTCTCTATAGAACTCGAGCTCTTCAGCTGTATGATATATTTATATAGGTGATATGTACGAAATGGAAGATTCATGTTTCGCCGCGTCGTTCCTCGCGAGACAGCAAAGCCGTTTTCCGGTTCCCTTCGTTAAGCTCGTCCCTCTCTCTCTCTCTCTCTCTCTCTCTCTCTGTCTCTGTTTTTCGGAGCTCTCAGCTGTTCGAGACCTAGAGAATCGAGCCATGGATCCCCGATTCCCTCGCGGCTTTCAGAGATAAACTTTCTTTCAGAAGCCGGTCAGAGCTCGCCACCTTCTTACCCCGCACTCTAGCAGAACTTGTTGCACGTGTTCCAACTCCAACGGGGCTTAGGTCCGATTAATTCAGCCGCACACACACATACACACACGTACAGACGGGCCAAGGTCGGTCGCGGTTAGGCCAAGCAAATCCACCTTACTCAGCCGGAATCCACTCTGTCGATCATCGAGCCCGGAACCGGACACAGCTTTTCCACCTTTGACACGGCCCGACACTGCCCGTACTCGATTTTCGCCCGCATTTTTTTACCCTCGTCGAGCCGAAACGCCGAGGCTGTCGAGATTTTTGCCAAATGTTCCAAATTTCCTACGCAGTCCATAAAAATTGTCAACTCCATATTTTTGCATTTTTCATATTTTTGTCAACTTAACCCTTCGCACTCGAAGCTATTTTAACTCCAAAACGAAACATTTCTTCCGACCTAGAATATCTCCTTTCTATTTAATTTTTTTTTCATGTTACACGTACGAAAAAATGGTGCAATTTACTCGTACAATACTGGAGCGTTTAGTAATTTATTAAATACAAACAAATTTAATAACGTAAAAAATATTTTGAATTATGATACAGCAATTTTTAGTGGTGCCTTACAGTCGCCATTCGGGTGCTAAGGATTAAAATTGTCCAGAGAAAATTTTTTTTTCGTTCGAGATCTCACGAATAATTTACTAAATAAATGCCAAGAATCTACGATTTGAAATTTCGAATTTTTACAATTCCCTGGATGAAAAATAAGTTTTGATCGACGAAGGGGGTGTGCCGAGATGGCTAAATTTTTAATTTTTTGAGATTGTTTGAGCAGAGGGGTTCAGGTTCGTCAAGATTGCTGTCTGGCGTGGAACGCCCGTGGATCACTGTCATGGCGGTTAGCTCAGTGATCGAGAAATCACCAGGCGGCCCTTAGAACGGTAGATCTATCTTAATTGGTACTCTCTCTGTCTCGCTTTCTAAAACGTCACTGTGTCTGTGTGTCTGTGGACCTAAGTTCACGGAAGAAAATTACACGGGTGCCTTAATTGTCTTACGTTCTACGTCAACCTGACGGCACACGTAATTAGATATACAGCTGGTGTACTTGTCAGGCAGTTGCGCGCGAGAACTCTGGATTTTTTCGCTTGGTATAATCCCCACTTAAAGCTTCTCCGTTTCTCCGAAACAAAAGAAAATAAAATGGAACGTTGAAACAGAAAATCCCCCGGCATTAATCTACTAAAATAATTCTTCGGATGATAATACCCCAAGTAAAAAAATGTAAAAACCATCTGTACATATTCGTGAATCATCGAGAATAATTCTAAAAATATTTGCTAAAGAAATCAACATGGAAAAAATAATTATGACCAATAATATATGTAGGTACGAGGAAAGAAATCGCGATTTCATTTCCTTGGTCCCGCGTGCAACGGCTCCGGCACATTTAATATGTATATACATACATACATACGTGCGGTATGTATACGTATATTTACATCGCTTAACATCCCTTAAGTGTCTATTTTATTTCTCCATATTTTTTTGTTCTTTCTTTCTTTTGTAACGTGTTCACGATTAATTCACGAGGTGCCGTGTACTTTTTCGTCTTTCTCTCGTCGTCCCGCGATATCTCTGGCAGCGGCGCGACCGAACCGAAAAAAACCATCCACCCCCATCCACCCCCGCACCCCTAACGCCACCACCGACCCTACTTTCGCTCCGTTTCACTCGGTGCATCAAGTTTTCCGCTCCGGAAACCCGGGGAGGGAAAAAGAAACGAACGGTCAAAATAAAATAAAAACAAAAAACGGAAAAAACAGCGGAAAATGAAAGATAGAAAACCGCAACCGAGCGACGAAATTATTTCATTCTACCCCCCCCCCCCTCCCCCTCTCTCTCTCGTCGTTTAATGATTGCTTTTCCTCCAAATTTTTTTGTTCGGTTTTCGTCGAACAAAAGTGAAAAGACGAAAAACGAAAAATAAAATGCACCGATCGAATTTGACTTGGACTCTCCCTTTCTCTCTCTCTCCCTCTCTCTCTCTCTCTCTCTCTCTCTCTCTCTCTCTCTGTTCTCTCTCCCATCCCCCCGAAAACGGACCCTCTTTTTGTCTGATGGAAACGTTCACGTCACCTCCTACCCCTTCCCACCCGGATAGATTTTTTTCTGTTTTTTTTTTATCCCTTTTAAGTGATTTTTCTAGTAATTTAATTGATCCGCTTCAGAAGCGAACACGACACGACAGTAGACAGTATAACTCTACTTTACCGACGGTATTGTCATGGTATCTGTGCCCATCGTCCAAGTCCAGATCAAAAGTGCCGTCTTGCCCGTTCCTGGTCCGTTTTGAGAGAAAAAAAACTATGATCGATCGACGTCGATTCACCCCCTGAGTGCCTCCCACCATTTAGCTTTTTCTACTCTGCGACCGGTCTCCGTTGGATCGGCCGGGAAAATTGGCCCTTTGTCATGCATCCTACAAGGGTCTGATCTGATCAAAAACACCCTTCAAACGACACCTTCTAGTTAGAGAATAAAAATAATTTCGTCGGAAGGGCCATATATTTCCCGCCCAAAAAAATCTTCGACGACCACCACGATCACAGTATCGATCTTCGGGTGTCTCAATTATTGTTGAACAAGGTGCCGGATCGAGGAACCGAGGAGATCGTAGCGATTCGGAATAGACCCGTTTCCGGCGATCCAAGAAATCTGCATCCGGACTGCGAATGTTTGCGAGAGGAGTAAGGAAGTTGACCTATTTCCCTGCAGAGGACCTCTCAACCGGGGCGACAGTTTCGAAAAGATTACAGGACCGTATTAAACTCGATCGGATCTTCGACTGTGGCCATTTTTTTTTTTTAATCTCTGGCCCGGACTGCAGGAATATCCGCGGTCTATTTATTCGCAGGCGAGGCCGAAACAAGCGGACCGTGAATTCCTTGGGACACGATCCGCTGTCGTTCTTGTCTGCCCCGATTCCCCGGGCCGTTCCTGTTCCTTTTTCGAGGACAACTGCCGTTGTCCCGGGCTCGTAGGTGTCCTCGAGACGCGTCAGGACACCGGTCTGCACTTAACCCCTTTGAATTTTCGAGTCCCCCCAAACGGTTTCGTCTCCCAGCCACCGTTCCCGGGTTGATCCTCGCCCCATCGTACAGGCGATGACCGATACTTTGCCTGGGCCGTCCAACACACCGTTCGATCCTCTTGGTCGGCCTGGAAATCGACTGTCCACGCTTCCCCCCCCCCCCCCTCCCCGCTTTCCCGACCCATTTACCCCCGGCTCGCAGCTGCTGCGCTCGCTCCTCCGCACTCTGCATCAGCAAACCGGAAGACTCCCCCGGCTCCCGTCTTCACTTTTCAATATAGAGCAGCCCGCCATCTCAGAGCTTCTGGGAGCACGAAAGATGATCTTCCAGGGTTCTTCGGGGACTCTCCCACTTGCCATCCCACGGCCCCTGATCCCCGGGAACACCGGTCTCGAACTGCAAGGACTGTTCTCCGCAAGGACCTCTGTGTGTACGTCTGGTTGCTTGGCAACCTAGGCTGAAAAATCGCGTGACGCTTTGTTCCTGGATGCGATCCAAGTGATCCTAGATCCCCTCCCCTCCCGGTTAGGTCTTATGTAGAACGCGCGGCGCACTTGTTGCGTTTCGCTAATGAATCTTCTGTCGCGAGCCCATCGATTCCGCGAACAGGTGGTTAGCAGTCGCCGTCCGGGCGAGTTGTTTGCCGCGAGGACGGACGTCCGTTTAGGCTCGTTTTTCCCCGTCGAGCATCGATCGAGCGCAACCCCTACCCTCCCCCTCCCGCCCCGCGTGTAGCTTGTCATTCGAATCGTAACCCCATCCCCTCCGCCGAATCGATTCCGTCGTTGTCAGACGGTCCGGAGGTGACTCCGTACAACAGGAGTTTCGTGGCTTCCTTCTATGGTTGCTCGCCCCCGTGGAATCGATGTAGCAACCCCCTGGAATCGAGGTGTCACTTCTTCAAGGAACTCGTTAACCTGTCTCTCGCCTCCAGGAGTCGTTCGTCGATCGTGTGCCACACACCGGAAATGGAAATCCCGTGAGAGAGGCTGAGGAGAAGAGCACGTCTTCCGAGAGACACGAGGAATTTAATTGGCTCCCGTGGTCGTCCAACCTAGAGAAACCTTGGACAATTTTTTCAACGGTTCCGTTTGTTCAAACAAACCCAAGGATACCGAGTGTCCTTCCCCTCTGCCGTCTCCTCGACTGCTGGAAATTTGATTTCGCAGGGTTTCCCGGAGAAGATCCTAGGAACGATTCTGGTCCACGGCGCGTCCAATAGCGATTGCGTCGATGTGTGAAGGGGGTTAGGGGTGCGAGACGACTGGGAGAGGTCCAACGTTAGGAGTCCCTTGGTTCCGGGAGCACTCGAGAGGTGTTCCGGCAATAATTGAACGGCTGGCGACCGCTTGTCAAGACCTCGGACCGTCAACGAACCCCTGATTCCCGTGCGCGGCTGTTCGAACGAACGGATTGTCGGCTGTCAGAAAGGGTTGATCGATACGGGCCCGTCTCCCTCCGATCGTTTAGATCACTCTGGAGAGCACCAGGACCGACGACAGGGCCGTCATCATCAGGGAGTTCCGCAGGTCCCTCGATGCCGCGGACACTATCGCCACCGCGCTGTTGCACGCCTCGGGTGCTGGGTCTGCAACATCAATTTCGCCCGTTAATTCGATCTGGATACATCGCAGGACACAGTAGTCCCTGACCGTCAGGAATGATGGCTATTATTGGGGATTCTCCCAACTTCCAGATTTTCAGAATTTTCTACCACTTTCATAGGCGCATACAGTGAATACTCATTTTACGGCAGTGCCAACCTCCCATGCTAAAGGCAGTGGAAAACCTCATCGCTCGTTACACAAGTAAATATCATCGGAATTATATCATATTTGGTATCATTTTAATCAGAAAAATGCCACGAATATGTTGGTAAAAGTTTCATAAAAAAATAATGAAAAATAAAGAAGTTTTTTAATTGGATTAGTAGTGGTCTTCTGGTCTCATACTGATATACCCGATAGTGTCATGTTACACTCTTCGGCGACGACGGCTCTCGAGATTCGCTGTCAGCATCTCCGTGCAACATTGTATCGGAAACGGATACTTCTACCGTTTGAATGGCAGTAACGTTTGAATGCCATGGGTTCATATGGCATACAAGCGGACTGTCACACAAGTTTCGAGCGTGCCTTGTGTATTTCAAATGGGACGCTCGACGAGAACTTCCGATCTCGTATGGATGGCAGTAAAAAGAACCGCGCAACTGCCTTAAAATGAGTATTCACTGTACCTTGTTTCCAAGGATCACCTAATCTTCCAGTCTGAGGATTAATTAGGCTCCGGTAGGGGATTCGTTTGCTCGGAACGTCTCGACCAGGCCCGCTTGATTTCGCATTCTCTTTGACGGCTGATGAACTCACGAAAACGGCGAGGAATAAAGAACAAGGTTCTCCTCTTCGGAGAGTCTTTGTGACCCGCGAGAAGGGACGCGGGAGGAATCCGCGGGAAGATTGCGTCGCCGAGCCAAAGAATAAGGGAAAAAATCGCCCGAAGGATAACGAGTTTCCGGCTGTTCGGGATCCTCCCCCTACCCCATCTGTCCCCCGCTGTGATCACGCAAACATTTGCGAGAGACAAATAAAAGCAAGTGTTCTCCCTGTCAGGCTTATTAAAATCACCGTTGATCACTTCCGCGAGATTAACAGGTTGGCGGCCATTACAGACGATCTCGTGTAAAATCGCGACAATCCGTCGGCCCCGTTGAAGCAATTAAGGAGCGGCGATCGATGATAGTCGAATCACGCGATCGTGATTTACCGGCGCGATTTTATCCTGGTGCGCGAAAAGGGGCAGGCCCCTCTTTAGCAATTTTTTCCTGGAAAATGGATCGACGGAAAAATACGAAATTTTGCGCGTGCGTTCATCAACGTATGGAGAACAAGGGGGTATTTTTTAAATTTTGTTTTACCGTCTTTTCGCTGCAGGGCGGAACGATGAAGAAGGACTGCGGAAGAAAATGTAGAAATTTAAGGAATGCGCATGGTAATGCCAGTGATAATCACTTTATTGGACCGTACGTGAAATGAATGTTAAATCACGGTCTGGGTTAGGCGTCGGGGTGGTTATTAAAAGAAACCGGTAGCAGGCAGTTACGATCCGATTAAAGGGTGAATTAAGTGTCCCGTTAATTAAAACCGGGGCTGGGAACCAGCGAGCATTCTAATGACCGGGCCCGTTTCGCTGGAACGTTCAACCGTATATTAAATCAGCCTTAAGTTGCGCCATCAACTGCGCACCCACATCTTTCGCGAACTTAATCGTTTGAAAACTGCGATCGCACTAAACCATGAAAAGAAACGTTCCCCCGAAGAACACTTATTTTTATGACTTTCCCGAAATGGACAGACGGATGTTAAGGGCTGAAAAATACTTTAGAGCAGTAAACAAACGATAAATAATTGTGATAGGAACTGTGATGCAGGACCAGCAGTAGAGGACTGAATAAACAACTGAAAAAGAGGAAACGAGTTGCTTGGATTTCCGGGCCGGACGGGATGGAAGTCAGCCACATGCGGGTCACGGTGACCCAGGACGGTCTCCTGTGGTTGGGCTATTTCCCATGGATCCTTGGGCAGCTCGGTTTCCGAGCATGATCGACCGAGTCTCCCTAAAAATTTCATTTTAAAGCACCCCTCGGCCTCTCTCCGATTCCGATCGATCCTCTAACCCTGACCCGAATTCCGCTCGCAGCCCGGCTGCAAGAGACCGTCCCGGAGGCTGCTGGGACAGGAATCGGAAATCATTTTTCCGAGGAATGCGGTCGCACGGTCCGCCCCCGCGCTCGATACGACCGAACAATAGGTTTAATCCGCGACGGATCTCGAATAAACAGAACCGTGGAATTACAGGACGACCGAAGGGGGTGGCCCAGCCAAGAGAACAAGGAGGCCTGGGGGATGCTCGGTGGTAGAGGACGAAAGGGGTTCTCCGCTCGTAGCAGAACGCGTCACGCGACCGCGAAGGATAATGAAACACGGAAACCTCGGCAGGGGACACGGGAAATCTGGTCGATATCGATCGCCAGGACTTGAATTATTTATCGACGGACCGTCACGGCTGCGATGGGGACACGTCGAGATCCGAGACCGGGTCTGCAACCGGTGTTTCATGCCACCGTGACGTACCGGGTGTCACGATTGGGTCTCCAACGTTGCAAATATGCAAACAACACATTTGTGACTCCTTGGGACCTAGAGTTGTGCAAGTTGTATGATTTGGAACCTTGAAAGGTTCATTGGAGCCCTCTAGGTGAACTAGGGTCCTGGACTCATCTAGCAGCACTTGGACCCATGATGAGCTTAAGAACAGTTGGCCCTATCCCATAGCCACCTCTTTTCATACCCCCAACCTCCAAGGTAGTGCCTTAACACAAAGGTATTTCAATTTTCTTGGAATCGGGCAGGGAGAATATTAAATTGTTGCGCAAGGACGATTGTTCCGGGTTCCTCGAGGATGTCCACTAATCAGGAGACAGAGGAATTCCAGAATTAGTGTGGTAGCTACCTGGCACACCCTTCAGCCTGGGCAGAAACTCGTTCCAAAACGCGCAGGACGTGGTACGCGGTCCTTTGCCCAGCCCGTTCTTCTCCGCGTCGAAAATAAAATACTGCGGCTGATCCCTCGAGTATGGCGGCCACTCGGACTCCTCACTCGTCGGTTTTCTGAAACATAATCGCAGGGGGGGCTTAGTGTAGTTAGCTTACATTTATCGCGCCGTAAAACTAGTGCGGGACATATAAGCTCGTATAATGACGTATAATGTTCTCTGAAGGTCGTGGGGCGTCGGGGGACATTAGCCAATATGGCGGCGATCGTGTGGCAGATCGATCGATAAGGCAGGTCACAAGGTCGGTAATTACACGATCCATTTTATCGACGAGTATTACAGATCGGTATATTTTCAAATGATCATTCCATTTACGGTGTTTTTCCGTCATACAGCCGTGAAAAAGGTCTGTTTAATGATGTCACCGAATGATGATAAATAGTGATCGATTGCGAATTAGAGATTCCGACGGCAGCAGATTTTAATTGAATCTGCTGGCGCGATGCAACACGAGTAACCGATTTGTTCGTCGATAATTAATCCGGGTTACACGACCGGGTACACGGCAGCTGGTTAACTAGGCTCGTTTAAAATTATTAACAACGCGCTAACAAACTGTGTACACTACGGCAACGGTCAGGCGTGTATTAATTATTGGGAGAAGCCCGACGGACGTTTAAATATTTCACCGGCAATTTTCCCTTCGTCGATTAATCATTGTCGATTCCGTTTTCCGTGTTTTTCTTCTTTCCCGTGGAAAACGATTTCACCGTTTCGAAGGATTACGAGCGTCGTTCTCATTCTCTTCAACGGTGATCCGCGAAAGGTCGAAGGTCACGACGATTAACATTGAAAAAAAAAACACAGGAAAAAGGATCGTAGAGGGAAATTTAATCGATATTCGAAGGACGAGGTACTCGAAACGACTGAAAATGGGGCGAAAAGAAGGATAGCGGTCGACAAACGACGTGGCGTCGTCCAGCCTGTTTGTATCGGCGTCGTTAAATAATTCCTGGCTAACCCAGATTGAAAAGCCGCGAGAGGGAACCGTGCGTCGTTCATATTTAATTGTTGTCGTCAAATACAGCGCGCCACTTTCTCGAATTAACACGGCTGTCCGACTTCTCGGCTGACTGGCGTGATTCGGCAGCTATTCCCGCGGAATTATTTATCGGAGTCTGATATGGAACGCTGTTGCTATTTTCGTAGCCGACGCGGACCGTTTCACGCGTTCTTTTTAATCAAATTGCGGTGATCCGAAGAGCTACTGAACCGAAACGTTTGCGAAATCCAACATGGCGGTCGTCGAATTCAACTGCGAACCATTCGGTGAATTTATTTTATAGAACGATTGAAAATCATATTGTTCATTGCCGAGTGATTGAACGCGCGCGCAGTTAACGCGCGGTTTGCTACGATTTGTTTGATATTTAGGTTAAAAATTGCGAGATGGGGACAGCGCAAGGGGGCAGTATAATGACCGACGTTGCTGGCTGCCGATTCGAGCGCCGAGCACCCTCCCCATGCAAGTCAAATTTGTTGCTCCGCTCTTTCTCTCTCTCTCTCCCTCTTCTTTCGACCTTCCCTTGTCACGGCCAGAGGAATTCTCGAAGAGGCTCCTCTCGTTCAACCGAGTTACATCTCAAACGAGGACGGACGTGAATATGAAATGCAATTTTAAGCGACCGCGAGAGGGACCAGCTATTAAATAACCGGGGCGGAATCGACAGCCCACAATCCAGAGCAATTTTTGCAGACTGTCCCCTCGAGCGGACGTCTTCCCTAACCTGACACGCTGTTCCACTTAATTTAAAATTTGCTTAGAGTACCTCGGATAATTTCGGAAGACGAATACATCTACCAAGGAACCCACAAATACATACTACCACTACTAATCAAATCTACCACGAATAGTATTATCCCTATATTATAATACCGTAACTTCATTTGTTTTTCAATATTTAACTGTGTTCCACCAATCCGACGATCTTGAAACTTTTGTACATATTAGATAGGTAACAGAATATTGTTCTTGAATTTTTTGGAAGTGGTCACTCGAAGGGTTGCTTGCAACCCGCACCCCTAAAAAATTAAATAATTTTTTTCTAGCCTTAATAATTCCATTACATTTATGAAAATCATATATGATATGAACGAGGTAAGATCGAATATTTTCGTTTTTATTCCATCTCAATATCTTAATTAACAACCGAGAAAAAAAATGATGTAGTTTAAGGGTGTTTACCCTCATATTATCCTTAAATGAAGGGTTAGCGAGTTAAAATTTTAGGGGATTGTCTTTCAACCTAAAACGATGGTTTTACACACAATAACAATAAAAATTGTCGACGGGGCTGGACCATTCTTATCCTCCTAGACCCTTTAAACTGATCCTTGACAGCTGTATCGATTCCAAGTAATTCACTTTTATAATTTTAATAATTGTATCAATTTAATATTGAACATTACTTTGCTGCGTTCTGTTCAGTTTTCACGTTAACTTCGGTTGTGTACATTGTCAGTGAGGGAACTTACCCTGTGTAGGCGAATTTCGAGAAGGAGAGTATCATCCTCAGGGACAGGTCTCGTTCCTTGTCGCTGTAGGTCAAGGAGCTGTTTAGGGGATGGCCGAACACGTACTCCACCTCGTCCCCGTGCATCACGCCCATCCACTCGCCCCATAGGTTCGTGCTGGTCCTCTGTAACAGGGTGGTTTAAACCGGTTTGCATGAAACGCTCGTACAAACATTTTCTCTGATCCCGCACGTCCACGCCGATCGGTTTTGACGCGGGAACCACGTTGATAATAACCGTTCAACAGTAGTGACAGCTTGCCAATATTCATCTACACCGATGGGCTTTATCGTGCGGGACGAATTTTTGCGAAACAGTCTCTTTGGATACGCCGGGATCGGGTGTATCGGACTATTAAGAAACTTAACCTTAACACTAGATTTACCGGACCAGTCAAAATGACTGGTTTTGCAATTTCAATTCAAAATTCCTCGAAGCTGTTTTAACTCCAAAACGAAACAGTCCTTCCGACCTAGAATATTTCCTTCCTATATATTTTTTTGGTAATTATTTACATTAGGGGCTTCCTCACCGATTTTGATGACCTTGAAATATGTTGTCAAGGTCATCATTCTGAACAACTTTTTCCTATACATGTAACCGCCGCTCAGTTTTAGTTTTTTAGAGTAGGTGTGTGTAGGACTGTGTAAAATAGTATTTCAAATAGTTGAAAGTAACTTATATTTTTATGATATTTTGTTGCCTCTAATGTTATTACGATATTGTAGTCTGTTTATCAACATGTTACATATTCGTAATTAACACTAGATTGCCTAAGCAAGTCATTTTGACTGCTTTAAATTATTTTTTTTCGAACTGAAATACATTTTTTTTATTGCTAATACTTATTAATAACTTGTTATATTACTGTAAGTGATATAAAATATATTAAAAATTACTATTAAACAAATTTCTTTGCGCATTAGTTATTTTTTCACAATGCAGTCATTTTGACTGCTTTCAGGCAATATAGGTATATACTAAGCTCCCGTCTTTCTAGTGTTAAACTACAAACAATACTTTGCTAACTATTATAGCTTCTCACGTTAAAAATTATAATTTATAATATTAACTACTTGCTCAACTTATTTTCATTGTAAGGAAATATTTGAAATACAAAATAAAAATATTTCATTTTATCTATCTGGTTATCAAAATAAAAATATTTGATTTAAAGTAGTATCTTATTTGAACCACATTAAATTATACTATATACCAAATCATTAATGATCGTTAATATACGTTGCAAAATATGATAGAAAACCTTGTATCCAATGTTCCACGTACGAATACTAATCCTACATTATAAAATACTAATGTAAAGTGTACTTACTTTTGAATCTTCTGTACCTCCGTCGGATCCACAGCACACAATTATTCACTCACGAGAATAGGTCCGAATAATTGCACAACAATCACTAAACAACACACACACACGCACAACACATTTTATAAAATCGTGACAACGAACGAGAAGATGTCACTCCGACCACGAACAAAATAATACTGCGACTGTAACAATGATCCCTTCCACGGAGGTGGTACGGTCAGGTTATCCTAGGCAGGTTAGACGCTGAGGGTCTATAAACACTAGATACAAAACCAACAAAAAAAAATTATGGCGGGGCGCCGACCCTATTTCCCGGAATTCCCTGTTTTCGTATCACACGTCCGTGGGAGGGGAACGGTTAAAATCGCAGTATTATTTTATTCGTGGTCGGAGTAACATCTCGTCTGCTGTCACGACTTCGTTAAGTGTGTTGTGTAGAGTTTAGTGATTGTGGTCCAATTATTCGGATGTATTCGCTTGAGTCAATAATTGTGTGCTGTGGATCCAACGGAGGCACAGAAGATTCAGAAAAATTTGTAAGTACACTTTACATTAGTATTTTGTAATGTAGTTTGTAGTACATTAGTATTATATTTTATTATTCGTATGTAGAATATTGGATGCAAGGTTTTCTTTCATATTTTGCAACTTCAATGTCCCTTTAACACTAGATTTACAAAGCACTAAAACTGACGACTTAACATTATTTTACAAAAATAACAAGAACGTGTCTATCCACATTTGTATCAATTTTTTAAATAATATATACCCAAAAAAATAATTTTGTTGAATAATTCCCCATGGATACATCATATATGTCGGGTCATATTTCAAGGTCATCAAAACCGGTGAGGAAGCCCCTAATGTAAATGATCACTTTTTGAGATGTTGAAAGTTTTTTGCGAATATCTCGGAAACTAAAGCTGAGCAGCGGTAACATGTATAGGAAAAAGTTGTTCAGAATGATGACCTTGACAACATATTTCAAGGTCATCAAAATCGGTGAGGAAGCCCCTAATGTAAATAATTACCATTTTTTTCATGTTACACGTACGAAAACGGTGCAATTACTCGTACAATACTGGAGCGTTTAGTAATTTATTAAATACAAACAAATTTAATAACGTAAAAAATACTTTGAATTATGATACAGCAATTTTTAGTGGCGCCTTACAATCGCCATTCAAGTGCTAAGGGTTAAAATCTTAAAGTTTCGTCGGGGTCGTGTCTCGGTGGAAGGGGTAAAGAGTCTTTGGGGATCAACGAAGCGTCAGGTCAGCGCCGGAAAATTGCAGGTCGCCTCGGGGCCGATCGAAAATCGAAGCAGGTTCGCCTTTGTTAAGAAATTTCCGCGGGAAACTCGGCCGCAACGGTGACAGACACGCTTGTCAACGTTCCTCAACCGGCGGAAAACGACGTGCGGTTGACGGGGCGCGAATTTCCCACCCCATGGGAAATTCCGCCCCTGTAATCACAATTTTCCGACGAGTCGCGCGGGCTAATAGACACGTGCGGATGAATCTCGACCGTCTCCGATTAATTTCCAATCCCTGGCCACCGGCTTCGGCTCTCCGAAAAATTACTGTGACAAGGATCTTAAGGCTCGAGGGCTGGAAGGGAGGGAGGGAGGAAAGTGGCCTTGATCGATCGATCCCCCGTCGCAATAAGGCGGGGCCAGATGTTTCCGACGGGGAATCAGTTAAGGCTCTGACTTAATCTCGTGACAGGGATCCGGTTCTCGGGGATGAAATGCATTCTGCAGATAAGAATTATCGCCGCTTGTTTGCAGACGCGGCTGGCTGCAGTCCTGCCGGCAATCAATATGGCCGCGATCGCGGGACGGGTCGATCGATAAACGAGCTGCTCCGTCGGTAATGTCGCAACGCGTCATCTATCGGGTGGTTGGCGAGTCAACTTTGCGAAAAAGAAAAATAACGCGATTTGAATTTCTGTTTTTAGCAATTGTATCAACACGTTTCCATCTATGTGATATTACAAATTTAGCCTTTCTCCGTTCCGTGTTACGTCGATGTAATTTCCATGGTGGGCGGGTGGGGCAGCGAAATAGGGCGGTAAATTTGGACGTTAATTATTAAAATTAGAAATTACCCGCAGCTTTTCTGTTGATGCAGGTGGCCGGCCGGCGACACGGGCGAGCAAACACGCAGACGTAACGACGTTATTTAAATCGGGCTGTTTGCCACGCGAGCACAAACTTTTCACCGTGTTTGCGGATACGTCCGAGGACGCTGGCGGATCTCGACTGGCTCGTGGATTTTTTGCCCGAGAGCAACGGCCCTGTACAGAGTCAGGAGCAGGGTTGTAAGAATCATGATTTCCCCCCAGGCTCCTCCGAAGAATCATAGTCTCCGAACACGGAGAACAATAGGGTTCACGATTTCCATTGACCCTTTCATCGATGCGAAACGAATCGCCTTAAGACCAGCCTTTGTGCTGGAATTCAATTAGGCTCCCGGAGAATAATAACACGGGTGGGGCGAGGCTAATTAAAATTCGAATCGCCGTCACGGCCGAAGACCTTTTGTTTCGTTGCTCGGGGCTTGGAAATGGAGTTTTCAAGACCGGAATTTGCGCGAGGTATACAGAGTGGGGAGTGGTTGTGTACTATCTCGGGCAGACTCGTTTAACCTTTTGCGCGGACAACCAAAATAGTTTTCAAGTCGAAAGAATGGTGGCTCGGAACGGTTTCATGATACTTTTAGAAGAATGTAAAATATAGAGCGGGTAAGAACATAGGGTGAACGTGTGCTCGGTTGCCCACGCAACGGTTACGTTCCGATATTTTCCGTGGTAGTTTCCTCCCACGCGGTTTATTTCGGGGAATTTATTCTATTTGCAGGCCCACGCCATTCCCGCGTAGGTCGTATTATCAACAGAAGCGTTTATTGATTCAGCCAGCGCAGCGGCCCGGTCCGCGTATTCTCAAATCCGTGCTGGTTCGTCCCGTCCGATGTAACCAACGATGCGACGTCTCGGCGAGGTTATAAAAAGGACGGCGCGCCTGTAACGGTCGATTTAATTTACTCGAATCGAGCCCGAGGTCGGACGGAATTGTCGAGGCCGCGTAATGGAGACCGATTCGGGAGGATTCGTAAAAATATTTCATCGAATGTCAGAAATCGAGGTCAGGAATGCGTAATAGAAACGTTGGTCCCTGGGGTACCTCGTGGCACGGTCTGAGACTTGTAACTTGCGCGTTGAAATTCATTAGACAAGTGACGTAGACGGTCGAGGTGGGATCCATAACGTGGTTGTGTTAATCCGTGACTCAGTGTGCCGAGAAAAGACTGGAAAGAGAAAAGATGACATCTATCCGACGCCAAACATCGTCAAACCAAATTAAACCTAGGCACACCTAGCCAAAACTTAATCAAACTTACTCAGACCTAACAGTAGAGGTGGGATCTATAGCGTGGTTGTGTTAATCCGTGACCAAGTGGAAAGAGACAAGATGACGTTTCTCTTAAGCCAAACATCCTCAAACCAAATTAAACCTAAGCAAACCTAGCCAAAATCAAATTTACTCGGACCTAACGATACAAGAGATTTCTGAGTGACACCCATATCTAACTGGACATACCCAAACCTAATCGGGACTGACAGTACGATACCTAATCGTGTGGTGCCCAACTGAGTGCAGGAGGCATGAATGTCCGTGTGAGAGGTGTCTAACGGTACACCTAACGAACTACAGCATAAAATCGACGACACAACCGAAGGGGACCTAACTAGCACGAAAAGCTGAACCAATTAGTTGGACTCGAAACCGGAGGGAAAATCGGAGCTCGGCGACATGGAGCCTAGTTTATCCACAAAAGTGGGCGCCCAATAACGCCTAGGTCCTAGGTAGCTCCTCTGCGTCGTCCAAAGTAGTTTCCCCGAGCCAATTTTATCCCGTCGGCGGTTGGTTCGCATTTGCAAGTGGAAATTGCCATCCGTCCGCTCGTGTTATCGTTCCGGAACGTTTTGTACATTAATAACGGTAACCCGCGTAACCACGCTAACCCCCCATCCCCCACGCTGTGGCACTACCATCCCGACGCTAACTTCTTCGGGTACCATCGAACGATTCGCAGCTGAATTAAGAACGGCTTGGTGTGTCCGAGGGGAAATGCAATTCAGTTCGGAAACTCACGGATAAGTTGGTTCCCCGTTTAATTCGCCTCCGACGCGAAATGGATTAATGTTACACATCGCGCTCTCGTCCATCGGGGAGGGGGGTTGCGAATGGCGGATAGCGTTGTGTTTAACTTCCACCCTCCCGGAGCATCGCGATGGTACGCCCGAGTGGATCACCGCATCACGTTTGCCGCGCGTCGAATTAATTTCGTTTTGGCCCCGCGCCGCGTCGTGAAATTGATGCCGGTTTTGCGAACGATTGGCGAAGTTTGATCACATCGTTATGAGTGTCCCCGCGCGATTCCGAGGCCGCCGGGGAAACCAATCAATCGTTTCGAGACGTTTATTTTACCCTAAACCCATTTCGATTCGATCGGTTCGAAACCGGACATGGTCAGAGATTTAATTTCAATTTTTGTTGGGATTGAATTTCGTTGGAGAGTGAACCTGTGTTTAGTAGAGCCTTCGCGACGTAATAATATTCTTTTATTTATATTTTTGTACGGTAGATCGAATCAGAAAGGCCACGAAAGAATTGACAGCCCACCCTCTGTTTAGTCCTTCTCAATGTCTGATCAATGATTGATGTGTACTATTTACAGGCTGACTCGACTCGTTGATCTATACTACCTCGACCATTCGATTAGCAAAATATGCCATTCATTTGTCACTGAAATCACTGGGGAAACGTAGGCTTGGATGTTGTTCGAACTCTGATCAATTACGAACACATACTACTTACATTGCCCGACTTGACGTTGATCCATGCTACTTCGTGCAGTCAATTAACGGAGCGTATTACTAATTCCTTGGAAATCACTGGAGAAACTTCAACCCCGAAGTTTCTCAATGCCTGATCAATAGCTGATTTGTACTACTTACGGACACAGTTTGAGGTATCGTTTATATCTTCTACTCGCGCTCGCTTCCACCACAATTTCCGTCCCCTTTTTGTTTGCAGGTGAACCTAACTGCTACCAGGCACCCCGTGGCCCAGAAAAATTTTTAATTTATATTTTTGCTTGATACTTCCCAACGATAGACCGACCCATAAAAGCCATAAAAGCATGGAAAGCCCACGCGCCGTAAATAACGACGCTTCTCGTCCGTTTATGTTCCACGCGAAAAATCGCAGTTTGAACTTTAACGGTCTCTCGCATGAACTTCCCCGGTGGGATGTTCGCGAACTTGTTCCGCCATTGTGGGGGCGGTAATCCAACTTTTTCAGACACAGCTTCAAACTTCCCGGTACACGATCATTCACCGGACGTCCAGGGAATTTATTTAATTCCGTCGGAATGCGGTCAATTGAATCTGAGATCGATAAATCCGTTGGTACCTCGTCCTTGGTCCGCTTTCGAACGGATTGATGCTCGAGATTCTTACAGAATTTTTCGGGAACTTTCATCGAGAGAGACCTCTTTAGATTTTGCATGGCGCTGTTAGACCAGCCAACGTAATTAGGTCAGCTTGCACCGTCAGGAGGTATTCTGGTTTTCGAGGCTGCTTCTATACAAATTTTTCGCAAAATAACTATCGAACCTTTCGCAGTAGGATTTTGCACACATATTTATTGCTTTTTATAGTACACGCCTGATTTTCTTTAAGTAAAAATAAGCAAAATTACACGAGTTATGTATTTTTATATAGAGTGTGTTTTGAAAAAAAATGGGAAACCAGAATACTCGATTCAAAGAACGGTTGTAGAAATCGAAAAAAGTGGTTGTAATGCATGTATCAAGTTTGCGTAAAAAATTCGGTGGAAGCTGGAATCATCCGTGTAGCAAGAGAAGTTATCCGTCGGAGCAATAGTCTGGTTGTCCTACTGAGAACATCCGAAGGAGAGTTTCTCGCGGAAAGAGGAAACTCCGAACGCGCCTCCGCTATTATGACAGGCTTCCATGTTCAGTAAACGTCGTTAATTTTAACGATCCTTAAAATTACAAAGGCAACGCGGGAGATGGTGGGGCGAGGGCTGCCGAGGATCGTCCAGAGGGACGCCCAGAGGCGAGCATAATGATATGACGATCGATAATGCCCAACGGAACTCGATAGAAGCCTGGAATTTCGTTATGCCGGCTTAATAAACGTGTATCGACCGGTATCTCTTAATTAACCTGGCGATTTCCTACGGTACACACCATTATCGCTGTTACGCACGCCATTTTACTAGCCGCGCTGACTTTATTGCGAAAAATGCTGCTAATTTTGTTCGCCGACGCTTCAACGTATCATTAACATTCACGGGAAAAAACCTCCAGAAATTCTACGCGCGAATGTTTCCCCATGTATGATCAATGATTGATATCCACTACTTTCCGAGTTTGACTTGACGTTGATCTATACCACCTCGTCCATTCATTTGGCAAAATGTGTCACATACCTTTGAGAGAAATGTTTGAAGTGGGCCTAAACGGTATTTAAAGTCTGATTAATTATTTATACGTATTACTTATAGACAGTGTTTAACTTGACACTGATCTGTACTACTTCGTGTAACCAATTAGCGGAACACATGACTAATTGCTCCTCGTGAATCACTAGAGAAACGTGGACCTTAAAGTTTCTCAACTTCTGACTAATGATTTATATACACTACTACTTATATACACTGACAGAGTCTGATTTCGAGAACGTGTATCTATGACTAGGTTCGTTCGATCAGTAAAATATAACTGCGAGAGCAATACACATTTCTTGTCAGTAGTTCCTTTTCAGCTGTTTAACCAAAATTCATTTTGTTACTTTAATATCGAGAAAAACCTTGGAGAAAATTTGTTCAACATTTTCCAACGTACTTTGTCCGTTCCCAGACCCTTTAAATATCATTGTAATTTACTACGGCTCTTCTGAAAATGATTACGAAGCCCAACAAACAGAATTTCGTGTCCATCGGACAAAGCACTGACTTATACTACTTAAACAGCGGCCGCCGAGATGCTGAGCCACGCCACTAAACAAGCTCGACCGAAATTGCAAAGGAACACGAAATCCCACTAAATGGAGCCGGTTTCCGTCATTTCCAGTCAGGGATGATTTTCTTGAATGCATCTTTTAATTTCTCCTCGTTCTTAAACGAACGTCCGATTTAAAGAACATCTTCGAGGAACCGTTTCTTTTCATCGGAATGATTGCATGGCGTCTTCGGGCAGCGCGATTCATCCTTTCCACGCAGAATGAATGACCCTTTCGCGATCGTTTGCACAACGTGATCCGCTCGCGGTCGATAATGAATCTCGTGCGGAAGACACGCGAGGAATACCACCGTAAAAGGATTCTCGTTGGACGTGGAGGATAAAGGGGTGCGAGAGGGGTAGGGAGGGGGCTGTTCTGTATTCAACGATTCGATGGCCTGCAACTACGCGGCGGCAGCTACAACCATCTCGTTCCCATTAATTCCTTTGGGCCAATCGACACGCTGGACGCGATTCACTTCGTTAATGAATCGGCCGAGTTTGTATTCACTGCCGAGCAATTATTTTTCCGACCGGCGGTGCGCGCGGAGAAAGTAGATTTCGAGGATCGGCGATTACAGAAATTGGAGCGCGTTCCGCCTGCGGTCGAAGCCGCGTCCGGCCGATTCAATTAACAGGCCAGGATAGAACCTCTCGAACCCATTATTCTTCCTTGGCCCGATCGACTCTCCCGGAAAAATACGACCAACGAGATCACAGGGAAGCTGGTACACCGCTGGACAATTGATATGAGTTAGGTCTGAAAGGAGATTGGGTTAGGACAGATCCAAGTTAGCTTTCAGGGTTTTCACTTCGAGGTCTGTGTTAGGTCTAGGAGCAATTGGATCCGAGTCCAAGTTAGGTCTGAAGTTACAACGGAGCCAGGATGGACTTAAATCCTAGCTAGATTCTTCAAGATTAACCCTGGGTCAAGGGTCAGGCGAATTATAATTTGTGTGCGATTCCAAGTTAGGTCTGAGTACCAGCTAGGTCCTCAAGTGTTGGATCAACTATTCCCACGTCTATTCCTATTTTTCCCGGCGCCTCAGACAGAGTTATATCGGATCTACAGTGAACCATGATGTCAGGTCCATCAGAGGTAGCTGAGGCCTCGTTAGGAGCAATTGGATCCGAGTTCAAGTTAGGTCTGAAGTTACAACGGAGCCAGGATGGACTTAAATCCTAGCTAGATTCTTCAAGATTAACCCTGGGTCAAGGGTCAGGCGAATTATAATTTGTGCGCGAGTCCAAGTTAGGTCTGGGCACCATCTAGGTTCTCAAGTGTTGGATCAACTATTCCCATGTCTATCCCTATTTTTCCCGGCGCCTCAGACAGAGTTATATCTACAGTGAACCATGATGTCAGGTCCATCAGAGGTAGGTCAGGTCTCGTTACACAGGTCTGGAATATAATAAACTGGGTTCAAAGCGTTCCCGGATCCAAATTGAGCGTACTTTCGGGCGACGTCAATGGAAGCCGCGTCCCCTCTCGAGTTCTAAAATCCTCGGCACACGGTATAAATTCAAATTAACGTGAGCTGATGGAGGGAATGTGTTTGGCGCTCGGGAGGCGGCTTCGGTAAGTCTACAAGGTACACGTGTTCTCGAGGATCGTTCCCAGGTTTCAGCGTTAACCCGTTTCCGACCCAGTTACCCTCTTTGAACTCGTTTCGCCTCTCTCGGTTGCGGAACTTTTTCGAGACATTCGAGTGGCTCGCTTCCTTCTTCTTCTTCTTCTGCTACTACTACTTTTTCTTCGGGTTCTTCTTCTTCTTCTTCTTCTGGTTCTTCGTTTCCCCGGTGCTAAAAAATTAACAAGAAAGCGGGACGGGTCGTTTTATCCGTCTTCTCTCTATCCGCGTGCCTTTCGGCGCTCCTTTTTGCGCGGCCGGTGTGGACGAGACGGTCTAAGTAGCTCGCCCAAGACGTCGAATGGACCTAAGTCGATTTTCGTGTTCGCTCCTAAGGGAATTCAAAGTGGGACGATAATTGCCCTGGGTCCTGAAGACTGTCAGAAAACGAGAAAGAGAGAGAGAAGAGAGAGTGGACGGGGGTCGTCTCGTCGCGTTCGTCAGCAAAAAGCGAATCCGTAGCGACGAGTGGACGCCAAGAGGAAGACAAACGGGATCAAGGAGACGCGAAAGTGGTGCTAAACCTAATCCCGTCTCGGGCCACGAGTTCCTTTCCGTCGGCGGTGACGTAATTGACATCGGCGAACGGCAGCCGGGCCTCGTTTCTTTTAATTAAGAGATCCGCCGTGCAACAAGATCCCACTCGGCTTCATCAAGATCGACAATCTTTTCTTCCCAGCACCGTGAAACTTTCAGGGACCAAGACGTTCGGCATCCCTGGCACTCGACATTGACACGTCACTGAACAAGCTCGAAGGCCTGGAGTCCAACATCGGAGCCTGGAAAACTAGCTGGATTCAAACTGGATCCAAGCTTGGATCAGTGGAAAAATTGTTAGGTGGGGATCCAAGCTATGTAATTGGGTTCAATTGGGGTCAATTGGGGTCAGGTCCAGAAAGCCGAGTAAAAGTCAGATCTCCAACGAAAAGTCGCCAAGGTTAGGGTTGATCCTGGACCCCAGGTAGCCTTAAGCCGGCTGAAGGATCTAAGTAGATAGCTCCGAACATCTTTCTTGGAAGAATCCGACCGTGCCGAGACAATTACGTCGATTTCACGGGAGGACGCGTCAAGATGATGGAATCGGCGAGGAGATTAACAGCTCGAACCGGAAAAGGAGTACGTGAATCGTGACGGAACATGGAAGAGCCGAAGACGTGTCCCGGTGGGTGGATAGGAGGGGAGGGGGTTAGGTCGAGCGTTAAGGGGGTTGCTTTAACCGGAGAGCGAAACCGTTATTAAGATTACGGGCGGCGCGCATGAGTAATGACATCCTCCTTTGCTTCCACCGCCGCTCCCTGATAAATTACCTCCTTCGCTAATTACTTGGGCCTCGGTATTCCGCTTACGCGCGTTTCACGTCCCAGTTACTCGGGGATGCCGCGTGAAACCGGCCGAGATCGAGTGGCTACGAAAGTGAAACACGCCGGGGCTTTGTTTTCAGGCTGTTCGAGCCCTTCAACCCTCGACCCTTTGATTTTTCACGGTACGACTGCTGATCTAATTACTACAATACTACACCTTTTAATTAAATCGTTTAATCATAAATGGTTCGTAAGACAATGGCGCGATTTTTTAATATTTATACATTGACTGTAACTTTATGAAGAAAAATTGGAGGGCGATGTTTTTTAGCTTATTTTAAAGGGTGAAATCAGCGCTTTCACACATGCATGAATTTATTTAAAAAAAAAAAATTTTTTTACTCGACGGTAGGCCAAAAGTGAAGCTGGTCGCTTTTTGACATGCTTTGCCAATTTCAAGCGTACTCTGAGCAATTGAAAATTTTTTAGGGGGTTCAGGACTTCCATGGATTGGAAGAGCGAAGTCTCCGCTTTCCAATGAAATCGAAAAAGTTGATGTACGATTTTTTGTAGCAGTTTTATCACACATTGAATGACAAATGAGCCCAGCGGTGCAATAACTCCAGTTCGATTAGATACATTTTTCATTCAAGATGCGATAATATGACAACAAAAAATCGTACATCACTTTTTTTGGAGTCATGGGAAAGGGAAAGCTTCACTTTTCAAGTCCACGAAGGTTTAAAGTCTCGAAAAAATTTTGCGAGTTACGGGGAAACCTTCGAATGTAAACAAAAATATTAAAAAGTCGTGGAAAAATAATGAAACGTAAATTTCGGATTAACCAAGAGATAATCCACACGGATCTCCGCAGAAACGGCTCGAGAACGACGAAAGGGACTTTCACGAGCTTTCGGCGTCTCTGTGTCGATCGATCCCACAAATAAATTCATTCGGCTTCCCGTTCCCTTTGTGGTGATCCTCTATCATTTATTTCTTCGCCGACTGGAATATCCGTTCTCCGTTAATGGCGGGCTTAAAAAAGCTGGCCTGTGAGCGGATGGGATCGACGTGCAGCTTCCGAGATATCCCCCCATTCTGCTTGACTAAAGCTCGGTCGGATCATAACCGCGGCTCTTGCCGGTGTCGAATTTTTTTCTCGATTTTTATTATCCTGGACACGGTGGCGTTTCTACGACGCAGGAGAGAGTCTCTTTTGCGCGAGAGAACGAGCCTCGCTAGTGGAACGAGTCGATAATCCGTCGGGCATAGCAAGTAGTATAGATCGGCCACGAGTCAGACACGTAGCGAAATTTTTAATTTTTCAGAGGACGTCGGATCTGTTCCCGGCTGTGTTTCGAAATTTCCCGGGCTCGTATCAGTGACCGCGGATCGAACCGAGACGCCCCCACAATTTCCGTGGTTGAGCCACTTTTGTGGGACATCGCCGCTCCGACGCAGGATCTCGACTACCTCCCTCGAGTTTATCACGAAACGTCTCCCGATATATATGCTCCCCGCGACGAAGTTATAAAAGCGGTGTACATATATACGAGGACCAAAGGAGGGGTGGGGGAGAGCCGAGGGGGTGAAGCTCGCGGAGGGCTCTTGAACTTTCATCGCCTCTTTAGCTCGAGAGGACATTAGAGTTCCACAATTTATGTAACGCACGAGCGGAGCGTTACGAGCGCCCAGAAATATCAACCCTCGACGAGCCGGGGATTGAACGTGAAACAGGAGGGACGGGACTTGAGAAATTTTCGAAATTCCGCTGGATTCCTTCGACCCCACTTCATACCCCCTGGACTTCCTCCCCGAGAACGTTTCATTCTCCGCTGGAATTTCTTCGGGAGCTTTTGGGGTCAATTTTGAAAATCCAAATTTTCAACGGAAGGCAAACTATGTTTCTCGTGACTTGAAGTATTATATGTATGGAGTGAAGAATGAGTCCAACAAAATTTCTGTACAATTTTTGGTTGGAATATTCTCGCTCCATCGTCAACCCTAAGCCAATGGTGCATTTTTCATTCAAAGTGCCGTAAAACGACAACAAAAAATCTTACATCAATTGTTTTGGACTCTTTGCGAAGGGAAGCCTTTGTTCTTCAACCCCATTGCTGTCTGAATCTGCCAGAAAATTTGTTCAGTTCCGCGAAGGCATGTGAATTTGAAAAGTTGCTAAAGTGTGGCCACTTTTATAATTCCCCCTACTTTCGGATAAAAATAATTTAGGAATGTAGAGGCGGAAGCTTCGCCCTGTAGAATGAGCCACGACTAAAATATCGACTAGGATTGGATGATTCAGGGTTGTATCGAGTTCCGTGCATTATTAAAATTGTTCTTCCCCTGCGATGTGCAGGGTGAGAAATTTTTCAGCGAGGGCTGTGCTGCGTCTGAATAGACAGTCGAATGTGGCAGTTCGTTTTAAATAAGTCTCGAACGGGAATCAGCCGACCCATTGAGCTCGGGAGCCCTTGGTGTTTGCATTTCCCTGGGAAATCGATGATCTTTCTCTTCGGTTGAATAATAGATTCGTCTGGAAGTCGATTCCCGGCGGTCGGCGATAAGGGGGCTGGCTTAAATCGAGCGAAAGGATCACGAGCCGCGGGTCGCGTTATCATTCCCATTTCGCCACGTGACTGTCGTGTCGCGTCCCCCGGAAATGTCAAGCTGCGCCGCGACTATAATATAATGGCCGTCTATCGATCGGACCGCCCCGTGTTTCACGTGACGCCGTGCCTCGCGACCCGCACACGTGACCGATAGAAAAAAAAAAGAAAGAAAGAAAAGCAATGAAAGAGGTTTCCTCTGTCTCTGTCCTTCCTGCGCACACGCTCACCTGGGTGAAGAAGTAGTAGTACACTTTCATTCCGCGGTCAGCGAACAGCTGGGCGAAGTGTATCGACGGGCAGATGAAGAAGTAGTCGCCAACCACGTCCGCGATCATCTTCTGATAGATATAGCCGTTGTTCACTTGCTCCCAGTCCGTGTACTGCAACAAAATACATGTTCTCGTCAATGGGAAATCGTATTTGTCATCATCGAGACGCTCAATGTGTGAAAACGTTCGAAATTGGAGATTGACGAAATTCTACCTATGCTTATTTTAAAGGGTCGAGCGAGTAAAATATAAAAATGACCGATTTTGCAGGTGAGAAATTTTGTTAGGGAAACTAAACACCATCTTGGATTTGTAAATTGAAGTTTTCCCTTCGCCGGAAAGATTGTCGTACGATTTCTCGTGCCCCGTTTTATTGCAGTTCGAATGAAGAGCGTCGCATTAGATGAGCTTTCGCCGAAAAATGCACGGGGAATTTTTTATTCCGCGAATTCAGGCTCGCGTCAACGTTGTCATTATTTTTTTCCCACCGCATTTATATTTCCGAGCACTATTTTTCAAGGGATGAAAATCCTCTATCCGGGAAAAAATCTCCAACGACCAGAAAATATTCTGGCGGTTCTGAAATGCTGCGGTTATAATATTACCCGACGGACAAAATAAACAAACAAATGTTCCGATAGATTTCCGAGCACAGTTATACGCGGCGCCGAGGCACGAAGGAATTTTTTAATAACAGAAGAACAGTATCGGGGTGGTCCGCTCTCCATATTTCACCGGTGTTTAAACAACAAACTGCGCCCGCGAGTTTCGGAGTCCGGTAAAATTCGTGGCACAATCAAGCTCCATTTATCACGGCGGCTCGCGGACCCCGGTTCGGTTCGATACGCAGCCGATTATTGCTCGTGTTTTCGTGTAAATGGAACGACGCGGCCGTACTATACTTCGCGATAATCGTTCCGGACGCTGCCAGCCGAGTATCGACGCCGGAGGCAAGAAGATTTTCTCGATTGGTTCGCTGTGCCGGCCAATCTTCTCGCCTCATGAATATTCTTAACGAACTGGCGACGTTACGCAACGGGGATCGTTAATTGGACCGAATATAGGGGTCGTGAATAAAGATTTATTCCTGCGAAACAGCCACGCTGTTTTTCCAGTTTAACGGTGGGCGGATCGGGTCATTTTTTTCATCTGACACAGGTTGATATATGGTAGCAAACGAGTTACAGATTGACCTAAGTTGATATTCGTACGAACCTCATTTACTGTAATGCACACCACTATTTTCTTCACACTCACTGTTAACTAAACCCGCCTATAATTAACTGAGCCCTCCTACTTTCAGTGAGGCCCGCCTACATACATATGGACACGCCCACGTACAACTAGACACGCCCCCATTCAACTAGACAATACCTCCATTCAACTAGACACACCCCCATTCAACTAGACACGCCCCCATTCAACTAGACACACCCCATTCAACTAGACACACCCCCATTCAACTATACACACCCACAATTTAACTGGATTAATCTAGGATCCGACTACTTTCAAGAAATTCTGCGTACATTTACGTAGGCCCGCCGACACACATGTGGACCTGCCTACGTTCAATTGGGCTGCCTCCGTACAATTGCCAAACCCACTCTCAATAAACCCCACCCATTTTGAATTGGCCCCTCCCAGCTTGAGCTAGCTCCTCCCAATTTCCAATGTACCTCGCACAGCGAGTGAGAATGCGACTAAAACGAGATGCACAGGTAAATAACTCTGACTCATGTTTCAGTCGGGCAAGAAGCCTGGTAGAGATGGTAATCTTGATTTAAAAGGGACGCAGAACCTTGTCGTGGCGGCGTGCATAATTCACGAAATGAATGCGCGTCGGCTGTCCTCGGCGGTACGTTTCCGCGACAAGAACACGTTGCACGCGGAAGATTATGTGTTCGCCGCGAAGACACTCCATGCGAGAAGTTTGATTAAAGCCTCGAACGACAACGGTGCGTGGTATCGTGTAGCCGAGGAGTTAATTCCGGCCTATCCGCCGGGTACGGCGCGTATAAACGCCTGGTGCCACCGGTTTAATTAACCGTGACGGTAGGCGGGGTGAATCGGCGAGTGGGCGGGGCCTGCAATCGTTCGGAAAAAGACAATAGGACACGGCTCATTTGCGTCCGCTTGAATCGGGTCCGGTGGCTTCGCGGAACGATCTTGCTTGTCCAGGCGTGGAAAATTAGGGAATTCAATGGCCGAAATTTAAAATCGACCATCGCCGGTAATCCTTTGACAAAGTGCTCGAGTTCTGCTGGTTTGGAAGAGGACACGGAATTATTCGGTACGGGCTGTTGCAATCGGATTCGGGGCTTGGTGTTTGAATTGAGCCGGGCCCGTTGCTGTGCTTGGCCATTTGCCTCCGAAAACGGGGTGGGGAGGAGACCAGGGCTCTCGTTTCATTAAACTGGCGGACGAGTCGCGCAAAGTAATCTTTGAGCAATCAAAGTTGTCCGGGCCGATTCATCAATTTAACCGTGGTCCCCGCGACTCTCTTTGCTGGACTGTGATCCCAGTCCGTCAGAGGTTGCTATAGCTGGTTTCGGACCAGGCACAGGCTGCGCGCCGATCGAAAACGGGAACGCGAGAAAATGTGGGCTGCAGGCGAATGTGCAGAGGGGGCGTTGATCGATCGACCAACGGCATTAATTATCACCAACGGGGAAGGCTAATTAATCGAAAGTTAACCGGCGCGCCGAGGAAATCGAGGTCGCACGCTTTCCACGGAAGCAGAAGTTTCCGAGCGCCGCCGAGAACGCTCGGAACTCCGAACAACAGCCTCTCTTCCTTTCTCTCTCTCTACGTGTAACTAGTCACGCGTTTCCGTTTACACTTTTTAGCCCCGGACCGACGACGGCTGCAACCGTATCCAGCCGGCAACAGGTTCGCGCGGACACTAGGCCTGGGGAAAACGAGAATTGAAGCCGGCATCTCCAAGCGTTTTCCTTCCGGATCGTCTGGCTGGAAAATTTGTTTGTCGAAGAAACTTCAACTCCGTGGAACAAACGCTGCGCCACTCCTACCGGAAATTCATTCACACTCTTCCCTTTAAGCGTACCGGGGGTCACGGAATTTTTTCCAGGTGGTGCACAAATCCCATGGAAAATGGGCAGGCCCGTTCAAAGAAGACGGGGTCTGGTGGGTGGAGAAATTATTTGTTGAAAGATTGAGTAACTCTGGGAACTTGTTGAAAGCCGGACAAAGACCAGAGTAGGTGTGTTGAAAGGGGGCGGATCCCGGTGGAGGTGGGTGTGGTAAGTAGTTAATAGGCGGACCTTCTATATGATGGATGGTTCCAGTTTAGGGAGAATTGTTCAGTGAGATCATAAGTTTGGATAATTTAGAGGTGTGGGTAGAAAATGGGCGGACCCAGTTGAAGGTGGGCGTGGCCAACAGACAGTGGGCGGGTCCAGTGAAGGATGGGCGTGTCCCGCATTAACTTAAGTGACTTGAAAAGGAATGAACGACAATGAACCAGAAGAAACAGGACTGAAAAGAGCTGACGACCAATGGAACGACATTTTTGCAAAGAGGAACCAGCATAATGTAACGGCAGGTGGTGCGAGGCGACGGTGAATTGAAGAATTACTTAGAATGTATAACCAAGGACCTGGGAAGTTCGTTGCCCGTCGGGAACTCGGCACCGTAATTCCTAACGACGACTTTTCTTTGCTCGTTAGCTTATTTTTCGAAACGCTGCTGCTCGATACTCGCGGTTCTCCGCTGACGAGAGTCGTCGACGGGAATAATTGAAGCGCCGCGCGGACCTGTTAAAACGTTCGCCGTCGCAGCGAACGGCGACTTTCATTCGATTAATTAAACGAGGAAAATTCTTCGAGCACCATCGGAGGAAATGATTTTTCCATTCGAGGAAACGTGTTAAACTTTCTATCCTGACGAGTGGGCTGAGAGATTGGACACCGACGGGCGGTGTCGAATTTTCCGAAAATATCGATTATCGCGGCCGTTTGCGTTTCGGTTTCGATTTCGAGGGGGTTGTTAGCGATTCGAGTGGGGAAGGTCGGTGTCGTGAAATCGAGCGTGTTACCCACAGCGTGGAACGGTCGCGCAATTAAAAAGTCATTCCGCGTTTCCCGACAACGGGCAAGATCACGGAACAGCGGCGGCCAAGATGGCGGAAATGAATTTTCAGCGGAGCAGGGGGTGGGGGTGAGAGAGAGAGAGTAATGAGCGGCGTGCGTGATAGGACGCCGCTGAAAATCTCGCTCGCCGAGCCGAGCCGAGCCGAGCGGTGCGGCGTGTGGCAACGGTTAGGTGTCGGCCAGGTCCGGCGATGCTCGCCGAAAGCCCGCCGGCTCGTGACAAATCGAAACGACCGGACGAACTGGAGCGGGGTGAATTAATGGAGACTACCCCCGGCCCGTCCCCCGAGATTGCCAGGACAATAAGACCGGCAATAAATTCGTAACTCGTGAGTAATATTAATGAATCGTCATAATAAACTCGGGAACCCCGTCCCGTTTCACTCGCGTTCGCCGACGCGCGGCCCGGGTCCGGCCCGTTCAAATTTATCGTCGCGATAAACAAGACATGCGAACGAATTAGTTCCCGTTCCTACGATTCAGAACGGTCCTTTACCTTCGCGCTTCAAAAATCACCGTGTTCTCGCCCGCTCATAAATTGATAGGGGCATCAGCGTCGGATGAATATGTAAAATAGTTTAAGCACTTAAGTGGAGCGGTATTAATGAGTCGGAAGTGACTCTAGCTGTACGCCGCTGGTCCACGATGCCGGTCCGAGCTGTGGGAAAATATGCGGCCATTTTCCCCGTCGTTGCCGTTAACTATGCACGCGCTTCCCGTCCGCCCTCGCTTTCCCCATAAATATAATATTTCACGTCCTTGAATTCTCGAGATCATTCTCATAAATTCGGCTGTTTAAGCGTCGTGGGAACCGCCGCGCCGTGAAATAAAGCGACCGGGGGAAACCTCCACGGATTTTCCACGGTATAATGAAATTTCCATACACCCCGCTGGACCCAGCTTGGATCCTCATGGGGTCCCGTTCGAATCCCCTCGGACTCTCCTTGCATTTCAAACGGACCTACAATAATTTTAGGCCTTGTTTGAACAGCTTCGAGCGTCCCTATTTCACAAATGAAAAATTGGCTAAACACTTTGAATACAGTTTAAGGGGTAAGTGGAAGGAGCAGGGGCACAGTTTGCTATAAATAGTAAACGCGTTAATGCTCGAATTACGGACAGACAAGGCGAGGGTGGCTCGAGGAAGAGAGTGAGCGTTGTTAGCAGTGAGGCGAACAATTGAAAGTCGTCGAAACGACGCAGTCTATTCAAGACGTTTTCCGGCGGTTCCAGCTGTTACGAGCGGCGCCGCCATTAAGAAGCTCCCGGAATAAGGGCAACAAGAGGGCAGAGAGGATCGCGAGCGATCGTTCCGGCCGTGGAAACGGGGCGGCACGCGCGGAAACAAAGCTTTCCCTCCTCCCCCCCGCCCCCCGTTTGGTAGTCCTGAGAAAGCGTAGGCTTGAAGCGTGCAACGAAAGAGCGTCGCCCCGGCGCTCACGGTGCTTCCGAAAGCCTCGACATCAAAGCTGCCGTGGATAATTCAGCGTGGCGCGCGTTCCGCTAGGAAATTAAACAACTTTCCTCGCCTCTGACGACAAATTCGCACCGGTCTCGGAGCTGCGAGGCAGCTGCGCTCCGTGTCAACTTCGGAAACCCTCTCAGCCACCAGCTTTTTTCCCCCGGACGAAAATCCTCTCGATGAATCCACTTTCAGCTTGAAAAGGCTCGCGCACTTTTACTTTCAAGTGGCCGGAATAACATAAGGAATTTTTTGCCCGAGCAGAAATCTGACGGTTCCTCGGAAAATAGATCACCAAATCTAAGGTGAAAAATTGTCGTTTTTCATCCGGTTATAACTCCGCGAGAAAAAATCGGAGAGCAGTCCACTTTGGCTCGTGCTAAAGCGCGAAGCCTTCGCTTTCGCGGCTCTAAATTGTTTTTGTCCGAAAAAATTGTTGTACCCGAAGGTGAGCACGAAAGTGGAGATAGTCAATTTTTGACAATTCTTCAAATTCATGTGTGTCTGTGCAACTCAAAAAATTTCTTAGGGATTCGCGCTGTCGTTGGCGCGAAGAGTGAAGTCTCCGCTTTCCAACGAGACCAAAAACATTGCCGTGCGATTTTTTATTGCCATTTTATCGCACCCTGAATGAAAAATTAGCCTCACGTTGGAATGACCCTAGTCTTATTAGCGACTACTATGCTGAGATGGTTCACTTGGAAATCTGAATGTCACCGGGAAATCGTACAACAATTTTTTTGGACTCATTGGAAACCCTAGACTACACCCTACAACCTTGAATTAGTTTCGTTTTGCTAAAAAATTTTTTGAGTAGCGCAGAAGCATCTGAATCTGAAAAATTGTCAAAAATCGATCATCTGTACATTTCTCCCCACCATCGAATGGAAAATTTTTTTTCGAAAAAAGTACTTCCGGAATGTTAAAGCGGGGGCTTTGCGCTGTACGATCAGCCAAGATTGGTCGCGATTAGATTTTTTTTCACTGAGTTACGTCACGCGAAACATCGAGAACTTTTGAAACCGGATTTAGCGACGGTGTACTATTTAATTTAGGGGAATTGCACCGTCGTCGAGTGGATAGCACGTGTCGCTAATTTTAGGGTGATATCAGGAGAAGTTTATTTGGTGTGACCC
The DNA here is from genome assembly GCA_913789895.3 of Seladonia tumulorum. Taxonomy (NCBI): domain Eukaryota; kingdom Metazoa; phylum Arthropoda; class Insecta; order Hymenoptera; family Halictidae; genus Seladonia; species Seladonia tumulorum. The sequence goes on along the minus strand of OU565270.1, from coordinate 14,722,601 downwards.
GGATTCTCGTCGATGATCGCGGCCGACCGGTAAATCTGATTCTCGATCGGCCCTGTAATTATACGTGACAGGCAATTCTCATGCGTTGAACCTCGCCGTAACTACCGCAAGCTGTGCTTTAAATTCAGCCACGCGGTTAGCTTATCGACTTAACTCGCCGTGGAAGCATTCCGCGGCTCGAGTACACGTCTAGCCCCGCACACCCCCTCTGCAATTTCTTGCCCGATCAATTTACATCCACTTGCGAGAACGTTCGTGGTCCCTCGTTGCCAAAAAATTCGAATAAATCGCCCCGAACCTTAAAGCTCACTGTTAAGTGCAGAACGTATTACAGCTATCGGAGAACAATAACCGAATCCATAGTTCCTTTCAAAATTCCAGCGAAAGAGCTCCTCTGGCAATACCGCGTCTCTCGAGTTCGATCATTTAATTTTGAAGCGGCCTGTATTTATTCCACGAACTGCGCCTTTCTCGCGAGAGCAGACGGAGTATCAAAAGGAAACCTAATCGAAGGTTGATCTACATAAATCCATTGTAGCAGCAGCGGAGGAATGGTATTCCAGGCTCGCTCGACTCTCTGCGTTTTCCTTCTCTACTTCCATCTCTCTCTCGCTCTCCCTCTCTCTCTGTCTCTCTTTGCCGTTCTGTTTCTCCTTCCGGACGCATGCCCGCGGTGGTGCTTGCGTCACCACGTCGACGGAGCTCTGCCGACGAGGCGTCGGCCGCCGTCGGCCGGGATTCTTCCGCGAATATCAACCAAAGATCGGAATTGGCTATTAAAAGTTCGCGATAACTTTTCGAATAGTCGAGGCTGCCGGCTCTATCGGGTATCGCAAACGTTGCCGGTTCGATTCCGTTTCTTTTCGAGTCTCGCCCACACACTGGGTGTTCCGATCTAGACACCATTTCACCTTAGGTGCTTCTGCGCTGCTCAAAAAATTTTTTAGCGAAACGAAACCAATGCAAGGTTACAGATTGTAGTCTACGATTTCCAACGAGTTCAAAAAAATTGTTGTACGATTTTCTGGTGCCATTTTATCGCACTTTGAACGAAAAGTGAACCATCCCAATAATCCTTTAATTACCCTTCCAAATTGAATTACACATTTTTCAATAGAACTCGATAGGAAATTTGTAATTTTCTGCAAAGAAACCACTGGACCACTTAATATTCAAAATCAAGTAAGTTGATACTTTTTTTGCAATATGTGCGATAGAATTTCGAGGGGGGTTGTTTGATGATAATGTTTGAGGGTGGAATGTTTTTGTACACCCTGTGGATCGCATGCCGGGAAGCATGATGAACTGCGAAATCGCAGTCGATCGGCACCGGCGATAAATTCCGTTATCGGGGACCGCGAAATTAACGGTACTGTAATTAAACTGAAGTCGCGACGATAACGTCACGTTTTCGAAAATCCATGAGGCGCGTAATCTTCGCGGGTACACATCCACGAAACCTTGCCAGTCGATCGTCGATTGAAGGCGAGAGATCCAGGGACACAGACCTGGGTGCGTGAACAGGTCGTTATATAATCGGAGAACCAATTTTTTCCCATTCGTTCTAGCCTAGAAAAGTAACCATAACTCTGTGATCCTTGATGCACAATCTACTTCCCTTCGGCACACAAAACTTTGGAGTTTAATCACCCTGTATAAGCCAGAACAGAAATCCTGACGTATTTTATACTGTAGTAAATTTTCTTTTTTTTTTTTTACGCCCTGTACCTCTGTAAACTGTGTTTTGGAACGCCCTGTAGAATTGGAGACAAGTGCTTCAGTATATTTTGCGTCGAGCAAGAACAGAAGAAGAAGCGACAAGAGTCCCGTGGTACTCAACTCTACGTTTAATTTATTCCTACGGCCTGTATCCTACATTTTGAATCACCCTGTACGCGCGAGAATAAATTCTCCAGTGTGTTTTACGACGCGGGAAAGCCCCGAAACGAGAAAACGACGGCCATCTCGTGGCCCTAAATTCTCCATTTACGTTCCCTTTTAGAGCCCGGACCGTGTTTTGAATCGCCCTGTATAAAAATGCCAACATACGGGCCGGCACCTGCGGAAAATTTGGTCTCGCCGTTTACGACGAAAGTTGCGGCACCGGTCGAACTTTTCGAAGTTCCCCTTTTCCGTTCCCGTGAAAGAAACTGCACACTATTTTTCCCTCCCCCGCGAAAGATTGTTTCCGAGGCGATCGTTGTTCCGCGTTGAGGGAGAACCGGTGTCGCGGGACAAAAGGCGGGCGAAGGGGGCGGGGCTAGGAGAGAGAGACAATGCCGAGCAGATTTTTGTTTAAATAATCCCTATCTCGGTCGGGCGATCACTGGAACACCTCGGGATCGTCGAGGCGGCGACATCGTCTTCGTCGTCGTCGAAGCACAGCGGTCCTGACAGGCCGTGTGACCGCTCGAGAAGAAAAGATCCGGCGTCTTCTATTCGGCTGTACTCGTGTTCTTTCTTCGCTTGACCTACTTCAGGAGAAAGGACTCCTTCAACAGCCTCCTCCCGGCCACTGTTTAGCGTATCTATTTCTATCAAATATAGGTCGGCCCCTGTTTCGCCAGGATTAGCCCCCATCCCCCGATATTCACAAATTCGTCCACCGAGCTGAAACTGTATCTCCAAATTTAATTCGAATCCAACTTGGAGCCGAGGACAGGATTGAACATTTTTTTAAGAAAAACTGACGTGAATTGTTGCGCTGACGCAAAAGCTGAGGACAATGCAGCAGGGATTGGTGCTCAATATGGCCAGTCGTTTTCTTCGACGCTATCACCGCCCTTAAGCACGTGGTAACAGCCATTACGAGTGTTGGCCAAGTGTTTCACGAGACCGACCCGTATTTACCGGTAATTTACGGCACGACCGTAAACGACAACCGTGCGGAATCGATACCGGTCCCTTCGTGCAACGTGATTATCTTGTTTAGCGGACGGACTGGTCCGTTCAATTGAAATATGCGGTCGTTTTAACGCTCCAATTCCTCGCGCCGCTTTTCGTCCGCAGCTCAGTCGTCCCAACCCTCGGCCTGTGACACCTCGGATCAATATGGCGCCGATTGCTAGATCGATAGCGTAGATCGGTACTGTCGGTAATATCGTCGCCGGCATCTCTCGGTAATTCCGTGACCGACAATTCTTTCACGATCCTGAGATTCTTCCACGCGGTGAACTTAACTTGAACAAATACGCAAGGAGATATCGACTTGCTCAAGGTCATTCAAGGTTAAATGTCAAGACATTTTTAAATAATGTTTTCTACCTCATTTCAGATTAAATCTTATCCGTCCAAGGTATACGAGGTAGGCT